>PDGT01000005.1:4530261-4666437 GCA_003671415.1 Megathymus violae | reverse complement strand
ATTAAGTCGCGGTCGATCGGTTTCGACGGCACGGTAAAATACAGTCGAAAATATGGAAATGACTTACTCGAGAGTATGTCGGAGGGGTCCGTCTGCTACAAGAGCAGTAACGGAAGTCTCGAAAAGTTGTTGTGCATGAGCCCACGAAGGGTACTGAGTTGGTACGATCGATTTTCGACAGATGGCGCCACTATTTATTTTAGTTGGAGCCGTAGCAACGCGCGCAGGGTACAGCTAGTATATTATATAAGACGGAGATTCATTTATTAGTTACCCTTATTAGAATCGGTAACATTACTATTTAAAAGCTATGTGATATTGTGTATGCCTATCACAGATAGGAGAACATAATTATAACTTGCAACATTGTACCTATCTGCCCATTGCCTATCGTCTACAATATTTGATCCTTAACTTTGACTTTGAAATACTAATATTTAAAATATTATTGAACATTAAAGCAGGTTTCTTTAGAATATTTGTCTTCAACCAGTAATAATTTTATACGAAGTGCTTTTATTTATTCTGTGATCTTTAGTATGTGACCGGAGGCAATTCATCAGTCACAAAGACTGAGTATATATTTATAGGCACATGTTCTCTTGCCATTATCCGTGTATAGTGGCAGTTTTTTCGACTTTTGCTGCAGAATGATAATACCACTCACTACATCCTACTTGCATCTTTACATTCGTTCGTGAATGTATGAGAGAAATGTACGTTTTGTTCTGTTTTACTTATGAGTAAAAAGTGTGCTTGGATTGCTTTATTTTAAAAGCTTTCCTTTTTGTTTGTTTCAAATAAAAGTTTTAAGAGTTAAAATGCAAACAATCGAATATTTTTGTGTTTTATGATGGCAGCTGGTAAAGAAGCGGTCTAGTCGTTAGGAAGTAGACATCTTCTAGTGGACATCGTTGCCCATGTTTTTGTGGCGTTAAGATATTTTATGGTTGGTCACCAGCAGTCAGCAGTGGTAAGTTTGGACTTAAACGTGGTGGGAACGCTGTACAGGACTTTAAGAGTCTCTTTCCATCCCTAAGTATTTACACAGTTGTTAGTAATAGAATTAATTAAAATGAGCTTTATTTACACGATTGTAGTAACCCTAACGTTTTATATCTATTAGCTTCTATATGTACTTGCCTAAATATACAAGTTTATATTTACTCAAGAATATTGACATATCGGAGTTTGTTAGCGAAGGATAATGCTGGCTCCCTGCTTCGTAACAATTGTGTTCCTAAGGAACGCTTGAACAGTTATAAAATCTTGTTTGTCCTTGCCCTGTCTGTTGTCTCCTAAAGGTCGATGTGGCGATACATAAGAAACAAGATATGTCACTTTAGTAAATTCAGGCATAAGTCAGGGTCAGCTTAATCAGAAAACTTAAAAAAGAAAAATTCTATGGCCAGGGAGTAATTATTTAAAGCAAGGAATGAAATTATTTCAGGAAATGAACACCGACCTAATCTAATCAAAAGTCTTTCATACGAGACATGTTAGTTATAACTATATGATGAAAATAATTGGGATTTCATTCCTGAGAGTACCAAAGCATTTACTTTAATTTACATTTTTATATACATATAAGAATGTAAAATATAACAAAAAGTCGTTGTTTTGGAATTAAAACTACATTGCTATGTCCGATTTAAGGAAATATTCTAGAATATATTCTCCAAGCCAAAGAGGTAGTAGGTTAGATAAGAACTCCCGCCATTTGGCCATAATTTATGAGTATTATATTACGTTATTAATGAAGGTGTTTAAATCGCTAAGTATTTATGAGTTTAAGGGTTGGTGCTGCCCTAAAACATTTCAGTGAGTAACGAATATAATCGTATTTTATTTTACGAAAAAGTAACAGGCTTTTACAAGAATATAGTACTATTGGAGTTATTTATATATCAATTTATGTTATTATGTACCTAATGGAAGAGCAGATCGGGCACCTGATTTAAAAGAGTTTTTGTCGACTTATTTATTTATTTAATATTTATTATAAAGCCTTATTACAAAGGGTTATAATGGGGGGACTTAATGCCTTAAGGCATTCTCTACCAGTCAACCGGTGGGCGTTGGTGAAAAGATGTGGTAGGCGTGAATATACATTATACATAAATATATATAGATACACATATATAATTATATACGCATAAACACAAATACATAGTTATATATTGCAAATAAATATATGTATTATACAGATTAATTCATAAAATTAAATTAAATACATGATGTCATAATTTCAATAGCGATTTAAGGTGCCCGTTTTAGATAGTGCTTGTTGTAGATAGACTTGTCTCTTAAATGAACTTTTTGACGGTGCCTTTCTGATATTTAAGGGCAAGGAGTTCCAAAGTAGTATAGCCTGAATAGTGAAAGAATTTCCGAAAAAATCGATTTTATGTGGTGGAATCTTGAATCTATGATCTGTTGAGGAACGGAGTATTCTGTCATGTGTTGAACAGACATACTGAAAATTTTCCTTTAGATAAGTACGAGAAGTAGCTTCATTCAAAACTGAATATAGTAGGACCAGCATTCTGGAGTTACGTCTCTGCCGAATAGGAAGCCATTGAAGCTTTGAACGGTAGTGCGAGATATGATCGTATTTTCGTAAACCGAAGATATACCTGATACAGCAGTTGAGGAGGCGCTCCAGCTTATTTAGAAGTTCTTCTGTAAGATTTGAGTAACACACATCCGCATAACCTATGATGGGTATTATCAAGCTCTGTATCAACATTATCTTTGTTTAGATTGGCAAAAAATGCTTTAAGCGATATAAATCTTGCAGGGAGTTAGTTACCTCCCGGCTAAGCTCAATGATGTGCGGTCGCCAGCTGACGGTGGAGTCAATAATGAGGTCAAGTTTTCCAATATTGTTGGACAATGGTATGACTGTCCCATTATAAGAAATGGGTGGCAGATTAGAATTGTCAATCTTGGCTAACATTCCTGAACTGCCAACCAACATCGCCTGGCACTACGCGGGATTAACCAAAATTATCTCATTGTTATTTATTTATTAATAACTAGTGAATGCCGTGGTGTTCATCATCGGTTCACTATCATGAGATGATAAATCCTAGACGCAATTAATCAATGATGTACTTACTAGCTTTGCAATGGAACCGGTACCAAAAGTAAACAGCTCAAAATACGGTTGGTCTATTGTAATCTGTTGAAGAGTTGCATTTTTCATTTTCAAAATGAATCATTAGACCCTGACATGATTGATATCGATGATCAAGCAAATACCTTAAAATGCTGTGGCATGATTCTCATCTGCTAAGGAGTTATATTTTTTTTATCCAAGATACATCATCAGACCCTGCCATAATCGATGATGGACTAGTTTTGCAATGTTATTTGTTAATGTTACCGACATCAAATATGTTTAAACACGGCTCAAACTTTGGTATCCATTGAGACATTGCACTGTTTATCTTCAAAGCTCATTATTACTATCATCAGATCCGCACTAGTGTTTCCAGAACTGGAGGGTGTTAGTGGAACCGGAAATTTCGGTACCGGCCTCAGCTGGAACCTGGTCTTGCTCAGAAAGACGAAAATCGGGTTAGGATTATTTATATAGGCAGGTAGACAGCTTTATTTGTAAATTGAACAATTTTAATAACCCTTAATTTTTATTGGTTAAGGACGTAAAATAACATAAATCACTTATTAAAAATCATATATAACACAGTCAAAAAAGCGACTAGCTAGCGAAGCCAAAACACAAGACAACACAGACTAATGTAAACTCATGAAAAAATATAAAGGTCCGAGTAAGCGATGTGAAGTGGGGCGAGCTTGAGTCGAACTCAAACGATGCGATAGATGCTATACGCAATTTTGAGTACATTAACTTCATGGCATCTTAACTAGCATGATAATATTGTTAAAAATGACTTTGACACTTTAATGTTACTTTGATGTTATTTAATCAATTAACAGTGATTATGTAACTAAAAATACTCGCAAAGAAAAAGGATCGAAAGTACCGACAGAATCGGGATTAGAAGCCTCAGTCCGGGTTCTGAAAAGTTTTCCCAATATCAGGAATTTCCGGTATTTACGGTTCCGGGAATTCACTATTATAAACCCCAATCTACAACATTTTGAAATAAAAATAACTCCGAGTCAACAACTCCAATACAGTAAAAATAGAATCATCAAAATCGGTTCATAAACAAAGGAGTTCTAGCCATATCGTATATCATAAAAATACATATCTTTGTAGAACCTTTTTTGAAGTCAGTTAATAAAGACAGCGCGCTTATATCCCAGTCTCGTAGAGAGAGAACTAAAGTGCTATATGCAAGATGATAATAAATTTACCTTTTCATTATGGTACAATTTTTTATTCTGGTGTTAACAGATACTGAAATGTTTGTATTGCTGTGATTTTAGAGAATTCGCGTAAATAGAAAATGTTTGTTCCACTTCCAGTTACTTTATCCATACGTAATACTGGAAAGTAAAACAAACTTTGTCAGAAATTCAATTTGCTTCACGGACATTCTGTAAGTATTTGGTAGCTGTTGTCAAACATTCGGTAGGAAGTAAATTTACAATCGTGTTAAACTCATCCTCCTATACTATATTCGTCGATTTCTTGCCAATACTTATAGCTATCTTTTTAACTATTTGATGACAATTGATTACGTCGATGAAAGTTGGTATATTTGTTTTAATTAGGACTGAATCTTTTAATTATTAGTAAGTTGTGCTGGGTGATAATGCCGTGGCGCTCTCTAACACCTAGAATACAATCAGATCTGGACTTCACCAATGTAAAGAGAGGACCAAACTGAAGGGCGCGCCAGCGCATTATCACGATGACAGACGTCAAGTAAGGCGTTGTGGCCACCCTCTAATTATTTATATTTTCCAATGATTATAAGATGTGGGAAATACTAAAGACAAAAGTAATCCATTGAAACTGAAATTTAATGCACCTTTTTAAAGACAAAGCCTTTAGTACATATAGATAAATAGAATTGATGTGCATAATTTTTAAATGGGTACCAACATGTTATATTATATTTTTATGTTTTATACATACGGAGGCTTTCTGTCAATAGAGAGTCGTACGCGGCATGAAGCCCTCACTTGTCGTAATTGAGGAGACAAATAAATTAATTTTACAATTTATAGCCTATTGCGTTCTATAATAAACCTTAATTGATCACTAAGAATAAACACATAAAAGCCGATTGCATTCTATTATAATATTTAATTGTTCACTAAGAAATAAAAACAAACTAATTGGTTTTTATCATTCGCAAAGAGTACTTTGTATTGGTGTAAATTAATTACTTTGTATGATAAGTATTTTTTGACTGTATTGGGCCGGCCTAGAATACTCCTCCCAATCACATCCTGGTAGAAAAGGATGCCTTAAAAGGCGACAGAAGCCAGCCTGCGTGGTGACAGGGCTTTGCGTAAGGATTATATTATGAGTATTATTATTAAGTTATTGATATTAATAGTGGAATTATTATCTTTCCGTGAAGCTTGCCTGGCTAGCTACCACCCTCCTGCTTGAGTCAGCCGCCAAACGACTCGTCGTGTTCCGGTTGGGGGCTTAAGAGCCAGTACTTTCTTTCTTACCTTCTTCTCATTTCCTGGCCGATAACGCATCAGTGATACCTTTGGTCTTGTTGATATCCATGGGCGACGGTGACCACTTACCATCAGGTAGCTCGTCTGCTCGTTTGTCGGCTTTTAACATGAAAAAATAGTTTAATCTTGACATCTTAAGTAGGTACATACTTTGAAATATTAATAGTTAGACTGGACTTACTTCAATTAGTTCTAAAGAGACTGTCCTTGTCTTATCATTATTAGAAACAAATAAACTATGAACATCAATTGTATATATTTCTTAACAAACGTACATTAACGGAATTAAAATATTTGTAATTTTTATAAGCCTACACTTACGAATTATTCTTACTAAAAACAAGAATTGTAAGTCTATAATTTTTCAACATCAGTAATTTTATTATACGACAAACGTGCTCAAACGGCATCTAAATACGATAGGCATAAGAATGGCTAATAATGTAAGCGCAATCAAACGATCTTTAATAAATGATGGTATTGTTTTGCCAGTTATTGCGATTCCGTTGCCGAAACACGTTCGGAATAAATTAAACTGCAATTTGGGGGTTTAATATGGAGTGTTGTTCGTGCTATTGGCCTATAGCAACGGGTGGTGGGGAGGTGATACGAGCGGCATTCGAATGAGTACACAAAGGCCGGCAGCATTGCTTGCCCCATCGGTAATGCAGTCAGGCGCATGATTGCTCCCGTAAGGCACCCAAGGGCTTTGTTACAACTGTTCGATGAATTTCAACATACTACAGAATTTTAATTTAGAACCATGCTACTAATATCTATAAAATGTTGCGTGCATATAGTACAAAGCTCTCAGATTACATTAGATATACCGTCACACTGTATAAGAGTCCTTAAATAGGTAGGTAATATAACACAATACGTAAATTGTTCTTACTTCAGTCAAAAATAAATTTTAAATATTGTTTTTGCTATATGCAAAATTTAATTAAGTTACATATCGAATGGTTCATAGTTACGATTATGTCAATATTATCTATGATATTTTTACAATCTATTATCCTTTCTTTGTTTATTTAATTATCTTAATTACATCAAAATTACAGCTTTGTATAGGATATACATAGTAAGTGAGTAGTTACAATGCAAACAATCGAATTTAGTGTACTCCTTATTTTTATTAATCTAAATTTTATAATTTGCAAATTAGATTATATTGTAATGTCATAACAACTTGCGGAACCCTTCTGCACTTCACGGAGTTCAAATATTTTGTTTGGGAAACAGTTTCAAAATACAAGATTCAAATGGAGCTCCTCTCTCGTGGATACGACAGGCTTGAAACTTTAATGAGTAGGGAAATATTGTTGTTCCATGGTGTAGCCTAAAACAAGAACGAGAAATTGCATGAGGTTGTAGCAAAAATATTATCTGATTAAATGAAGTTGTCCAATTTGTCTTGGATCACTTAAAGAGATAAATCGTCCTATAATAGTTTGGTTCTTGGACTTAGAACACCGCCAGGAGCTTTGGACTAACACAACCCACTTAAAGGGTAGCAGTATTACTCTATAATATCTATCTAATGCAGATACTATAAAGTTTTACTTAGTCTACTGACGGAAAGGTTGTGATAGTTCTTCCCAATAAATTTGAATATATGACGGAATTAAACTCCCTGATTTTGCAATATTTAACTGGTGCTGGTGAAGCTTCTGTTGACTCTGGAAGACTGAACGCTTCACAAGCCGGACCTAACCGGAAATCGCATAGTATTATTTTAATCATGTACTGTATACTGTATACTGTACTGTAATAGACTGCAATAAGAGGTAAATAAATACACAAGTACACATAACATTAACGTTTGAAAGACTCGATTGGCAATCATAAAATTGTGCTGTCTTAGTTGACAATTAGGTAAATGACGTCATTTATGATCGCAATGCTTACAGAATACGTAATATGACTTGCTTATCGCGTTTTATTGTTACTAGAGCGGCACATAAATGAAAGTGGTCTATTGTGATTATTGAACGAATGAAATTTCTGATATTATGATATAAAACTACATGTTTTATCATTAATTACTTATACTTAACTTAAACTTATACTTATACTTAGCTATTAGTATTTAATTGTGTACGTTTTCGGCATAGTTTGGATGGTATCATATTTTTATTATTACGTTTTTTTACCTGTCTGTCCTTCACGGTTATTTTGAGTGTAAACGATCAAATTGTTTTCTATTCTATTTGTTATTGGTATATTATATATTTTGATGTCGACTAAAATGAATAATATTTTTAATCCCGATGACAGCTTTTTCTTCTGCTCTTCTTCAGCTTGCAGTTTTGATAGAGCAGTTAGTGATTTGTCTCCTACCAACACACTTCAAGACGCGGTTTCTTTAGCCTATTCACGTTACCGCTCCACCTTTAATGTTGCGCACATAAACGCGCTGAGTGTTCCTGCACATTACACTGATCTTTCTCTTTTAATACAAACTATGTGGACGCGTGACTAATTTCGGAATTCTATCTTAAACCGTATCTTCTCTCTTCCCAGTTCGCATTACTAGGGTATGTTCACATTCGCAACGACAGAATAGGAAAAGGCGGTAATGGCGTTTTCATTTATTCTCGTGACGATTTGCCATATAATGTAATCAAAACTTCACCTCCGCTTTATTCCGAATTTGCTCAGTATCTATCACTCACAAACATTTATTAATCCCTCTTTGAAGCATATACTATTTTTTTTGCTTAGATAATATCACAAATCCCCCATATAAGGTAATGTAATCGTAATGGGCGACTTTAACGCTTGTTTACTAAAGGGAAATGCTCGTCCAACGTGATTGGATTCCATTGTCTCCTCGTATAATCTTCCTGTTTTGCCTACACACTGTTTCCCAAATTGTTTCTCATCCTTACTGGATCTTATGATCATCTCGTCACCTGGTAATATGGTCAACTCACGTCTTCCTTCTCTTATCATGATCTTATATACTTATTTTACTATATCCGTTTACCCAAGCGTAGTTCGCAATACCGTCTTCCGCGCAACTTCAAAGGCATTAGTTTGGAGGTGTTACAGTGCGATGCCGCGGCTATTGATTGGAGACCTCTAGTGAACAGCACTACTGACATTGACGACAAAGTGCATATTTTTAATGACTCGATCCTCCATCTGTTTGATTAATATGCGCCATATGCCATATGATAATATGTTAAAGTGGAACCGCGTATGTTTCGCCTTAACTTACTAATTCAATCAAGGAACTTATGGCAGAAAGAGAAAAAGTTGGAACAAGATGTAAACGATCTCAAGGCAAATATAGTTGTGTCAATCTCTTCTTCCGATAATATCTACGCCGATGAATGCTATTTAGATGCCACAGACGAGCTATTAAATAAGCTTGAGCGCTTACAGAACCTATCTATTAGTTTCATATTTGAACTACGTAAATTTAATCGTGTTTTCCATTTTCGCAAGGATCTCAAGTGGAACCATTCGCAGGATTACTCCAATACTTTGTCTCCTTTTCAGCATCCTGAAATATTCATCCTACCCATCGTACCTTCGTAACCGTTTTGCCTATGCTCGTCCAATCACTACACCATGCAGATCTCACATTAAATCTCTTTTAATCGAGACATCCCACTCTTTCTCGGTACACGCGGTTAGGTTCTAGAATTCATTGCCACCAAACATCCGTCTATCAATATCAATTTCATAATTTAAAGGATGAGTAAAAAGGAAGATAAGAAAAGGTATTATTTCTCTCGAACGTAATTTTCTTTTATTTTTATTTTGTATATAACTTTAAAGATTTATGAGTATTTACAATATCATTTATATCACATAATATTATATTATACATTGTGCTTGCTAAATTGGTTGACTTCCATCAATTGTTGATTCCTAGGTCTGCTGGAAGAGATTTCTTATAGAAATAAGCAGTGCCTTTGTACTAAGTTTCTTCTTTAATTTAATCGTTTTAAATATCCAGTGTACATATATTAATAAATAAATAAATAAAATTTTCAAAACGTTTATTTTCAGCTTATATCAATTGTTCTTATATTCATGTTACTACTCGTACCATTCCGTCTTTGCTTCGCTGCGAGAAATACCGCTGATATCTGTGTAAGCCGAAGATTTAGATATGCGAGAATATAAAGAAAAAAAAAGCTTTATTAAGTATCATAATCTTTGGATAATTAAATTTCATCTCTTTTCACACATATCGAAAACCCAAACCAATTATTATTCGTTACTATTTTCCAATTGAATCGCTCTGTCTAATGGTAAATATTGTGTGAATGTCCGAGTAGTAGTTTTTGAGGTTAACGCATTGAGAACGATAGAGTTGGATTAACGACGTAGCACACGTAGTAGTTCATTGGACTACTATTGTCCATTCACATGGACATTGAATACCCAATTTTGGTTATCCTGTTTAGCTAAAACGTCTTGTAAGCTTAGCGCACATAGATTACGTAGTCAATCAATTACTGCTGCAGTCTGTGGAACTGTTGTATTACCTGCTACTCTGGTTGTTTAATCTGCACGACTGGATTCGAATCCCGCTTTGTAATATGCAATATATAATTCGTCTAAGCAGCAAGCGTCTTATTATGGTGATTAGGGATTGTAGTGATTCCAGTATTAAATTGTCTAGTTCTGTTAAAGTTAATCTAACAGATTGGTTGAATATTTAACGGGTTCACTAGGTGATTTGGTTGTGATAAAAACTAGAAGTGAATATTGTTTCTGAAATCAAATTATTCTGGCATCAACCTTCTAAAGGCACTCAGTACGGCACTGGACAACTTTTGTGATTAAAAAAATTAAGAGCATTCTTCACAATGCTTCTTTATGTTTGATGAATGGAGTTATTCTTGGCCAAAACAATAATTGAAAATTCTTGTAATAATAATAAAATGTGGGAGTCTTCAAGAGGAGAGTGAATAGGCTTTAAAAAGTTAGTGCGTTCGCCGCCCTAGACTTCATTAATTACTACTTTCATCAAGTGGGATTGTTGTCAAGCATTAACTTAATCTATATAAGAAAAAGACTCTTATACAGTCGTGTAGTATGGCATAACAACTCATATTTATAATTGACATCCAGGAACGACGGAATAAACCTGCCTATCATAGCACGGAAGTATTCAAATAAATCGAAGCCATCGAGCTATAGACGCTTCGATTCGAAAGCATTTAAACCAACTTCAAAAAGAATATGATGCTGAAAAGCAAGAATTAATTAAAATAAAATGTTAATATACGCTAGCTACTGAAATATTTAGTGATTTCATGAATTTCACTAATAACGGAATGTGATACTAGTGCAACAGTTCGATGTGACGGAGAGAGAGAGGAAGGGACATGTTCGTTAATTGCTCAAAAATGTTTTTATGTATTATTAACCAATATTCAGGACTGCGTCCCTGTGGTGTCCTTGAAGTTGTACGATATTTTAATTATAAATATAAATTAATCATAATTCAGTCGAAACAGTAAAATTGAAAATATACGTATAGTTATCGGCAGATCATTATGTTTGTTTTAAAAGATAATTTTCATTGTTGTTTTCGTACCATACCCAAGTTGGGCTTCTTTATTTCTTCTAAGATAGAATATAGAAGTGATCAGTGAAACCATGAAACTTTTTCTGAATAAAAAAATGGATCTTAAAGTTGTGAAACTTTTTTTGAGCCTTTTGAGAATGATTACTTTTTTTAGACGGCAATTTCCACCATATATAACTGAGAATATCGAATATTTGTTATGATTTTAATAATTAATTGAAATTGATAAAATTATAATGTTTACAACTATATATGGATAGCAATTTATCTATAGGTACATATAACAAAACAGTGACGATGAAAAAATCTGTATATGGAATACTTAATACGCATAAAGAACCTTCGTACATTTTTCAAATCATTAATGGTACACTAAGCCAAGTATGTGTGTACACGAATAATTAAATAAACATTAAATTGTTTATATTATATTTATATTTATGTGATTTACAGTTACAAGCGACAAGTAACAGCAATACACTTAAAGAGAATGTGTTTACTTCTATTCCAACGGAAATGATATTAAAAATAAAGTCTTGAAGTCTACTGTTAAAAATATTCTGTTTAATTTAAATTTAAATTCTGTAGAAGAATATGAAATATTTTTTCCGATATTGCCAAAAATCTTTGTGGGACAAAATTCTTAAAAGAACTAGTTATTTATAATTTTTGTTTATTTAAACTCATATCAATACCAAATTTAAATTTCGTAGGCCGTGTTCTTTAAATACATAAAACCCATTAATTACGCCAGCGCAAACCGCTTTGGGCTGTATATTTTTAATCATCGTCAAAAAGGAAGAGTTTTTATGTTAGTGTATACGTATTTTTTATTTATGTAAACCATAACTCAGTTGTTTGTGAATTTTTTGATTATCTATTATTATTTTTAGTGTATAAGGATTGGCTCGGAATTGGCCCCCATTAAATATGACGAGAATTTGATGCTGAGTTCTGAAGATAAAGAAAACGAAAGTTCAATAATATTTTGAATCTTTTTATCGCAACAGTGTGGCAGGACCGTAAGAGGTCTTACCGCCGTTGAAAGTATTTTTGATTACAACTCTGATTATTAGTTATCGCCATACCAAATTTCATTAAATTAGTTCCATTTGTTTTAGAGTTATTGACTTACATACAAACAGACAATCGGGCACTCACACAATCAGCCATAAATTGTAAAGATTATTGTATTCGCATATATACCTAACATGTAACGACTACTTTTTTGAAGAAAAATCCAACCATCTGTTGAAAAAAATACATGTAGGAACAGGGGGAGAGGAGGGTAGATTTGAAGTTTGTGTTATATCTAAAATAGCTTTAGTACTTTATCGTTTTACAGTTCCGTAATGCTTAACACGACCATGCCATATGCCATAAAATCGCAGCATCATATGAAGAAGAATATTAAAGTTAAAGTCGTAATATCAAACACTAGTGAAGTTTTCAGATCTGCCCTGCTCATCGGGCAGCTTTCGAGCTCATCGAGCGAAAAGTCATTTTGAATACGCTTAGTTAGCATAAGAATCTATGTTTCAGTAAGTTCCTTTTGTTATATAAACGGTTACTGTAAAAACAAACGTGTGTCATTTATTTCACAATAAACATATGACAGAACTTATGACCCGACTAGGTATATGATATTGTTTATTGAAAACTGATACTTTTAATATATAAATACACAATAATTCTTGAAATCGTAAAAAATGTTTAAGTAGCTAAAATAATACCCTCCGTTCTGTTCCTCAGAATTATTTTTATGAAATGCTTTTTTCATATTCAGATACGAAACTGTTAAAAATAACGTGAAAAGAACAAGCCACGAGAAAATATTAAATGTGTTGTTAGAAATAAAATTTTATGAAATTGTTATTTATTATGGATATAGATAAACTTTTCTAATATTTTAGTGCGAAATATTTTAGATATCGCTTTACTGATTTGAGGCGGTTCAGTTTCGGTTTACTGCAGATTATAACAAAATTGATCGTTTAAAGTTGAGTATAAGCCGTAGATGTGAGAGTGAGACCATCCATCCATCCATCCATATATTAAATGTGACCGATGTGCTTTATACCGATGGGATGCAAAGTATGCATTTTATTTCAATATTTACTTTTAACAAAGGTACTGTTGTGTTATTTAAATGTTATTGCATTTTCTATTAATGTCAAAAAGGTGACACCATCTTGTGTTTGGTCTTTGTTTGTCTTTTATGTTTAGCTTTTGTGGGTCCATTTTTGAGTCGGTTATCGGAATTCTATTCATTATACTTTTAATATTTTTGTAACTATTATAAAACATTAATTTCCTAATATATAAAACTCTTAAAAATAAGTAAATCTGAAATGGTGAAATAAAATTTCACTTTTTTTTAATTATGTTTGTTGAATGAAAAAAGAGGATGGCAAATTATCGGGTATAAATGTGTCTGGTAATAAATTAACTATTGGTTTGAACGGGATACCATGGCTAACAGACTTCTAACAAAAAGTTTTGGTCTCTGTATCCTTAACAAATTATAATTATTTTGTCGTAGACGATAGATATACATAATACGTTGGAATTTAAAATAGATCGTTATTTTCTGTTCTTCGAGGCGTATTATATCATAATTGAGTCCTTGAAATAACACACAAAGCAAGGTATATCTAGTAAAAATAGTAAACATTTCACGGCATTATCGTAAGCTTGCTTGAAATTGTGCTTTCAAATTGAGAGACGTGGAGTCGGTATCAACATGGGAAGCATATCATTACATTTTCAGTGTAACAATGCACCTGAGACTGTAATGACCGGTTTCTGAGTATGTATAGCAACTTTGATTTTCTCTTCTTATAATGTTGTATTATATTTAAGAAATAATATTTACTAACTTTTTGGGCGATAGCTCGCTTATTAAGCTATATATTGACGACCCCATAGCCCAGTTGGTAGTGAACCTGCCTGCCGAGCGAGGGGTCCCGGGTTCGTTTCCGGGCCGGGGCAGACATTTATGTGACAGATAAATATTTGTTCTCGGGTCATGGGTGTTTGTGATGTCATATATGTGTATGTCCACGCCACCCGCGACACAGGGAATCCTAATGCGGGGCTGTGAGTGTGTAAAAAAAATGGTGCTCTTTTATTAAGGAATTTCGTAGCCAGTTTTGCTCATTTCAAGGTAAAAATTTTCTAACTGATCATAGTCTTGACTCAAGTCTCTTCCAAAAATGAAAAGGTTAAGTCTAGTGTACTACTACGCTGATCAAGTGCGGAATTTTAGATTTCACACGTGTTCGAAAATTTTACGGTAAGTGTTGGGTATGCTAGTCTTCTTTTAATGTTTTCCTTCCCCGAGTTGTGGTCAAACAATTACGGAAAATTACGAGGTACCTACAGCATATAAAATCATGTATCCTTAATGGGAAGACCCACTTTTACACCAATAGACATGAGCACACTAAATTCATAAAGTTTATAAGTTTAAATGATTAGGAGAGAAAACTTAAGTCAGTAGTCATTACGTGTTACGTCATAAAATGATATTAGATATCTTTACGCAGAAAAATACTGCCTTTCCGATATTTCCTTTTTGTAAAGTTCCGTCTTCCAACGCTAAATGTTCGCAATCACGAAAATACTTTCTTTGGTTTGCAGAAATAAAAGTGAACATTGACCGAAGCATTAAGTTAACATCGAACGAAAACGATTTTTTCCGTACAATTTGCGCCACCAAGCGTTTTCTTGGTTTATATAATAATTGCCCATAATGTGGTCAACATATTGGGTAGTATTTTAATTCGATAGACATGCAACTTGTCTACATAAATTGTTAATGAAGTAAATAAAGGGGGTGAATATTTATACCTGTCTCTCCGACAATATCTATATTGTTTATCCGTTAATACACATCTGAATGACCCAGTTGGTAATTTGGCTATCGAAGAGTACGCTTATCACAAGGATTTGAATTATACCCATACATGTTTAATATTGCCTATTATTTGTTACTAATCCTCTACTTAAAGCACGTGGGCCTTCGCTTTTGTGAATGCTGTGCACTTAATTAAAATAGTAGGCTTCATCTAGTATATCTGACCCCAAAGGCCTTTTTTTTTTAAACACAGCGTTTTTTGATACAGCTTTTTCCAGGGAAAATATATATGTAAGGTGGTATAACGGTGATTCTGCTTCACGTGAAATGCACAGTGCTCCTATTTAATTAATCTATCACGACTATTATTTTTTTTCCTATAGAATAACATTACGAGTGTGAAAGCCAATATAAAATTAAAACGAAGATTGCGAAGAGACATGTAAAACAGAGGTACAAACACAGTGCAAAGGTTTTACCACCTATTAAGTATTCGATTCATACGAAAAATGTTAAAAAAAAAATTAAGACGGCATAAATAATAAGCTATAAAAAATTTAAAAATGGTATAAAAATATTAAAAATAACTGAATTACAGATTGTGATTTTAGCTTCTTGTTAACAATTTCGATTTCAAAATGTAACAATAAACGTCATTCTTCAGTTTTGTATGAGTTAGAACTTTTGTTATTCGTTAAGAATTTCTTCAGAATTTTAAGTTAATCTTTTGATCTAACCATTTCGTGGCAGAAATACTTTTTCTCTATTTAAATTATTCTTTTTTACTATGTCTAATATTCGTTCGGCTTTTCATTGAATGGACATTAAAATTCATATCTTGGCTATTGTAACCGACAACATCTGACACTTCGCGGCAGTTCTTAACTCGGACTCAGAGAAATACATTAATTAATCTAAGTGTTAAGCTAAGCAACTCACTTATAGTATAATATACTATTCTATTGAATTTTCGAGAAAATTCAGTGGCACAAATGTAATTCTGACTTGTATAATTGCATGGGTGATCGTTTTTATCAAAATAGAGAGCCATTGACCTCGGTTATTTTAGCTAGATAATTATCACGCATACTCACAATTTTCAACATTCTATGCTAATAATTATTTTTCCTTTCATTCTAATTACAAATAGCGTGGTTTACGGCTTCCAGGTGGAAACCATTTACGACGTGAGAAGACATCCAAGCCCTGCATGACAATGAATTGTAAAATTTAGTAAGGCCTTTATCGCATATCCAGCAGCCTACATCTTATATCCAAATTTTGGGGAGTGTGTACAGGAATTGTACAAAACAATTTCCCTATAGCTGTTCCTCCATCGAATAATCCGAAAATGTATGTAGAGTATCCATATCCTCATGTCGTGAACATCCCGCCTGTACGGACGACGCGGTTTGCGTCGTCATTCGTCATGCGCACTGCAAAGGACTGGAACAGGAATAGCTTGCCCGCGTCGGTGTTCCCTAATACGTATGATGTGGTCGAAATCTTCAAGAAGAGAGTGAATAGGCTTTTATAACTTAATGCGTTTAACATCTTAGACTTCATCACCACTTACCATCAAGTGGAATTGTTGTCAAGCATTAAAAAATACCTATAAAATGTTCTAAGCCAGTTTCAATTCTAATTAATTGATCAGATAGCAGCGAGTGTATGACAATAAAATTACATTTTCTTTGGGGACATTTACTGAGCAGCAATTTGTAGCCCCTACTGATACTTCACACCTTGTTGTAAAGCGTTCATAATGAACAAAATGATTTATCACGGCATCAAGTGCCTGCTGAGGCACCAGTATGGTTTTTAGTATCGTCATATTGCGAAGTACCACAATTATATTTATTCACCTATGTCAGGTAGTATCTCTGTTAACATTCAAACGTACAATATTTTTGATGTTCACATAGTTAATTGAGGCTAAGGATACTTAAGGATTCTTTACGTATCCTAAGGACGTTTGTTGTAAAAAATTAAAATGTGAGGTATATATAATCTTCACCATTTATTTGAATGAAACTGCCGGGCTTATTATATTATTGGAATCTGATATACCAATTGACTGGAAGCTAAATTAAACGGGATGCAAACAGATTGAATAATCACCGTCAATCACTTTACAATATCAGTGTTAAAGTACTTAAAACTAACAACACTAACAGAAACATAAAAACTTGTTTCATCACAACTAGTATTTTTTTTTATTATTTATATGGTTACCTTTGTATTGAATTTCAGTTGCTATAGAAAATACAGCATCAATACTAGCTAACGATAGTATAAAATATTGGTTAGGCGTTTGTACAGTCTTTCTAGATTATGCTGTGAGCTAAAATATATCAAATCAGTACTGTAGCTCACAAGACGTCAACAATAAATAAATAAATGGTAGGATAAGTCTCGTTTATTACAGTAAAATAACAGTGTTTATAGGTTAATTAAATAATATTCGTAGACAATATGCTCATGAATTTTAATTGATTTGCTAAGTTTGTTATTTCTGTAACGAAAATTATATAGTGTATCGAGACTAACAGCGTTGAAAATCCCTCCTCATTCCTATTCCCAAAGACCCTACCCCCTTGCACCGTTTCATAATCCTCATTAGATTTCCCTATATATTCTATGAAATTCCCGCCTATAATCAGTTTCTCGCTCTCCGATATGGCCATTATTAGTGTATTTCTAGATACGCGGTATAAATTATTCCCTAGACGCAAATATAGGTAACTCGCACATATAAGAAATAAAATAAAAGCGAAACCTTATAAAATGATGTACCGCATAAGGCAATCCGTTGTTTCGTAGTTTATATTTGTTTTCTTTTTGAGTATGTTATGTGGTGCACAAACAAATCTATCTATCTCTATTTAGTTAAAACACAAGTAAAGTTGTTGCAAAGTATATTAATAAAAAAACCGTACAAACACCACAATCTCTCAATTCGTATAAGACAACGTCAACTTATGGATTGGCAATGTTAAAATTTTCTACAATTTTCTCAAAAGACGTCCAGAATATCAGAGATGAACGGATGTTTACAAGTTCTCTTAAAAGATTCCATCCTTTATTTTTAGGATTCTGGTAATTCGATAGTAAAACGGGAAACTTGCTCTGATCTATCTGTCTGACTCACGCGATTTCCTCTGAATATAATAGCAGAAAAAGGGTTTGTTGTGAGGGACACATTTTTTTTAATAATATATATTTTAAGATAAATAATTGAAAAGATGATAGAAAATTTACAAATATTAAAAATTCCCTTCTATCACTGAAATTAAACCTTTATGAAAGCGAAATTCGTAGAAATTTTACAGGAATCGGAATATAGGTATATACGTGTACTGCACGATACATTATATTACGCGTATCCGTTTCGGACTTGACCAGTTAATTTCTAAAGCTACGCGTTGTCCATCATTTACGGATATTACTTCTGTTCCATTGATTCTGTTTGCTTCAAAATACTCTTTGACGAGTATTCTATGTATCCTTTTTCAAACTTAGTACAAATGTATCACTACAATTTTCGAATAAAATTTAAGATCTTTGGTAAATACCTTCTGTTATGAATACCGTCTTATTAAAGTATAGGTTAATCGTAATTCCACTATTATAGAATATTATATTATTATAGAATATACAATAAAATACCAAGAATAATATACTAATAGTATAAAAATTTACTTAATATTTTTAATCAGACACAGAAACGTTTTGTCTGTATAGTTCAAATATATATAACCAAACTATGTAGCACCGTCTTACGTCTTACATTTTAGACAAATAAAATGTTATGATCTAATACTTTACTTTGTTTACTTGTTTTCGTATATATTTATGAATCTAAATTTACAATATTCTATCCTGGCCATTTATAGGCCAACCTTCTCTTAAAATGTGAAAACTTTGAAAGGAACATTATATTTTCCCACTAATTTAAACAAGCTACGTAATATATAAAATTTTCTTACTCGCAAATCAGGGACAGTCGTGAATAGGGTCTAGCTACAGCTAAGGAACATGGTATATGGCAGGCCTTACTTGTGTGAGCGACCTCCGAGGGCAGTCGATAGAGGACTAAGTGGTCCATGTTCGATCGAGCCGACAACGGACCACACGTGGAACTCAGGGGGATCGCACCACTCCATGCGAGACCGCCGGAGGGGATCCCGCTTCCGCGGGAGCTCTTGCAGTCGGATTAGTCCCCCGCCCACCTGGTGAACGTCTGGCTACGAATTTGGCACGGTTGACGGATTTTAGATGCCTGCGCAATGGCGGGCTACTCACCTCCACCGGGAGACATTTGTTTTCCCGAGTTTCAGCCAGGGTAAAAAGGTGACCCTTGAGACCCGAAAACCCCAAGCACGCATCCCGCAAGCGAGCAGGCGTGTTGGAAGACAGGACGTCATCGTTGTCATCTTACTTGTGTTTTAACCGTGCTGGAGAAGACTAGTACTTTTCTACTAGGAACTGTTACACGTTTTGTTTATTGTTATTTTCAACAGTGAATTCTTGTGGAAACGTTACCCTGCTTTTATTATTCAGGTATCCGCTCGCGAAATTTCTAACGCACACACCCACATATAGTACATATATGAGTACAAGAACAAACAGACCATTTTACACCATGCTAAGATAGTAGATGCTTTACGATCGATCCCCAGCAGTAAAGGCTGCCAGAAGTCCAATATGGAGTGTGTGATACGTCTAACAGAATTATTTTTATATTATATTGGAGTGTTATTTTATCACTCCGTGATCCACGTCGATCATCTTCACATCCTATGGTCACTCGTAATAAATTGCAGGCGTCATTTCCCGCCCATAGACGTATATATAAAACAACATCAAACGTTTACGAATTAGTTCCAATTAAGTGATCCGAGTAAGTAATAAAATATGATTATATTTTATTCCACGTAATATTCAAGGCCGGCTTAGGGTATTCTGGGGCCCGTGGGCACATAAGAATTTGGGGTCCCGTTGATAAGATTACTGAATAACTTAAATAACACGCTAAATTCTTTCAATGCAACAACCCCTACCAGTCCTCATAATACATTTAAATTAATTTATAGAATAATAATAGCCTTCCAGGGCCCCCCTATGGTCTGGGGCCGTGCACCCGAGCCCCGTGTGCCCTTATGGTGAAACCGGTTCTAGTAATATTTACGTCTCAGATATTGATGATGATGAATAAGTTAAATATTTCGTTCCATTTAATGTCACACTAATTATTTCTCAATAAAATTGAACTTATAGTTATAAAACTCTTTTTTAAAGGTTTAGGACTGTTTAAAAAGTTTTAAATACAATATAATTATAATTTCGTAAATATAATATTATGTAATTTTATAGTAACAATTGTAACGCTTACTAACATTTTAATAATTATCTAAGTCATAGGAAATGGCGGGCAAAGCTCCATGTAACTCGTTTGTTTCGGTTTGTCACAAAGAACTGATGGACAGTTGTAAAAAATGACTGGGTCTCGACTGTCCTGTAAATACCTTCTTTGTCTATAAACTAGAGTGGTAAGATTTTGTATTATGTTTAGTTATGTATATATTTATTTAGCCCAGTTGGTAGAACTCTGCCTGCCGAGCGAGGGTTCCCAGGTTCGATTCCCGGCCCGGGCAGAGATTTATGTGACAGATAAATGTTTGTTCTCGGGTGATGGATGTTTATAATGTCATATTTGTGTATGTTCATGCCACCGGCAATACAGGGAATCCTAGTGCAGGGGTGGGAGTGTATAATATATTATATATTTTGCCTCTGACTACTTTCTGGCCTGATGCGATGCATTGAAGCGGAAAAGTAATGATAAATGATATGATAATGATCATGATTGATTATTAGATGTGACACGATTTTGGAGATGTTATATATGACTGAGACCTAAAGGTATTGTGTAAGTCGACTTTTATACCAAATTTAACAAGTAAGTATATTAATAAAAAAGGGCGACTTCAATTGGAGGAAGGTGAATTTTTGGTTTCATATTCTATTTTTAACAGTTGGAAAAAAATACTACCGATTTTTCTTTAAATTTAATTTGTACCAAACGGGAAAAATAGAAAAAAAAGGAATTTTCCAAATTCATACGGACGGAGTTCTGATGTAACAGCATAAAAAATATAAACGAATTGAGAACTTCCTCCTTCTTTGAAGTCGGTTGAATTTTGCACTCGAACAGAAAAACTGAAGTAGCCTGGGTTCCAATCTGACCTTTAATGCAGGAAGCCTGTTTTAAATCAAGTAAGTTATTTTGAACTATCCTCGTCAACGGACGGTAATGTTAAATTAAACATGAATATTAAAAAAATCTAATATTATATATTATATTATACTATTACCTATAGAATTTAATAGTGATAGCCAAAAGGGTTTCACTGTCGGTCTTCCGCACAGAAGACTCATTTTTGAATCTTGCACGCACCTTTATTTTTTCAAAACTATTTCTGTATCATAAATTAGTTATCACTTGCTTCAGCGAAGGAAACCATCGTGAATAAATCTGCATACATACTTGAGAGATCTCTCTTGAGATATTCTCAAAGGTGACTGAAGTCTGTTATTTACTATTGGGCCAGCGTTGTGAACCCATTGAACCTTAATCATTCTTATTAAGCCAAGACTTGAGCCCAGCAGTTGGACTATTTGGGTTGTAATTATGAATTTATGATAAATATTTGAAATCTAAAACTTAGCTGTTGGTGTTACTTGCAGACTGGTGTTACTGTACAAGATTCTGATAAATCTGGGAACGATTGCTCTTCTAGAAACCTAAATCTATACAGCTATTATTATTGATTGTAGTCTTATTACGAGATATATTTGCTTTGGCAGCTTAGCCAACCACGAGTATTGTCGTAAACTGTCGAGGCGGCTGGCACGGAGCGCCTCGTAAATAAGACGCGAGCGACGATCGCCATTGCTTCGGGCGCGTTAACTAGCCGTATTGTACTATTATTGTACTAGGCGATCGTGTCGTATGTTATACTACATTTGACCTGCTATATTGATCGCCGTTCAAGTGAACTAATATTGTATTGAAGAAAACGGTAAAACTCAATGGTTAAGTAAAATAATTCTAACACATATAAAATTGCTGTGTTTTTGTAGGTCATATGCTAACCCCATATCCTTTTTTCAGTGGTTTATAAATAAAAAACTTGTGGCACGCTGTATATAAATAAACAAACGATGCTACATTTAGTATAATATTCTTATAATGGCTTGTATCTAACAATACACAATATACAATGTATATCTAACAATACACAATAAATTCTAACAATAATAAATTTTCTACAAAGTACCTCATTAAATTAGAATTTGTTTGGTGAAGTGAAGTTTTGCATAATAAAAAATATGAAGTTACATCGTTTTTGTACTGATTTTAAGATTTTCAAATCTTTTACATTTTCAAATCAATTTCATATAACCGGAAATATTTAACGATTAAATGTTAAATATTTCCGGTATTGTTTGGTTTAGTGATTGTACTATGTTTCAGATATTGAATGACTTGTGTTATACAGCGATTCATTTATTTATATTGGTTTCCTCACCCTACTTTACGTATTCAGAAAGCAATCATGTTAGGTTTTCATGGGCAAGCAGTGACCGCAAAAGGGGTTAACATAAAAGAAAATCTTGTATTTATTTATATTTAAGAGTAGGTATATGTGCTAATATTGACGCTCAAGATATATATATGTTTACGTTTACACACTCACATCCCCGTACTAGGATTCCCTGTGTTACGGGTGCCATGGACATACACAAATATGACATTACAAACACCCATGATTCGAGAACAAACATTTATCTGTTATATAAATGTTTGCTGCGGCCAGGAATCGAACCCGGGACCTCTCGCTCGGTGAGCAGGGTCACTACCAACTGGACTATGAGGTCGTTGATATTAATGAAATAGATGTCCTTTTCCATCTAATTTTAAAGAGCACAAATATGTACGAGTGAAATAGTTTTACTCCTTGTAGTTGCGGCAAAGCCAAAGTGTCGCCACAGTGGCGGTCTCTAATAAATTTCATTTCCTCCAAGAGATCGACTTAACTGCATTCTTTGTCCAATAGCTACTTTATATTCGGTTAACCTACATTTTTAAGTGACATTTACGCTATTTCTAGCAGTATTTCTAACTTTATTGTTACTAGAATATAGTAGATAGCATTAATGTTTCCACGTATTTTTAACCCATTACAAAGTGGTCGTTATACCTTAAGTCGATATAGGACTGAAATATTTTTCGGTTATTTTCGACTTGAACTATATTGTTGCTAGTATCAAACGTTACTTTGCGGAAATTCATTGTTATTAAATTAGTATTAATTTACTTTATATATGATGGTATATATTTCCATACATGCATATAACCTCCCTCCCTCCCACGAAGGAAAACATGCAATTATGATAAAAGTATATACCAACACACATACCGTCACCAACGCGTGTTTCGCTCCGAAACAGAGCATCAGGGTAGTAGACTCTACGAGTGTTAACCGCAAAGTCTAACTTTTTGCCTAAGGCATAAGGGCGAGATTGGCCTGAGGTAATCCAGGTAGTTTTTATTACTACCTTGGTTTCTCTTTTATTGCCCCCATTGTTTTCACTGTAAGGGTCGGCCACCCTTCCAGAAACTTCGTAAGGCTGCCGACTTTCTCTTCTAGGCTATCTATCATTCGGGAAGCGTCGTAACAATATGTAAAGGCTGTTGTTGAACATCCAAGAAAAATTCGAATAGATTGGTTCGCATATTCGAAAGCTTCACGAAGAACTCTCAGGTATGCAAGTTTTCTTATCCTTCTTCGTTGCATATGATAATAATTTAATATATACATAGCTCACTATGCTGGCCAGATGTCATTTTTGTATAATTGTTACCTTTAAAAGTACTAATTAATTTTAAAGTTTATATTTATAGACCGAAATCATTTCTAAAGTATATTATAGAAAAACGTATACAGTCTCGTATTGAACGAGGTGATTTGCGGAGCGATCACTTTAATTTAAAGTAATAAGTAGTGAACGGTACATTTACTCGGTAGATCAGCCCTAGCAGTAGATGAAAATGGCGCTACCCCTCAGCCATCCCTGACGTCGGTATATAGTTATATATCGTTGTAACCGTATCATAGTAGTAAAAATTAAATAAAGTGAAATGGGTTGGGTAGGTAGGTACACAATATAAATCGTAGCGGTTTTACTTTACTCTTTCATTATATTGCTTGTTATTCATTTTTTATAAATAATTAAAAGTTACTGAATTTTCGACATTGTAAATAAATTTCGAGGAAATCTAACACCAATAAATTCCATTAAGGTTTTCGTTACACAAAATGGAAAAAATACCATTGCTCGGAATTTAGATAATCCTCCCTGAACGATGTTTTGTAATTGAATACTACTTTGACCAACCAAGAGGAATATTGTTAGATGCGATGGCAATAATGGAAACCACAATTGGAGAAAAGCAGTCAACTGCGTGTCGGAGAACACGCAGAGAAGGATTTGTAAATTAAATCAATATTCGCAATCAAAATTATCTTAATCATTGTTGTGTCTCGTTAATCTTTGATTGACTATTGATTAATGACTATAATGATTGACTGGGTTTTACATTGTTTTGTCGAAATCATACTTTATAATAATATTACTATCCGATAAGATTGTATTATTTATGAAAATCGTGATGTTTAAACGCGAATGTTATATTTCATAATCTTTTTAAATCTGAGTAAATCGTCCGTTGGCGATGCTTGCGTAAAACTGAATGGGCTAATTATTTATTAAAAAAAATATTCTTACAATTTTATTATAATTTCCCTATTTAATTTTATGTATTATTTTCGATAGAGGTAAATGTACTTATCAATAATTTTTTTTCACTATATTGTTTTCATTAAATTTACAAAAAATTCGTCTCAAGGATATCATTCACCTCACACCTGAAGAGGGCTACTAGAGCATAATGCTCTATGTGAGTATGAATACATACACTGCTCCATGTCAAATTTGATTTACTTGCCATTTAAATTTTTTAAGTTATATAATTTTTTTTTTACGAAAAATATGCGTTGAAAACAAGTCATCTTAAAAAGAAAAATGAATTTCGTCCCGTCAACGTCAGTTATATCCTGCCTATTCTTTGTCGATGGCATACATATTACCCCGTTGCATACGGCTGGAAAAAGAAAAACTAGCTTGACTATTCAAAAAAGCTTGCTATTTTTCCTCTTCTGTCGTGAATAAAACGAAAACTGTAAATTTTTGCGTCTTAGCAATAAATATGAATATAGTTCTAGCTCGTTGATTGATTAAAAAGGGTATGTCGTAATATTAACTTTTGGCCTCCTTTTCGTAAAACTTGGATTATACTTAAGTTTTAAAAAATAGTGAAAACATCAGTATGTCAACATTTACCAAAGTAACAGTACTAGTATTGTTTTATTTTTATCTATTTATTTTTTGTTGTCTCTCCAACAAATTTTCACTTTTCAAATTTCCAATACTCAGAATTTACATAATATGATATTAGTGTAATATGAACATCAGGGTAAAAATTTTAACTTATGTAATGTACTTTGAATAGGTATATGTATTTACATAATTGTGTATTCTCCTTAAGTTTGGGTTTTAAAACGATTCTGACGAGTGTGCCTCCATTAGAGCAATATCAATTAGGGTCGCGACGTGCCGGTTATATACCGCCGCTCTCCTTCCGATAGCGAATTCAAATTGCAATTTGCAAAATATGAAACGTGATATTGCCTAAACACCCACTTCTCAAAACTAAGCTCCGAAATGGTTATTGTTTACTTCGTTATTAATTAAGATTTCTTGTAGGAATTAGTTTCTATATTAATTAACGGATACCCAATGTCAAATGACATCGTAGAACGGCAATCTTAACATTCTCAATTTTAACATTATTGCAAACACCTTTCACTTGGAGTGGTGAATTAAAAGAGGTATTAAGTTTTGTATATTGGCTGTGTCATCCACTTACATTTAATTGAATCGCACAAAAATTTTTGATTAATCAATATAATTAATTAAAGTTTATATAACCACTGAAGCAACATATGAGTATGTATGTTGTTGTTATTTTAAGATTTCTCAGTTAACTAGGCCGCTACGTTCAACTAAATTAACTTCTGTTATTGGGTAGTTTAAACCGGAATCTGATGAATGAAGCCCAATACTCCCCGAATAGGGTTCCTTTTGCGACCCCTGATTGAGATAAAGATTATCACTGTCTTGAAAGTTTATTTAAAGCATCTGGATTATTTACAGTATGAAGGTACAAAATTTATGTGAATTGTTGGTCATTCAAGGTTTAATAAATTCACAGAATGATGGTTTGATATAATATCATTCTGCTATAATCGATAATCGTAAATATTTCCAACTTGACTTTGGTTTGGATAGATAGGAGTACGAGGGCGTTGAACTGTTTGAATCCGTTACGTAAATTTTTTGAGAAGCTCAAAAGTGTACATATGCGCCACGCAATGATATTATCGTTGAACAATATTACGTGTATGTTGGTACCTTTTATGTAAGTATTTTTTAGGAATTAAAAACTTCATCTTGAGTTTTAGAGCCCGCAATTTCCATTACATGCATATTTAAATTCACTGGCATATTTCCATAGTGAAAGTTTAATCCCTATGCTTGTCTTTAAATATTTATGAAGTGTTGCCGTCCTGCGCCTTTCATACTTTACATGTTTATAGTAGTATTATTGATGGTTTTCTACTATTGAACGAGTAGAATAGAATAAAATAGAAGGTAATATCAGCAACAAACACTTTGTAGAAATACTTACTATCGTTGTTGATAAACTTCCATTTTTATTTTATCTTGTATATAAAGTTTATTCCTTTAATTTTAATAGTTTAATATAAGTTAGTAATTTTAAGAGAAAAATAGAAGTTAGGTAGTGAGATAGATCACGTCTGAAAATGGAATTTATTTTAATCGTTATATATGGCTAATATTGGTCAACGTCGCTGTGTGACTTTTTTTAAATACAAGAGATGAAGTTAATGTGCTGGATTAATGAAATAAAGTTACTTAATTTTTAAAATACTGGCGGAAATGGATGCAAGGGTATTTACGCAAATTCGCTCCATTCGCCAGAAAGGCGGATACGTCAAAGACTATGAGCTCGGGGTGCTCAGGCACCAGGCGCACCGGCAGGCAACGGTTGAGTGGCGCGCATGATGGGAAGAGGAGAATAATGCGCGCCAACGTGTTGTTGGTGCGATCTTGCCAAGCTTCGAAGCCTGGCTGGAGCGACGAGAAGGCAACGTTACCAACAAGTTGACACAAATACTCACCGGACATGGCTGTTTCGGTGAATATCTGTGTCGGATTGGACCACAATGCCAACACTGTGGATTTGACCGGGACGATGCAGAGCACACGCTCGAGGAGTATCCTGCGTGGGCGTCCAAGCGGCGTGTCCTGGTTCATAGGATTGGGAGAGAACTATCCCCACCAGCAGTAGTAGCGGCTATGCTAACGGAGAACACAGCATGGAAAGCTATGGTCTCCTTCTTGAGACTCTAATGGTAAAGAAGGAGACCGCCGAGCGGGATCTGGAGAAGGCCGATCCTGCTCGGAGGCGACAACAACGAGACGGAAGATAATCCCGTCACGGTCAAAGTTTGCATAACCTCGAAAGTAGTGGCACGGGATCGCGAGCCCCGGGACGATACAAAATACGCAGGCGAGGCACCGGTGAATATGGCCTCTTTATTTTTGTTGTAACCTTGTTTTTAAACAAGGAAGTTATTGCATTGTCGTTTTGAACATTGAGGGGAGTATTAAAATAAAGTATTAAGTACTAAAATGAGAATCCTATTCATATAAAAATTCATCATCTAACATTTCTTTTGACAGACCCTTATTTTCACACACTGAATCAAATTACTGATCGAAAATTACTTTTTACAAATTTTTCTCACTTTTCTTCCGCACTAAAGCGGGCTGCGGACAAAATGCAACTACTGACCATCGTGATTGCTATTATTTTTATTTGAATTATAATTCTTAATTAAAGCTTGGCAATAATTACGTTTTAAGGATCGTGTGTAACAATTCGAAGTTGGCATGCTTCATTTTATTAATAATTCCCCAGAAATTAACCGAATAGTTATTTCATATTGTTGTTGCGCGATCTCCAGAATGTAGGACACGATTATCTGAATACTCTCTGTTACATTTATTTTAACATCACTATCGCGTCGGCTCTTTATAAATCACCACGTGCAAGATTCTGCAACACATCGTGATTTTGAACCGTTACGTATTCTTAAGAACTCAACAAATTAGATTAGCCTGTTAATAATTCTGCGGGTCCTCCCATATTCGCAGGATTCATTACATTTTTAAACTAAACTTATAAATTTGGCTTGTTGATTTACGTTTGATTTTCGCTTTACTTGGACCCTTATGACACTGATATATCAAACGAATATGTTATGTTAAATTGTGCGAACTGAGTAATTTGGCATAATCGTTATTGAGGTACACGTATGATTCACACGTATGATTTTTAACTATACTAATAAAACATTAAAATCTATACTAATAAAATATTTTTATCGATGCTAAAACTGTAACGGGGCCAGATCTGTACTTCGAATATTTTTGGGATTGTTTTATGGACACAGATGCTTGAATATATTTTTTGGAACTTTTCTTTGGTTGTCTATCTGTACACGTACATTGTACACGTAAAACCACTGTAAGATTTTGAATAAATCTTGGCATATTTCATCCCGGGCAATGTATCTGTTCTCGTGGAATTTTTGAAAGCGAGTGCGGAATACTGGAACATTATATTTGTATTAAAATAATAATTCGAAGCTATGAATAGCTGAGAAGTGACTCGATTTACCGCTTTGTTCTTGGCTAGCAAATCACCTGTGATGAACATGTTGCAGATGTACTCGGGCGGCGGTAACTATTTAACATCCAGTGGCCGATCTGCACAGTTGTAGAGCTATAAATGAATTATCCTTATCTAATTTCAATAATCGTATTTTGTTTTACCACTGTGACCTACACTGAGATACAAAGAGCTTGAAATATGAAGTGATAATCAAGATTAAATGCGACACGCGGTGAGTAATACATCTACGTTATACTGAATATCAATGAAAGATAAATTCGTTTTAAGGGTGATGATTTATCAGATTCGAGAGCCAAGCGGGCTGCGGCATCATTGTCGAAGTTTCGCCCACTGACATATCTCTATGATAAATTGCAAACGATCTATGAAAAGATGAAATAATAAAGAGTGTTTCAGGAGATAAACATTTTCTCACATTTTTATGTCACCTGCCTAAACCTTGATGTTAAAATTATCTATAGACTAGATAGAGAATGCTTCTTAAAATTTGTGTTAAAAAAATAATAACTTATGTACATCTCAGATAAAAAAATATTTATAGGATCACTTGGGAGTCTCACTATCCGTTTGTCATAGGCGTTTTACTCCGACCCTAGTGAACGGAAAGAGTTCATTTTTATGACGACCCTATAGCCCAGTAAGTAGTGAATGTGCCGAACGAGAGATTCCGGGTTCTATTTACGGCCGTGTACTTTGTGACAAATACAAGTAAATTAGGGTCTCGGTATACTAGTGCGAGGGTGTGAGTATGCGTGTGTGTGTTTTATTGACATAGATATTTATTGAAAGAAAAATACCAATAAATAAAGAAATATATACAAATGAATAAATAATGCATAAAAATACTAATAAAAATAATTATATGGAACTACAAAACTCCTAACTCCCCAGAGTTGTTCAGGAAAAGGTATGTAATGTATTCCTGAATACATTTATAGTCTGAAACCCTATCCTACACGGTTGCGATTCGGACTCGTCTGGTTTTTATGCATATTCAATTCTCTTCCAACTAGATTAGTGGTGTGATCGATTTCGCTCTGATTTTGTTATATTTAATTTCATTTCAATTTAACGAGTCGATAGTAAACGTGGAACATAAAATGTCTAATTCCCGACAATGCAATATAGAATTACCAATAACTGAATGTACACTACATCTGCATGAAATACTAAAAATTTCGAATAAGCACTCGACATTATTGTAGGTACTTTTTAAGTACATTTTTTGGGTCGTGACGCTTATTTTAGGTTAATCAAAAACCGGTCACGTTCGACTCTACGAATTTTATAATAGTGTTCCCTATTATTAATATAGTCAGCTGTATTTTCCGCTTTCTATTGAATTTTCAGGACAGGTTTTTTTATACAAGTTTGCCTCGTAAGTTATGGATGAGGAATTATAGGATTCGGACGGAAAGTTGCTTTTTAGTTTGATAGATTAGGAAGAATATCGCACGTGACAGAAGGACAGACAAACACGCGAGTGATCCCTAGTTCTATGATAAGACTAGCTCAATTTCAATAAATCCCCAATCATTGTCCTCGGAATTCTACATACTTCGGAATTTTGAATCAATCTGGTTTACATTGATTTCTTACATTTGCGTAACGTAAAACTTGACTGAAACTTTGATATGTTTATGAAGCGAATGAGGACCGTGGAATATTTTATTAATGAACAGGCATAAAGTAGACAATAGAACAAAAGCGTCAAACGTTATCATGAATTATCAGGAAAACTCGAGCTTATTGTCTATGGCCTGGAGTAGGGGTGTAATGGAAATCCGAAATAAAAATATATACGAAACCGTAACCGGATTCGATAAAAAAGTTTCAAATAATTTCGGATAGGGGCAGAGTCTAAATGAAACACATTATGCCAGGTTTTTGTGGGCCGAGCTGATAGCGAGCTGCGTCGCTCTCATTTTTAGACAGTTTTCATTATTACATTTTTAAGGTTATTGTTCTTTTCTACGATTGTAATATCAGATAATACTAAGAAATAAAGACAAAAGTGCTACCTTGTAAATACATTATATATTTTTTTCCGATTTCTAAACCATCTAATATCTGTAACCGAAATTATCCGAAACTTCAAAATAATTTCATATCCGAAACCGTAACCGGAACCGTAAAATATTCGTATCCAGATACGAAATTTCATACCTGTAACATCCCTAGCTTGGAGTACGAATAAATTAAATTGTGACGCCATTGCGTTATGAACTGCGATTGAATTCGTTTTTAGAACTTAGTTTTTATCGTACAAAATTAAGTTTCCATCGATCTATCCAAACCGTAAGGGTCTGGATAACACTAAAAAAGTAACACCGAAGTTAAGTACAGAACTAGCTATATATTAGCAATATTTCGATTGGATAATAGCAATCATACGTCATATAAATAAAGAAGGAAATATTGGATATGGCACAATGATATTCTTATGGAAAAGGACTCTGAATTCTCATTATGTCAGCTGCTGGTGGCGTGCCTGAAGCGGCCCATAGCGCCCGCTCATTTTATTTATGATCGAGTTGAGCGGTGCTTATTACGCTACGGATGTGGGACATGTTTCATATGCCCGGCTTGCTTCTACTTTACTTTAGCCTCCTTCGTTGATGCTTATTGAGCCGTTTGACGTGATATGGAGATGCGACCATCTCGCTTAACCGTCGAAACGCCCCTTCTTTATTTATTGCTTTCATTATGTAGATTAAAGATTGAATCTAGTTCATGTCTTTTTGTGATTTAAAATAATAATGAATAATGAAAACGGTTTGCTGAACTCCATATATGAAAAGCCGTATGACATTTTTACCTGACGGTAAAAGTATACCTCATATGTGCGTAAGATTTCTAAATACATTTTAAATTATTTATTTTGTATTAGCTTAAGGTTATTATGATGTGTACCGCATAAATCAATTAGCTACAACGTCGCCCGATAGGCTTGCAAAGTTAAGACATTTTGTTAGCAGCGGTACAGAGTAATTTCTGCTCATGAATCACGGGTCGAGCTTCGATAGCATCCAGTTGCACAAGTTTATATTGTTATTCACGGCCTATCTTGAAATGTGTAGTGTGTGGGCTTACAACTAAGCCCCGAAGTATATTTTGCCGTTTTTGTCTATCACTTGACAGGAACTTCTCCAATGTTTTCTCATTGGCTGGCAGTGTTCTCGAAACTTTGGTCGTTCTTGTCTCAGTGGGTGCCTCTACGAATTACGAACTTGGTACTCTGTCACCGGTGCGTGTAAAATGTCTTCGCAATTGTCTTAAAGTTAGCACTACGGCTCTACGTCCACCGAATTCATTTATGACCAACTTTTAAAACAAATATTGATTGAAACACTTAAAAAAGTACAAATTTTGTTAACTTTAGTGTTCAAAAGTTCTATTCTCTCAACATGGAACATTGTTACTTTACGTTGTTTACTATTAAAATACTTAAACATTCGCCTCTTTATGAGAGATACTTGTTTCGCAATTTTACAAGGGAATTTAACACTTTATCAATACCTTATACAGTACGAGTAAATGTTTTGAACATAAAGTAGCCTACGAAAATTAATTAAAATGTACATTTAATTATTCTCAATAACGTAGTTACGACGAGTATAATTCTGCCTCGCAATTAATGAATTTTCATGTTTCATTATGACTATATTAACGAATGTTTTAGTTTTTACAAAATTCGCTATTTTTCGAATATAATTATGCAAAAAAATCCCAAAGCATCGATTGAATTGGATGGAGCCCTAACGCTCTATGGCGCCAGTTTCCATAAAAGTTGTTATTTGATTTTTATTTTTTGACGTTCAGGTAAAATAAAGAAAACCAAAACATATCATTAAAAACTATACATTATTACTCTATGTTAATAATTTGTACTGTTTATCACATAAATATAATATACTAGCATAATAGACGAACACTGTTCTCATAATCGCTTCAATAAAACCTAAATGTGTATAATTGTGAAAATGACACGGGTGTCAGTGACTTTTAGTGATGTGAAATTCACAATTGTCGACAATGTTGTCGACTATTCCATCACAGGCTTTTTTTTTACTTTAAATTCGTTATCTTTTTAATGATTATTTGTTTAATTAAATAGTCGCATATAACATAATACATATTATGACAGATTTTACGGAAGTCCTATTCGAAACGATATTATTTTCACGTACACAATACTTTTTTATCTTACACATAATTATGAAAAATAACTTATTATTTATAAATTTTACTGCATATTATTAATCTTACTTTATATAGATTTCAAACTAACTTCTATGAAAATAAGCATTAATAAAGAAGTATTGAACTATTGGTACTTACTTGTGGAATGTCTCTTTGTTTGGTTTATTGTAATAAGTAAATCTACCATCTTATACAGAACACGATACTATTATGTTTACTGTTGTTATCTGATAAAATATAGAAAAATTCAAAAGAAATTAATGAAATAAAATAAAGCCTTTTTTGACAGGAGACTAATGGAGAGTAAATTGTTTCAAATTCCGTCACTTTTTCGCAAGTATAAAATCTCATTCGCACTCTGTGTTCGTCTATTACGTTTATAGTTTATCATTTTATTCCATTTCAAAACAGATTACGATAAAAAATTTGCTTTGATTTTGTTTCACAATAATGCTCAATTCCTCTACCTTTACTAGATGCTCGGGATACCAGCATTAGAAACCATGGTCGGGATTTCATTCTCGAATATTTTTGTGGTTAATAATAATCAGCGTAATTTTAATGATAGTTGCTGTAAAGAGAATAGTACACGCGAAGCGAGAAACTGATGTTAAGTTTGTCCTAGAATATCAAATGGATAGCAATGAAAACCGGATATTAATCGATCTTTTAACTGATGATTGATGATTGAGACTCATACAGTAGCCCCATGCGTGTGTCATTATGAATTACGTATTTAATAGGCTTTTAAATAAATATTCGTACCTTGTAGTGAATGCAATATTCGATAGAGATAACACATTGTTTCTTGTACAGAAGGAGTTATCAACTGGACAGTGGGTGGTGGGGGTAGTTGTCTAGCGGGGAGTTTTTATGATGATTAATGGCAGTCTTTTCGAACATGGTATACGGATGTGTGCGGATGTGTGCCTAAGCCCGTAGCTGTGTGAGCGCGTAAGTACTAGTTCCTAGTGCCCCTAAAAGTGTGTAACACGAGGAACACCAGTCATTATAATTACATTATACACCTATGAGGAAAAATTTATCTTTGACAATTTCAATGTCGCTTAAAGAAATCTTGAACAATCTTTCATTTTATTTAATATATCCTACAAGGAGACTGAATACTTCTTTAAAAATTTAACGCACCTAAAATTATTATAATCAGTTTTTTTTATGAATACGGAACATTGTTAGTTATATTTAAGAATGCGTTTCCATTTATTATTTTTATTATTGCCTATTTTTAGCTTTTTCCTTAGCTCTTAAATCTTCTCACCATTAATAGAGGCAGCGTGATAAAATATAGTTAAAATTTCCTTTGTCATCAGAAGGTTTGTAGGCATCTTTTCCGCATTATAATTTATAGATACAAACGAACGGCATAAATTTGTATTATTGATTATTTTAATATAAGCATTGATATGCTAGAAAGTTGAAATTTTTTCCGTTTATTGAAAGGTTTCTATTCCCTTCCTTATAGACCTGAGTTCGTACCCTGTCCTTACTATTACGTTATGAAGATAAGTGTGTATTAATTTTGTTTAATTGTCACAACATTGAAGAAATACCTACCTGACAGTACTTTTTGATGTTTCTAAAATGTAGAAAATAAACGATTAGTAGAAAACAAAAGATTTTTTATGTTCATAGCCGACAATAGAGCAGACGAAGAACCTAATATATTTTTTTCATTTTTCTCTACACGTGTTAACATCAACATGAAGCAATTGCTTTGTATTAATAACTAGCCTAATTGCGCGAGCTTGGGAAATAAATTCTAAGATTCATTCATATTCAAATTGAAGATTAATTATTAATACAAGCTTCTAGACGCAGTCTACATTTTAATAATATTAATGTTCATAAAGCGACGGATGAACCTGTCCTCCCGTCGTTCAGTCCAAATTAGTACAGAGAAAGGACTATATTGTCAATGATGGATCTGATGAGTAGTTAACATTATAATAATGTATATATAAGTAGTAAAAAGTCAAAACGAGTTTCTACTTATCTTTTTTTCCGGAAAATTTTTGTGCAACCCTAAATTTGACAAATATTATTATTTTCAGATTCAAATGACCTTTCGTTGTTCTTTAAGTAAGAAATTTTTCACTTTTATTTAGATTTTAGACTAACTTCAAGAGGAAGGGTTTGTAATGAAAACCAGGCGCCATCTGTTATCTATAACGATATGGGATTAGTGATAATTTTTTGTTCTTCATAATTTTTTTTACCTGCACAGAATTCGATTCAATGCATTGAATCTAGTCACATATAATTTAATCAGAACAATTATAGAGACTGCACTTATCATTTTATGAATTACATTAATATTTATTTCATTTTGAAAATACCGCAATCACGATGATTTTCGGCAGTCAGAGTAGGTTTCTTGTTGTTTCTTTATATACCTATTAACGGTCCGGCTTTGCACTGGTAGGTGATGAAGTAATGGAATTTTTAATGGATAGTAGAGCCAAATTCAATAAGTAGTTAATGAATATTAATATATAATGAATATTAATGAATAATCCACATAAACCATCCACGCGAGTCACTTTATCATTTCTTAAAAATCGAAAATCGAAAAATCGAAAAGTGCGAAAATCTGTACAAAACAGATTTTGTTTTGTAATACTGGAGCTTTTTTTACATCTTTATAAACACAATACTAAATAAGTTAATAAGTTAATGCTAAATAAGTTAATGCTTGCCAACATTCCCACCTGATGGTAAGTGGTGATGAAGTCTAAGATGTTGAACGCACTTATGAATAGGCTATTAGACTCCTACATCGTAAGTAGCCGGGAACAATGCCGGGGAATGTCCGATTCCAGTCCTTTGCATTCTAAAACTTGCAAACTAAAATTCGGATGCGCAGCCGTGCGCTGTTCAAACAACAGGTACAATGATTTGGGCGTCTTCACTACTGATACCTTTTTTACCTTACGCATGATGTTCACCGTGGCATACTTTTGCGTATCCTAGCATTGTCGAAAGATAAAATGTTAAATGAAAGTTCGGACTAACGTGATGTTCAAAATACAGCTACATCTCGACCTGCTGTTTGTGTGTGTACCTATACTTAGGCTATATAGCTTTATTTATATGTGTGTACATCGGTGTGTATATCAATGCCAAGCCAAATACATAGTTGGTAGATTACTTACGATAGGTTGAATTCCATCACATCGCAATTTTTTATTAGCAATATATTTTAGTATATAAAGTGTGTAATAATATTTTCTATAAATTTATTTTAACTTTTTAATGCAATTTTAAAGTTTTTTTTTTCAGTGAATTTTTTTTAAAAAGCTTTTTATGTTTCCATTTTTAATGCTTTATTGTTAGGTAGTATGTGTTGTTACGTAAAATGTTATTATATAATGGGATGAACTGCTAACGCACTTGATTATAAATGCCATGTCTGCCTAAGACATTACTGAATAGTTTCTGTCGAGTAATCTCAGTATTGTCTCCTAAGTCCCGATCATTAAGGGCTTCTGTTACTTTCCTCATCAGTTTAGCATACTACGATGACAACTCCTAGACGCAAGCATTTTAATTACGGTTTTGCAATGTAACTGGTATCGAAAGCAATCTGGTCGAAACACATTTGAATTATTGTAACCCATTGAGGAGATTTTTTCTCCAAGACACATCGTCAGACCCCGAGATGGTCAATGATTGACTTGTTGTAATGATGACTAATTTTGCAATCTTAATATCTTTAAATATGGTTTAATAATTGCTACCCGTCAAGAGGATTCCACTCTTTACGTTAAGAACACATCACCAGATACTCTCCATATTAAAAGAGGATAAACTCTTAGCTATCTTCTATACACGAATGAAAGAATCATAAAAACCGGTTCATAAACAACGGATTTACCTCCTTCTCCTTTTTGAAGTCTGTTAAAAATAACTTTGATATTTCATGCTGTACCGTCTATATTTTCGCATATTGCTTGTTTTAAAATGGTAGAATTAATGTGATAACTAATTTAATTTTATTAAAAGTATTTATTTTTGTTACAGGTAAGCAGAATTCAAAAGTGATTTGCATACAATCAAAACACATATTTCTTAAACAAATGGTAAGCAACATTTTCTACGTTTCTTATTCTTAAGCCTTTTCTCGTGTCTGCACAACAATATTTGATGAAGGTTTGTAAACATCTTTATAAAGATTGCTAAAATGAAAAAACCATAGCCCCGAGCACAATTCTGCATTATTTACACTATGTTTTAGCAAAATGTTAATTTAGCAGATGAGTATTCTTAATCTGGGGACCAACAAATATCCGCTTTTATAAAACTTTTCTTACCACGGCATATTTTTCTAGAGCAATTATCTTGATTCTCTGCAAAATTCCCGCCGGACCGTCTGATTAAGTTCCCTGGAAATGTTTTAGTTTCATTATATTACCAAAGTACATAATGACTATCAAATTCTCTTGACAATTACACGTGTACATAATGTATGAAATAGAGATAATAGTTTACATGCCTGCCAATTACATAAAATTACTAATAAATTTCTAAGAAATATTTTGTTATACCAATATTTGTATTCCCTACAAAATTACTTATGTAGTAATTTTATTGTATTACTACACACAATACAATAAAATTGTATTATTGTTTTATCAAAATTTTATGTGTTGATTAATTAATGAAGAATTTCGCGGAATTATCAATATTGTGAATTCGAAACAAACTTGCATTAGAAACTCGGGGGTTGAGGTTGCTACTATTGATCTCGTTCGCACTAAAAGACTTTTCTAGACAATACTTTTGTTTTGCGCTGTCGGCGTTATGTTGATTGGACAGGCTATTGTATGAGACGTGCAAAGAGTACATCTACCATAGCCGGGACTGGCATATCGGTACGTATCATTGTACATTTGAAAGCAAGGAATGGTAGGCATGGCAAAAAGTGTAAAGCGCATTGTTTTCACGTCCCCAAAGGAAACGTCCAGTACTGACACGCGATGGCTGGGTTTAATGGGCCGCTATTTACTCACCACTAGGCTTTCAACCGGTAAACAACTCGAGGCACGCTCAAGGAATACAAACAGTATTTTGGGCGATTAGGAATTTAATCTACACAATAAATTAACTATTAAAGCGAAATAGATTAATCATTTTAATGGACATAATAATAATATGAGCGGCTGTTCGTAATGTGTTATTAAACAACATTACCATACAGGTTGTCACTTTGAATAGTACACAACATTCATGTAAAACTTTATCACTTGTGAATCTGTCATCGGGTCTCATTTCTGAGGATCGTGATTTCCGTATCTCCAAATGTTTGGATACTTGATCTGACCATCTTTTAGGGATTCGGCTCCGACGTCTCTTGTCCTAGATTTACCTGTCATCGTCAGTTTCTCCATGTTATCGAGCGATCTTCATGCAATGTGTTCGATGTATTTGGGAAACAGGTGCTGGAAAGTCATCAGGAATGGTAGAGATATAGCTCATTGAGGTCAGAGAGATACGTTAATCCGAAAAGCTATACAGGGAATTCTTAGTAAGCGACGCCAGTATCACATTGTTGCTAAAGAATGCATATTACATCAAATATATATATGCGAAACAATTTTTGACTAAGTATAAAACCACTTTAAAATTGGATTTATAGCAAATTATTATTTAACGGTTAAACTTTTTTTTTTAATGAAAATTACGAAATCAATGTTAGGCCTTTATGTTACCGTTAATACAGATAAAATGACGAAAAGATTTTTTCCAACAAATCGTTAATTTTGATCAGATTTTTTACTATACCACCTCATGAGATGGTTATGGGTGAATTGAGAATTGCATGTTTGGTGAAGATTGATAATTTTCTGGTAAAAATTTAATCCACCGCTTACCATCCGGTGCGATTATAGTCAAGTATTGTAATAATAAAAAAATTTTTTTACCGTGCAAAAGATGTAGAAATTATGATACCACTAAGTATAAATGCTATTCAAATAGTGATACTAATTACTGCTAGATAACCACGTATCTTACTGTATTTTAAACAAACGTTCTTTATTGTAAATATATAGTTATTTAAAGTTATATTCGACTAGTTTTAATATAGTACAAATGGCTTTAAGCTTAACGAACATTAACCTCTATCCACTATTACATTCATAATTAAGAGTTCCATTCAGAAGACTGTCGCAGCATATATTCATAATGAGTGTTGGAAACTTTTATTCATACACTGACATATACACAATGAATTGTACATTTCCTAAATAAATACTGGATTCAGAGCATTTAAAATTAAACTGTAAGAATAATGCAATGCCATACATATAATAAGGATGCTAGAGGATATGATCAATTCAAATTTTAAAGAAATTTCAAATTTCAAAGAAAGAAAATTTCTTATGGTTCTTGATACCTCTCATATTTTTTTATAATACGGAGATTTTATTGCTTTTACGTTTAAAATGTTTCGCTTTAAAAAGTCGTTAGCCTTTTAAATCTCTGAGAGCAAATAAATTCTGACATTAAATCAGCAACCCTTTCGCCTTGAGTAATGACTGACATCTGAAACATTGTGGGTAAGAAGTAAATTTAGACTATTAGAAAATCGTTTTTTAGATTACATTGAACACTTATTGTGTAAGGATATTCAAACCACTAAAATTTTATCAAAATTGAAGTTTCTAAGCTAATAATGCGTAAAAAATATTAGTAGTTATTTAGCTCTCTTACTTGTACGGTGTTGCTTCGCTTTGAAAACAATACATTAACCTTTGTTCTAAAATTTTCCATTATTTTAAAATACAATGATATGTAAATGCATTGCACAAAACGGACAAAAATTATCCTTCTTTAGAAGATTTAGGTGATCGATGATGTTGGAGAGAATCCAGGATCCGGCTTTGTGCATTTAGATATTGAAGACATTTGTCGGTACGCAGAAGGAAAGTCGTAGAGATAATCTAAACGTATTCATAAAAGGATGGATCAAGGAATTCGGGTAAAAATTGATTTGATATTCAACGGGTCAGCGGTAAGCCGCTTGAATTTCGAACAATCCAAGTATTTTGACAATTTTGCAAATATAAATACTTTATCACGGAATTGTAGCGTTGGGAAGTTGTTTGTTGAAAAAATGAGAAATTATAATAACAGATCGCGAAATGTATTTTATAATTGATTGCTGTCGTTGGATTTACTCGTAAATTTAAATTGTTTAAGTTTTGCACAAAGGATAGTGTGTATTAATATTATAAATTTTACGTAATTTAATCGATTTGAATACTTTTGCCTTATTCCGCTTTTGTACTGCGAAACGCGTTATCTCATACATCTCATAGATTTTTTTGCAATCTTTCCTATTCATTGCCCCCTCCTCCGCTCTCTCTCCTCATCTCATTACCCAAGCTAAATTTTTTGAGCATACTTACTACATAGACTCAAACTCAACATTATTTGTTTCATGTAATTGTATATAATTACAATGTAAGCAAGCATCACACGTATATTACACATTTGTATGTAGTAGAAGTTTTAGTAACAAAAGCTGTTACTGAGTACAAAATTCAAGGGCTTTTGTATACTTCCTGTATTGGCTAACGATAGGAATCGTTTGCAATCGTCTAGCCACTTTCCACTTTATAATTGAACAGAGACGTTCATATATTTCGACTTTGTGATGTGATTATTAGTCCATGGTGGTGGTACCTATCAGTGCGTGGAGCTCGCAATGCGCGCGAAGGCGGGCGGGCGGGGTGCGGCCAGTGACACGGCGGCCCGCCCCGAGATCACCCGTTTCGCTGCGGCGGTAATTTTGCCGATCTTGTGGACAATAGTACGGGGGTACGGTGCATTCGGCATGTTTTTGTGATACAGTATCAGTTCATAGTGCTAACTGTGGAAATAAACAGTCGCGAAGTAACGTAGTGTTTTTTTTATGTTTTTGACTTTTGTGTATTTTTTTTTTAATTTTCATCTAAAAAAAGGGGTATTGACTTCTTGTGATATCAAACGACATTATCTATTAGCATCTTACTGCTAATGAGTATAGGTTAGCGCTTATTGAGGCTTAGTATTTTTAAATCTGTAGTCTGTTCTTTCTGTGAATTATGGAATAGATTTTGAAATATTTTTTATCAATACATCAGAAATATTCTTCCGGAAAGTTTCGTAGGTATCATATTATGTTATAATATAAGAGTAAGAAATCATCATTTTACGAAAGGGATGCGTAAAAGTTAAATCTTATTTGTAAAATTACAAAAAGAAATTGTATCATATTGTATATATTTACGTCATATTATTAGTTAGTACAGATATAATTAATTCGAAAAGTAACATGTGTAAAAAGTGCGAACAAATTATAAGTTACTATCATTATAGTAACATATATCGCGTTTTTCTGTGATACATTTTTTGAGTATTATAATTATAGTACTTAATATAATAATGGTGAAGAATGGAAAAGTATTTATTAAAAACGCGTTATCAGCCAAAAAACAGCGAAGTAGCCGATTGTTAACTGGCTCTCCGAAACTATAACGTAAAAAAAATATTTGACGGACGATTCTAGGTGGAGGGTTTTAGATAGTAAGCTCGGTAAAGAATCATACAATCGAAGCCCAAGTATCGACGGAAATTAATTAGTTCGTACTGGGACCAGAGATGTGGTGCTATTGTCTACGCCGTTTTCAACAATTTAGACAGTTAAGAGTGAAAATTGGTTAAGCCTCAAAGATCCTCAAAGTCCGTACATCTCAAACGTGTGTCCAATTTACGATCACACTGTAATCATCTTCGTGGCTTGTTTAACAACTGGTATTAAATTAGCCAATACCTGATAGAGCATAAGCAAAGGTCTAGCATTAACCTGATAACAATTTGGTTACTGCTTGGTAAACGCTATTCCGTGTAAATTCATAAACAACCAACAAAGGAAGATGCCGAACTTTATTTCCTACCCATTTTATGTATTGAAACGACTTAGATAAGAAATAGGATACCGGATTAAATAAGTAACTGAATGATATACGTAACGTTTATCAGAATCCTATCATTGGTATTTAACTTTTGACCGGTTTTGTTAATGTTTGTTACCGGCTCGGATAGAATGTAAAGTACTTGTATGTAAAGTACTTGTATGCATTCAATATCCCTCACAGTGCAATTTTTTGAGTAATCAAAAAAACGAATGGGTATTCCCACAATCTTTCTAATTGTATTTTTTTACGTATTAACATATTAGTATTTGTAGTTTACGAGGAAAATTCAAACTGGTATGTTATATTATTTCGACATGGCACTAAGCATATCGTGCATGTGGATCTATATGACAGGCCTCGAATGCGTCTGTTGGTCTGCTTGATACTACTTCTGCTGACTGAACAGCTCATTTGTTAATGTTACTAATAACTAAATGCTTGAAACGAGGTAGGTCGCATCAGGATTTTGTTTGTCATGAATAACATGACTTCTTGTTTCGGTTCCAAAACTACATAGTAATACTAGAAAGATAAATTAGACTTATAACTGGCACGTAAATGGTTCTGGCCATAGATCGAACCCGGAGCCTTGCGCTGGCAGCTTACCAACAACTGGTCTACGCGAACGTCTTAGTATATCCGTCGCATTCAATAGCACTTCCTCGCTTAATTGACGCACGTGAGCTATTTTATTTATCGCAATCTTTGAATTTCATCTGGATTACAATATTAAGCTAGATTAAGTTTCTTTTTAGGGTTCCGTATAAGTGATAAACAAGCTACTTTAGGATCACACCTACATATGTCTATATTTAGAGTTCTCTTGTCAGAAATTGTAATTTAATTGGCCGAGTTAAAAAAATAAATGTCAAGTACATTATTTTACGTATCAAATTATTTTGTAGCGAAAGGTACTAATGTACAATATAATTATTTATAGTTTAAGTTATAGACAAACATGGTGTAAAAGATAAATGGAGAAAATTTTTCCCCAATTCATCTTTTGATTGCAACTGAACTAAAAATTTAATGTACATACATATATATACGAGTACATACGCTCTCACTTCGTTTTAGAAAAACTACGTGTTACGCTTACAAATATCACTTGCATTGTTTTAGGTCTGGGTTTTTCTCGTTCTTTGTATTAGAAATATTTATATTACTTTGTAACTTTTTTATTCATACACGGATTGCAATGGCGATTATGTTGGACAGATATGTATAAACAGAAGGTAAATTATGTGATGTCACATAAATTCTTTGGGATTGAAATGGAAAGACTTATTTGTAAGCGTTAATGGTATCAACACCCTTGAAATAAGAAGAAAAAGTTGCACGCTACTACTTATTTCAGAGAAAAAGAGTCAATCTAATAGTCGTTCTGCATCTTGCAAATCATACAAAATAAATGAGTATATCGCTATCATTTCCCTGAATAGCTGGTGCAAAAATATCATAAGGATCAATATTTCTCAACCGCTTTCTAACTTTGAGGACGAACATTGTTATAGTGAATACCAGAAATATTTTACTATGTATAGATTTTTGTGATTATTAGTATCATAAAAACGATACCATCATTTCTGTTGTTATTAATTTCATCGATTTTTCTCATACATAATATTCTTATAACTTACATTTATTTTACTTCTACATGCATGTTTAAATGTTTTGAATATGAGGACCGAGTCACGTAACCATTCTATTAGTTTATTTCCAATTTGAAACTTGGAAATAAACTTGAAAAATAAAAAGATTTATGTTACCTGTTTAACGGTAATATAGCGGAAAGTCCCCAGAACTCCGACCGAAATTCCCTGAACTTCCGCAAATGCTAGTTCGTAGTTATTTAAATAAATATGCAAAACTTTCTTATGAAAATTAGTTTAATGAAAATTTGCGGAAAATACAAAATATTTTACTCGAGCTCGAAGAATGAACCTAGGTTAGTTACGGTTTGTTCGAAAGTTGAAGTTGAATTCTTTTCACCCTCTCAAATCTACAACAGCGGCGTTCAGATTATTAACAAAACTATGTGGACATTGGCGTTTTGTGTGCGTAAACGTGTTGTGAGAATTTTAGTTTTAAATGTTGATAAGTAGCCACTGTTAACACGACGTCCCAGTTGTCAATGTACACTAGCTTATAATTTTAGATAACTACTATCTGTAAATCACAAATTCCATGTCGAATTGTAATAAGATTGTGACCTAACAAATATTTTTTATATAAATGATATAGATATGATATTTAATATACAGATTTTGTACTTAATAAATATTCTATAGAAATACATCGTATATACGATACTATACGAGAATCTTTTAGCTCCAATTGATATTTTGTGCAGCAAAAATATTTGTTTGCCTTTATATTTTGCTACTGAAAGATTTGTCTGTTGAGTTGGTTTTCTTTTGTGTTTAGAACATTTAAGCACGTAACCGTACGTGAGAGAATAAACAACAATAAATTTATCTGGCTTTGTATTTTGGGAAATAAAATGAAACAAATTTGTTCAGTGCTTTAAGTTAAATAAATCTGATTTCATAACGTAGATGTTTCATATTATTCAATATTGATGTACAGTATGTTACGTGAGGTACACGCGAAATGTGAAGTTATTTATTTCGTGTGCCTCGATAGAATCGCAAGGGAATGAAAAAGTGGCAAAAGTTCACTTATACGACGCTACTCTTGCGATAAAAATAATCAGCTAGGGGGAAAACAACAGGGTCCCTATTATTATTGAATGGGCAGCTCCTGGTTTTGAAGTCTTTCTGCCGTTTAGAAGATGGAAACCTTGAATAACGCAATTGGAATTGCACTTGCGTTGCACTTGTTACGTTAAAGTTGCCGTATCACTTACTTCGTTAAATAAATCATCGTTGGAAGGATGTAGATTAAAGATTTTTTTTTACTTTTTATGACTTACACATAAGTAACACTTTGCTACAATCCCGCAGAAGCAATTATATTATCATATTTTTATTTTCTGGCGTCTATATGCCCTGCGATTAGTCAACATGATGGAATCTGACCTATACCATTTTGCTAATTTGTTTTCTTTGTCGAGTTCAGTTGTGGAATGGTAAATTGGGTTGAATATTATCTATAAGCACCTATGTCATGTCATGCCATAGATTTTTGGTGTACTGGCGCTTGTATTTGTATTCTGGTTTTGTTAAATGTTTGTGGCAATTATCTACAAGTAAACGACGCGAAATAATATGCAGTTTATGAAAATAGTTTATGAAATTGGATCAATGAATGTTCATAATGTCGATTGACATATACTCATATGTATGTATATAATATTTCTATTACAATGACATCAGTAACTTAAGGGAGATATACAATAAGATCTATCACAAATTCAGATTTGGATATTGTGTGGCCAACATGACAAAGTGTTTTCTTATAATATTATATAGTAATATATTTTAACAAATAATAAAATTGCTACTTTTGTTGGAACGTCGGTCTTCCACCCTTGGGGCGTTCGAACTCTGCACTCAAATCTAATTTTCCAATTACGTGCGTTGTTGATAATGTAAGAGACAATAATATCTTGGCAGTATAGTGCACAAAGTAAGTACTTAGAGTGCTGTCGTTTTAAATAATTTAATTTCGACTTCCATTAATTGTAATTTCTGATAATTGGTTCTAATTCGGCTCTTATTCTGTGTCAATAAACACATGTGAAAAACCTTGTCTTTACCCTGGCCACGTTGCATGGACTTTAAATATTAGTATATTGTATATAATAATATAACTCATGAGGGTGAGTTATATTTACGTGAACTCATGAAACGTTCAGATTTTATATTATACATGTTTCATTTATAATCGACATAGGTGTAGGTATGACGGCAACTGTCAGGAAAACCTCGAACTGCTTTTGAATTTTCTAATTAACTTTAAATACGTAAAACATATCAGGGCTGACTGAAATTTTAGAAATTATTACAAATCCTTCACCATGCAATAATACTGTTGCGATTACACTACGTGTTAGATGATATATTTATTTTCGAGAGAAAGTGTTTAATTAAGTTGTTTATTTAATATAAAATTCCTTGAAACACTAGTGAGATGGTTTGCGTTCGTTTTAAGTGAACGATCAGGTGAAGTAACTTTGGACACAGTCGGTACGTAGTTAGGTAATAGGTAAAATTTCATCAACGCTTTAACGAAGAAATACAACTATCATTCCCGTTTATCATTAAAGTGGCAGATGTTCAATCATGTCGAAGGGCTTCGATCCGCGTTAGAACTTAAGTTAGTCACTAAATCCTTCACATATCCGTATTAAAGCAATCTGATTGTATATGCTTCAGGCCGGTTCAATTATCATAAAGATAAATCTGTGCCCTACAGTGGATTATTTCAGCCAGAATTTCTGCGTTCGTTGACCAGTACGAGATACATATGTACCACGAATAGGAGACGTAGTGAAAAGTAAATAGACTCAAGAATTAACATTTTCCCCTACACTTTATCGAAATTTTAAAGTTATAATATTAATTGCAATTCTGTGATATGTTTACAAATAACGTTTGACTAATCTACACATTTAGAGGCGGTGGTTTGCAGTAAATAATAGGCATTGAGAAGATTCGCTGTTCAGATGATTGGATGTTTCTGTGATTGAAGAGCACTGTCGCTAATAAAGTAGCGATCACTGGTAGGTAATTTCCTGATCCATACACATTTGATGCCATGCCAACATGATTCGACCGCCTTGAATTAATGGCAATTTGTTAACTGTCACTCAACGAGTCATATATCAATCATTACTTAATTACTTCAGATGAATTCAATTTTTTTCCAGATTAATGCCTTTTTATTTCACTATTTTTCGAGGATAAATGATTGCGTATGAGCTACATAACTGCTAGTGATTTCGACTGCAATCTTATTAGGAATTTTACTTACATAATGGTCGATAAAGTAGAATAGATAAAGTTTTCAAAAGTCCTCTAAGCGCGACTTCGATCTTTATCTCTCGCCGTTTGATTTCTCAAATGTCTTACGTTCGTTTATCGCAAACATTCAACCATCTGTTTTGAAATAATAATTAAAAATATAACTTTATAGTCTCAAATTTCTAATCATATTTAAGTCTGGCTTAGTAATCGAATTGGTTATCTTCCTTTTATCATTTATTACTATTAAAAATGTGGTTAAATTGTTCCTAAAATTTAATGTAGTACCTATGTTCGATAAATTAAAAAGTGGAGATGGGGATTAATTCTTTTTTGGATTGTGGTCCTCCAAATTGAAGCAAATGCTTTATGGCAAAAATATAGCGGTGATTCCATATCATCCTATGATTCCACATAAATATATCCCCATAAAGTGACATTTATATTTTTAAAGTATACAGATTGAATCTACCACAATTTAGTATAAAAAGATAATTTAATTCAGTTATTTTTATCAGGTGTACATCTTTTGTAGTTCTCATCTCATTTTATATTTCTCCGGTATGTTTACTTAATACCATAAACTTTTTCACTGCCACATAACGGGTAAAATTTATTTTTAAAATTATTAATGATAACAGTTAATAATTTTCACGATACATTTGTATGTTTTTGATGTTTACATAAATCTATCCTTAATTTTTTTTTTTCAGAATTGATATCGATCATTACAACATATGATTAATGTGTTTCGGACGCAGTGTCGGTAATAACGCGAATCTCCCGCTGTCTTTTCGGTCGACAACACTTCGGTGATGCCTTTGGTGTTAGTGAAGTCCATGGGTGACGTTGACCACTTACCATCAGGTCGAGCCACCTGTTTGTTAACTAATATAAAAAACGATCTATTTGCAATTGCTTAGATTATAGTAATCTTTAAGCAAATATACCAATATTTTGATAAGGTTAGCCAAATAACAGATATGATAACCAAAGGACTAATAAGTGGAGAATAGCCATATTATATTATACCTACGATTATATTATAATAGTGGACCTTTTATAAAAAATCACTCCCTTCCAAATATACAAAATAATCTATACTGAAATTTATTGAATTGAAGTAAATCTCATTGAGTAATACATTTCTGCGGCATTGGCATTAAAGCTTTGGTTGTGCAGTCTAAAGTGTAACCCGTCAATCCATCTAAAAACGTGTATACGCGGCGTTATCGAGCGTTCCCGCAAAACATGTCATGTTCATGCGAGCACGTAAGCCCCTTATGAATAATATTTAATACATTTTGATTTAAATCGCTATGAAACCCGTCTCTCTGACATATTACAATAAAAAACAAAACTGTACCGTACGATGTTAAATCACCAAAAACATGAAATGCAATTTATAGACAAGAATAAGGGCTTCTTAAAAGTATATAGTGTGCTATGTAATAATCTGCAAGTATAATATTCCTATATGGTTAGCATAACCGATGGATATATTCTGTTAAAATAGATACTGTCCATTTGCATGTAGTAATTTAGAATGTTTAATTAAAAAATTTTTATTCCAGCTCTAGGAATAAAACTTTATATTTGCCGCAAGAAATGGCGAAGTAGAATATAGCAAGCCTAGCAGTAGAAACAAGAAAAATGTTTAACTATATTATAATTCTTTTGGTTAAGTTTTTACGTTGTAGTAGTCAAAAGTTCGTCTTTAAAGTTATTCTACTTTGAACACTGTACGAATAGATAAGTTTACCTAAACTGGAGGGCTAATAATGTTATCATTATCGATATAATGTAGTAACAAATCTAACGCCCGTTTAATTCAAGCACTATTTTCCGTTTAGTTCTACCAGTCGAACTAGACTTGTGAAACTAACCGAAATAGACCGGTACAAACAGCACCTTGTGTAAACGTACAAGCTACATCAGACAGAACTCTAATCGATTGCACACGTTACTATTCCTGAGAAATAAGATGGATTACTTCATGTTACCACCTTACTCGACGAAACGAGGTGATCAAAAATCAAATTTATTAAATTTTATTATTCAGTCCAACTAAATGAATCGTCAAATATAATTACTCAATAATTTAATTTAATGAACAAAATACTTTTTTTTATAGTATAAATTTGCACGTTACATCCACATCTGTTCCGCTCGTTCCGACGTTGCACCGCCATCAGCGGCAGTTGCCTCAGTTTTCTACAACTGACGTCGCGTCAACAACACGCTATCGTTTGTACATCGCGCACGTATCAGATAATAACGAACGCAGGGTTGGCTTGGAATTGATCTGGATTTATTGGTCATCGTGATGTTCGCGATTAAAGAGGTCTAAATACGTTTTCTTACATGTACGCGTATTATATAGTGTATCTACCAACTATCTATTAGCTTGGCACAGTCTTCAAACATATCAATATGTAGTGCATATAATAATATTTAATTAAAATTTATTTTGGGTTTTTCTTTTTAAAGTCGGTTTTAATATTTTTTTAAAAACATTTTATTTTTCTATTTTTATTGTTAATATTCTTATAACATTTTTTATTATGTTATTAAATAAAGGGATGAGTAGATCACGTATCATTTTAAGTGCCACGTCTGCCCACGATACTACCATCTAATTACTGTCGACTAGTCTTACTACTATCCTCTAAGAGGTAAGAAATACGGTTGGATTTTTTTAATCAATTGAGGATTTGGATTTTTGTTTCCAAAACGCATCATCAAAACTTGAGCTAGTCAATGACTGACTGGTTTTGATGGTAACTGTCTTTCTTACTTTCTTTTCATTTCCTGACCGACAATGCATTGGTGATAACTTTGGTCTTGCTGATGTACATGGGCGACGGTGACCACTTACCATCAGGTAATTCATCTGCTCGTTTGTCGGCTATTAACTTAAAAAAGAGAAAAAAAAAACTGATTTTACAATGTTAGTGTTACCACAGCTATCTGTCTAACGATCTATCTTTTCTATCTTTAAAAAGGGCTGAAATATTGCTTTCCGTTGAAAAAATTCACTCTTTATCTTTGCAAGATGGATTCCGAATATGAATACGATACGATCATGGGATCGTTGCCGATTTTCTATCACCCAATAAGGCATTGAACATTAAATTCACCATAGAATAAGTAATAAATAAACAGTTAAATGGATTGTAGTATATTCAATAAAGTTGTGCAAGTTTTACCCACGAGTATCATAAAAGACTTAATTCCTCTACCTTTGGTTGTATGGAAGAAATCGCTGTTATTGATAAAACCGACTACTGCTTACACTACATATTGTTTTTTCAATTGTTAATTTCTTTTAGAGTTTGTACACTAAAAAGGAGTAAAACACACTAAATTTTTTTATTTTATTGTATTGTAAATAGTATAAAATATTTATTTATATCGAGAGAGTTTAGTATTGACTAATTGAAAGCGACTAACTACATATACTCGTGATGATTATGTTTATGATCTTAACTAACGAATTATTACGTAACGTGAATCATTTATACAACGATATCTAGCTTATGCAAACTCCAACAGCATTCCATTTCAAAGCTTAATGAAATTGCTAGTGAAAGGAAAACAAAGCCTTTGTTATTCATACAAATGTGAAATCGCACAACAGGATAGAGGATTTTGACATAAAAGGGTCTCCTTATCAGCCTTATACGAGCCAGTAAACAGAAAAATTAACGACATTAATTCACCTTTCCTAACATTACAAAATAAGTATAAATCCGTAGTGATGATATTAAGTAGAATCAAACGTTAAGTTACAACTGCTCATACGCTTCAACCTAACGTTAATAATGATGGTTTTATATTCTTAGATTCACGCAGCGTGTTTTTGGATTGAGTGAATTAATGAACAATGATCGTGCTTCGTAATTAGAAATGTGAATCTAGTAGTCAAAATTAATAAAAGTTTTTAGAAGACAGAATACAGATACTGTCGCGGGAACAACCCTCATTCGTCTAACCCTCAGTATAATAGCGTTTTGGAGCCATGCGTCCATAATTACCAAAAGAGGAGAATGTACCTACTGATGGAACAATGCCTTCATCACGCTACACGGGTATAAGGATGTGAGAAGTAAAAATAAAACTTGCGTGCGGATCTTCACAATAAGGCAGCTGAAATCAAACCATCCAAATCCATCACATTCATAGATCATTAGAAATATTACTGCCATATTTCTTAACTTAATATTTCTATTGTATGCACAAGATATCAAAGCTGCTGTATTTAATCGATTCCCGGAACGTGATTAGAAGCATAAATGGCTGTACAAGTTTGTACTCTTGCTACAAACATAATATAAGTTAGAGCGTTACGTGCAACGGGTATATGAGATCAAGATATAACGGTAACTGGTCGATTTCAGTGCGGGTAAGAAATTGGAGATTGCTGTGGGCAAAACAAGAATTGTAGTTGATGGTATCACTTGCTGGAACAAACTTTCTGAGCGTCTTTCTAATTTGATAATAACCTTCTTGAAAAATAATTTTTAACATTTCATATTACCTCTTTGACAGCAACATGTCCTTCTAATGAACGAGTAACATGGCCTCGTTTCACTTCGGTAAACTTGGTGTTTACGCTCACAAATAGTAATCGCACCCGCACCCACGCTTTACCATCTAAAGCTAGCTACATATCTGCTTACCATAGGTTGGGATTGTAATCAAGTATTAACTTATAATAATTAAATAAAAATAATCGTTGCTAATTTTCATTAGGCGTTAAATGAATTTCTGTAGATGTCATAGTATACCAAAACCTCATCAATTTAGTCTATTGGTAAAAACAGTATGAAAACTTCTGCCGTAGTTTTTGAAATTATCGCTTTCAGATAGAGAGATAGATTTTTTTATATGTAGCCTATGTCCATTCGCAATGATGTACCTGTACGCACATCTAATTTTCTCAAATTATGTGCGTATTAAAAATTGCTTCGGCGAAGGAAAATATCGTGAGGAAACCTGCATATCTGAGAATTCTCCATAATGTTCTCAAAGGTATGTGAAGTCTGTCAACTCGCATTTGACCAGCGTAACAGACTATGGCCTTAACTAGAGATCTGGACTTGGAAGATCTGATCTGGTCTGATCTGATCTGGATCAGAACCTGGAGATGCAAACTCAGCCGCCCTAGGACAATATGGGTTTTAATAAAGAACACTACAAATGCGAATGCAAATGCACTTCGAACCACGGATACTGGCATGTAATTTTTACCATTAATCACCCATTAATAAGTGATCATCCATCCAGTATCCGTATTTTGTTTATTCAGTTCAACACTTACGATTTATATAAACCAGTAAACTAAGTGCTTCATTTTACCGTGAGGGGTACATGCGATAGTATGTCAAACAAAAAAAATCCATTGCATTATCACTGTAGTACATGTAACATTAGTGTATTATTTCCATATAATAAAATGAAGAAATACATTGTACCTTAATAAATTAAACTAAATAAATTAAAACTAAATAACGTGAATTAATGATAATGATAATAAATATTGTCTGCTATTCCGACCTGATGTTAGTGAAAACCTGGTTACGGTACATAAATTCCATACTTTTTGGACAGTCAAGTAATTTCCTAAACAAACCAAAACTAATTGTAAACAAATTAAACTAATAAAGAGTAAATATTGGAGCTAAGAAATATACAAACTTGTCAAGATTCAGTAACATGTATCCTTTTTAAATAAAAAAAGTGTGTATTCTATATAACCTGAAATTTATCAATTCTTCATCAGAACGCACAACTTGTCCTCTACTAGGCGTGAGTATCATATAATAACTTACAATGCCCATATTTGACTTCAGGAACCACTTATTGACTACAATTCCTTTCTAATATTGGCCATTGCTACTGTTGACAGCTCATGTAACGATTTATTTGGTTTTGTTGTTTACACCCTTGTACATGAAAGTACATTATTTATCTAAAAATTTGTTTACGACGTGTTTAGAGCTTTGATTTTAATTTCGGTTTCAGATAAAACTTTTAAAAGCGAATAACATATAATAAATTGTAGAAATAATATGATTACTTTTAATTAAGATACATCTGGATACATCTAAGATACATTACAAGGAACAAATTTCTAATAATTGTAGACGTAATCCCAAATAATACAGACTTATTGAAGTTATTGAAGTCGAATTAAATGATGTTATTAGATCCAAACATCCAGTAACATAATAAAAACTTTGAAGAACCCAGAAACCTTTAAATTATTTTACTATTAAAGAGAGGCCCATAATTTAGTTAAAATTAAATTCTTTACATCTTACATCGTAAAATCTTTAGTTAAAATTCTGCTTCAAATAATCTGGTCCAGTTTTAGTATTACTGGCAGAAATTTTTCGACATTTGTAATTAAGGTGAATGTAAACTATTATGAACATACATTAGCTGTGTGATAAGTTTATCTTATCCTTCAAAAATCGTTGCCCTAAATTGCCGACACACTAGTCTGAACCCAAACTAAGGCCGAGAAAATTTGTTGGTAGTTAATTAGCATAGAAACTTCTTAGGGTGGCAGCAGTAGTTCATTTAATGATGTTAAAATTATATGCACACTGGGTTCCATATTTACTGCATGCATAGTTTGGGTAGCCATGTTTTTGTTAATTGTGTCAGTACCAACTGTTTATTAATTGACATCAGCAGCTTTTTGAATTTTATATTATATTGTATAGTCATTATTACATTTTAAATAGTGTATATTTAAATTAGGTTATTTATACTGTAGTCAATGATTCATGAATTAATTCATAGCTTTTCGAATAATGTTGATTATAAGACCAAGCTATTACTAAAATGGTTACGTATTACAATACTTATTGCTTACAAGCAATTGTGTTCGATACCGTTGGCGCGATTCGGTTTTGAATGGGTTTTCGCTAGTACAGCAGTCGTTATGCTTTGGAGAATGAATTGATATATTTAGATATAATTGTCTGACTATTAATTGATATGTTTTTAGATATTAATATTAACAAAACATAATGAAATATATAAACACGTAGTTATTTCAGTTAAAGATATAAAATGTTCTACGATATAATTACAATATTGTATGTATACTATATGAAATCGTTAGAACTATCTGGTTGGTGATCGTCAACAAAAACCGGCGTAACTCAACAGAGCGAGAATTGTTTTTGAAATCATTTTTATTCTAGATTGCTATTTTATGTTCTTGCCTTTTTGTTTGACAAAGTGACGAACGTGACGCATGGGACACTCGTTAACGTGTCAGTTTTATGACGCCGATTTTTCTAGCGAAGGATCCCAGGTATGACTGCATTGTGTGAGTGACTCCTGTTTATGTATTGTCAGAGCATTTTCTGCCCATTTCACTTGATGGTCGTCTTTTATCGTTCTTTGTTATATAATATTTAATCGTTGTGGCTTATATTTTTATTGTTATGGTTTTTTTGTGTGCGTACGATTCTTGAAGCTAATATTACATCTGCATTTCGTCTTCAACACGTTCAGCGTTCCTTTATGGGGCTTGGAGTTCGTTTTTACAATAAGATTCCTAAGTCGTTACGTGAGTTGCCCATTGGAACTTTTAAGCGTCGCATTAAAACACAACTTATAGGCAAAGGATATTATAGTATTGATGAGTACATGAATGACAAGGATGCCTGGACAAAATTAGTGTCGAAACCAGTTCCGCACAGATTTAAATATTTGTAATTACCATATGTTGTTTAAAAGATGTGCTGAGGAGTTTCTTTCGCCGTTTCTTCTCCTTATTGTTGAAGCACCCTTTCGAAACGGTGGTAGAAGCAAAAAAGTACGTTCATAAATGTATTTACTGAATACCTATATGATTAAATGATTTTGAATTTGAATTTGAATATAGCCCACGGTGGCGAAGGGAGTTACGCAACTGTGAGTCCGGTGAGTGATTAGATGGGTGGCTGGTAGTAGCAAAATTACTTAAGTTCTTCCATGGTTTGGACAGTCAATTAAATGGTTAGTTCAAATTATTACTTTAGATATTAATCAGAATCGATGCCTTGGACGGAGTCGCTGATGCCACCAACGTATGATAAATTAAAATAAGCTATCCACTGATCCAAGCAATCTAGAAGTTATCTATAAGGTTCTCGCTGATGTATTCTTGTAGCTACATTGCACAAGTATATAAATAATATGCTCGGTGAATGCGACCCCAGCTCGGCTCGAGCGTCTATAGAACTCCACTGCTTGGCAGTGAGTTTTCGATAGGCTCGCCTGAAGATTGCGCGCGTGCTCTCTATTTATCTTACGCTTGTGTCTATAACCGTGTATTCCAAACTATATTATTATTATATAATAAAATAAAAAATAAAAGAATTATTGTATAATATTATATAATAAATTATATAGAATTACTTATGATACTGTATGTGATGAGTGACTATAATTATGTTAAAACATGTTTTAACAATTTCTATGATTCTTTATTCTCGATTATGCTGATATTTATTACCTTGATATGACACAGAAGCAATTAATAAGCTTAACATACTACAAAACTGATGCATAAGGTTCATATTTAGGCTTTCCTAAGTTTGATATTTTTTTACAAACGCTTAAGTGGCCCAACTCTTCTTCGTCGGAATACTCACATACTTTCTGCGTCCTATGTAACTCATTTTTCTACTCAAAGAACTGGTGTGAATTAATTTGTTTCAGTCGTAACCTTACCCTTTGATCCTCCTTAAACTTCTCTCTAAGTATTCCTTTGTACTCTTCCAGTTTCTTTCATAAGTTCTTCTCCGTCCATGTCGTCAAATTATAGGATTCTTTACGTGCCTCTATTAGACGTGCTCCTTCTTAAGATTTGTTTTAGAATCAGGTCACATTTATTACTTTACTCTGAACGCTTTTTATAAATTGAATATCTTCCTGTATTTTTTGTTCTTGTGCATTTGTCACTAAGTAAATATAACTAAACTTACTATTAAATCCTTAAAGAATATCATCATTCATCCTACTCATTAATTTAATCATTGCTAAATTCTTTTATTAAGGTAGTCTGGAAGAAATTTTCTTTTTTACATTATGACCGCCGATTGATTTATTGTCTTTTGTATCTTAATCCTGAAATGGTGTGCACAATAAATAGTATTTTAATTGTATTTAACTTGATAGACACCTTTACTATATCTTTCAATTCTTATGTAAATATCTATCTAGAAGGAACCAAAGAATCACTTTATGAAAAGCTTATTATTACCAAAGTTAAAGGCAAAACATTAGAAATAAAACTGTAACGGGTTCGCATCTGTATGTAGAATATTTTTTGGAGATTTTAATTTGATAGACTTTGTTATCGCTACAGAGGATAAAAACTTTTTTTGGAATTTTAGTTTATCTGGCTGTCTATCTGTTGGATCACGTATCACACTAAAACGACTGAAAATATTTGAAAGATACATCGCACTGCAGTAGATAATATTATGGGTGATCAACTACGATACTTTTTATCTCAGAAAATGAATTTATTAAAAAAATTATATGGACAAAAGAGAACAGTAAATAAAATGTTGATTGCCTGGCTGCAGCATCTATCATGAATTAACATGTTTCTAATTTGTAGAACTTAATAACTTCTAAAGCGAAGCTAGGGCGGGATACTAGCCGTAAATAAGTCTAGGAAAATCTATATAAATAAAAATCTATCTGTTCCTGATTTAAAAAGAAAGTGTGTTTTGTTAAATATATAGTTATTTAAGCAATACTCTAACTTAATATAGTGAAAGGTCCAGAATCTGTTGGTCTGCCTCCTGTGCTTTCCCGAAATGTTCTGATAGTTATACGTTATCATTAAAGTTAATAAATCACGTGAAACTTCCTCGATTCCATAAAATTGGAAGATTGCTAATGTGATTTGTGTACTTAAAAAGGGTGCCATTTAAGACGTTACTAATCATCGCCCTCTATCATTGCTATTTATACTCTCGAAAGTTCTTGAATCTCCTCTCTTCTCTTCTAAAATCACATGTTAATAATCAAGTTATCTACAACAGCATATTTTTGTGTAGAAAATCTACAATTAGCAATTTGGTGTTATATACAACTAACTTAACAGAATCGATGAGCTCTCGTGTACAGAGATATACCGGTTTTACTAGTGCATTTGATAATGTTGATCACGTAATGTTATTAAAGAAATTAACCAAACTGCGAATGTATGGCACCAACCACACGTGGTTTAAATTCTATTTGTTCAAAGGATGACAAATAATTGCAGTTAATGCAGTTCCGTCCATTCCGTAAAATCGGACGTTCTACAAGGGTCTCACACTCCGTGCTCTTCCACACATAGAACCCATCAAAATCAAATGATATTTTGTTGCAAATTTGCTTGAACGAAACTCGTTCATTCGACCACTCTAAATCAAATGATATCAAAATACAACAAATATTAAAAATACCACAATGTTGTTATTGATGTTCTGATCTACTTAGAAAATTTAAAAATAATTTATTAGAATTTTATTCATTTACCAAACTTAAATAATATTTAATTTATTCTTTTAAATGACTCATTATTTCTTCATTTACATAGTTACCTATACAAATTTTATTCTACAAAAATAAAATGATGTTAGTTTGTTTTTTTAGTAATCGTAATTGTACAATATGTATTATTATTAAATATATATAATTAAATTAATATTATTTTTTTACATTTAATTATAAAATATTGAAATAACATAAAATAGACTGTAATTCTTGTTAGACCGTTGTGCAGTATTCGGTCGGCCTAGAATACTCCCCCAATCCCATGCTGGCAGAACAGGGTGTCGTAAGAGGCAACAGAAGCCGGCCTGCTTGCTGGTACGGCTTCGCATAAAGATTATAATATCAGTATTATTATTAAGTCATTAATATTATTTCTGGTATTATTATCTCTCCGTGAAACCTGCCTGGCTAGCTACCACCCTCCTGCTTGAATCAGCCGCCAAACGACTCGTCGTATTCCGGCTGGAGGCTTGAGAGCCAGTACTTTCTTTCTTACCTTCTTCTCATTTTCTGGCTGACAACGCATCAGTGATACCTTTGGTCTTGCTGATATTCATGGGTGACGGTGACCACTTACTATCAGGTGGCTGGTCTGCTCGTTTGTCGGCTATTAACATTTAAAAAAACTTGTTTTAATCAATGTTAATAATTATGTATAATGTAATTACTTTAAATTTTGTGGTAATAGAAGCAAAAATGACCTCCATAAGTGTATTTACAGAATACCTAAATGATTATATGATTTTGAACTTGAATTTGATTGTTCTTATGCGCTACTGTAAATGGCATTTTCACACTGCACTTGTATTATACTTTAGTGTTAACCATTGCAAAAAAATTGAGATTGTTGGAGAGCTAAGAATGATAAAAAAAATTATCATATTCCCTCACAAGGATTCCCTGTGTCACGGGTGGCATGTACAAACACACACACATACACAAAAGAGACATCCCTAACACCCAATACCTGATAAAAAGCATTTGTCAACGGGATAAGCTTTTTATGTGAGATTCGGTTGAAGAATACCTACCTTCTATGACGTTCTTGAAAACGATGATGCAAGGGTGATTGAGACTTTAAATGGTCACTCGTTTACTATCTAACTCCATAAAAAATATCACATTAAGTCACATCCCCAAACGCATGAGAATAAAGAGTTATTGCTCTCTATACTAATTTATTGAACTCACACTTCTCAGATAGGTACTTTAACTAAGGTAGATTTAAACTAGAAAAAAAATTGATCCTAAAATGCAGTGAATATAACATTGAGTGTAAAAGAATATTGTATTAAAATTATTTATAGTATAACGCTGTATGTTTATTACGTGTGAGATTGTGTGATTACGTGTGATATTACATGTAGATTGTTCATATTGTAGCTTGTTCCACCAATCTAATTAGGTTGCAAATGTGGAGATGGGTGCAATCGAAACTTGCGGCGTATGAAGGACCAACGTTGCCGACAAGATTGCCAAAGTTTCATCCACAGGCGGATAGAAGCAGCCAAATGAAAACGATTTCATGATTGTGCCCGCTTTTATACCTAGTAATTTATGTACGTCGTTCTATCCAAATGGCTTATGAATTTTAAATAATGAGTGGAATAAAATAAAAAAAATTTTGGCGGGTACTCAAATTGCTTCAGGATTTCAGTTAACTACCGCTTGCAAAACGATTTTCTGGAAGAAAGATGATCTTAAATTACTGTTTCCTTACGGTAAATACTTTACAGATAAAAACGTAAGTATACCAAAATTATAACGATATTACTTCGTAAGAATATTTTTCGTCCTTGTTTTTAATTGTATAATAAGATAATGATAGATTGTGTGTGGATAATGATTGTGAAATGTTTTGGAATAATTTTCCTCAATATGAGTATGAGGCGAACTGAACTATGCATGTACATTGAGAAAATCTTAAAATGTATACTATGTACTACTAACATAACTTATATCATGTAGTCCGGATCAAGAGACCCTAAGTTTCCACTGATCAGGGGAGAAAACAGATTAGAAATATAAGTTGCAAACGAGCATACATTCTGCTTGGAAATAAATAGTTACTGCCGCCCATGAATATCTTTAAATCGCCTTAAATAATAACGGATAAGAAACTAGGAGGAGATTTTATTTTTCAGGGTACCTAGCTCTTATATCTTTCAAAGCAAATCACAGTTATTTGAAACAATTTTCTTGATGGCAAAAATAGGAAGAGGCTATTCCGATCGATAGAAACGGCCGGGTAAGGGTCTCTGTTCTCTCTATTAGTATAGGGTATTGGTGTTTTAAGTCGTTATTAAAGGGGTCTAGTGCTGATCGATGAATGAATTAGTAGCTCATGCAAGTGTCGGAATATCTTATTTCGCACAAAGGTCTCCGGATATGATGACAAATGATATCTAAAATTAACAAATAGGTTCCTCCGAGAACGGAAGCTCTTGATAAATTTAGTCCAAGTAGTTAGTAGTTGGTTCCAACTACTACTGACTGCCTCGGAAGTTGCTTAATCCCATCGATTACCTACGATTAACATAAACAGTCCTGCTACGTGCGTTTACCAAAAAATATTCTACCAATAAAGTATGGTGTACTCACCATAAATATTATTTTACCAATAGACACATCTCGCAAATCTATTGAAAACCGACGAGTAACATTTTTCTTAAATTTATGGTTTTGTGACTGCATAGACAAAGCAGGAAAAACGTTAGCAAACCCCTTTTTTCCGGACGTCGATGAAATGGTTGTCGCATGAATTATATTTTAAGGTTTTAAATCTTCCCCATTGAAATTAATTTCATGGTAATGATACATACCGACTTATGCTTTTAAACAAGTATCCTTGTTGGGTTCAAACCAAATACCTGTGTGATATGAGACGATGATAACTATAGTGATGTTCGTTGTAATGTCGTGCCTGTCACTTACATATATCAACTTAGTTGGTGGACGTTATTTTTTTTTTGGTCTAATATAGACAATTTTAATTAATGGGTTATGTTTGATATCTTACTATTGCTTTGAATAAATTCTAAAATTTCAGAACGTCACTGACGTGTTATATAAAATAACTAGTAAACTGCACTCGCTTCGCTTCAGAAATGCTACTCTTTACGCTTTGAAATAGTATCTGCATTGTTTTAGGATTGGGTTCATTTCGTCCGCTGAATTAGAAACATATTAATTTATAACTTTTTTACTTATGGATGGATTGAAATGAAACGAACTTTAAATATAAGTGATGCTTACTCCATTTGTGAAAACCATAATGAAATCGGTTAGGCCGTTTCTGAGATTAGTGCGCGCAAATACACAGACAAACAGATACATATTCTAACAACTATTGTTTTTGGTCCTATTACGTTAATAAAAGCCCCAAATAATAGTTTTTCTCATCCATCCTTCGTGTACAGAAAGGTTACAATTTTATTATATGTGTAGTATTTAAATAAATGGCTAGCCATGGTGACTACATCTCCTTTAATTAATGTAACTATGAAACGTTCAGTTACATACATACCGTTAAATTTACTCGCTTCTAATTCGCTGATTTTAATTTTAAATACACGTAAATTGGCACTATCATTAGCTAAATTAGCCTTAAATTGTCTTTTCTACGAGTCCCCGACCTTTGTCCGTTTCATCAAATAAATTGGGTAAAAAGGATTTTATTACAGTAGAGAACAAGGTTTTACCTTATTTAACATGTCTTGAATAATACATAAATTTAATTTGAAATTGATGTCTCTGTTTAATTGGCCCATACTTTAGCTGATGAGTAACGTAGATAATACTAGTATTACCGTCTCGTTATTTTTACTACCTTTTTTCTTTCTCATAGTTCATTTGTTTTCTTGATAATTGTACAACGAACATTGGAAGTTTCACATGCCATTCTGTGGCAGACCAGTTTTATCTTTAGGATTTAAAAATTTGGTATATGATTGTATAACACGTACACGGATTAAGATAAAATTATTACAAAATATTTGTTTTGTCGAGGCTATGGTTTACGGCAACATTTAAGACTGGCTAGTATTGTGTATCAATTTACAGTCATATCATTTAGTTTATTAATATCAAATAAAGTTACTGTAATTTATGTGAAAATAAACTCTAAATAATTTATTTAATGTAAGTATTTATTAATTCGCTCGTAAACGTTATTATATAACTTCTACCGTTTCGAGAAGGTAGGATATAGTTATAAAAAAAGGATGCAAAAAACTCTTCCGCGTCACTTTTTAAAACTGACCTAATTATAGAAATATTATAAATATTAATTTTAACGGACTCACTGTCGCTGTTTAATGCTATGTGTTCTTGTTACTGATATATTGAACCACAGTACACCTTTTCCTATAACTTATATTTTACATAGATGTTTGTTAATCATTTCTACAGGTAAATCAAAAATAAACTTTGGCACTTAAAAAAAATGTACACTAAACGCCATAAAAGATTCCTATGAAAATCATACGCATGCGAAAGTAAACCAATGGTACATATTTCTCGTTTGTCCAGTGTGCACATTAAAGTTGTGATTGAAATTACATACTTTTTTATGTATGAAAATCAAATTATATATTATCAGTAGTAGAATATAGTAATCGTCATTGTAGGACATAATATTATGAAAGCAGGCAAAATAAACATATCTTGCTATTTCGACTGCCTTTTGTAGAAAGATTTATACCTTCCATAAATAGAAAATACAAATTCAGTGAAACTTAACAAAAATATTGTTTCAACGTTCATTTATTAATTTTTAAATAAAATCATTTTCTTTGAATATATAAAGAACTACTTTTATATATTAAGTATAATTGTTGCGATTCTCATTCTTGTTTTCGAATTCGATAATGCTGGATGTAGGTTTCCTTAATATAGTCCTGGACGAGATAAAGTAAATCAAATTTTAATCCATCTCGTGTAGATAACGATGATGTAAACTGTACAGTTGCATTGTGAAGTAATATGGGTTTACGGTTCAAATTAAAATTACATATATGCCCGAGATTTAATTAAAAACTACATAACTATTTCACATAGATTTGTGGTAAATTCTGCAAATATCGTTATCCATAATAGACAGAAAATAACCGCTGTTTACTTCAGTTTCCAAAGTGGCAAATAACACAAAATGTGACTTTTTATGTGTTTCTCATTTCTAGATAGTGTTTCTACATAAAAATGCCAGTGGCATCTTAATAATTATTTTCCTAAATTATAATTTTAAATATTATATGAATTAGATCCGTTGGACTCAATTTTAGATTGATGACAAGAAATGATGTCACGAAAAACCACTCACAAAGTCCATGGAATTTGTAGTATACATCAGACAAGCACTTTCATTCTCATATTCCTAGTCGTACTTGTAGTCGGCTTGTATCAATTCGAAGCACTTTGACATGCGTCTGAAGCAAATGATCCATTGGGTAAAGCAAGTAAAATTCTGTCGAGAATTACTTTGGTTACAATTAGTGACAAATCTTTATCATTTTCATTCCCGATTGTTAGCCTTTTGGAAGGCGATCAAGCGGCTATGTACCGAGACATATGTTGATCACTAGAGCAGCGTATGAGTATGCTTTATATCTTGTTAATTGGAAGGCGACTTTTTAGATATATCTTTAATATTTGCCTTGACTCATCAGACCCACATCATTATGATAAATAACGTGGTATGTCATGGAAACAAAATTTGTTAAATTTATTCATGGTAATGTATAAACTCTGGTTTTTTTTATTTAATACTATTATAAAGACATTAATTGTTGCTTTTTCTTTTGGTCTCATCCAAAAGATCAAACTCACTCATCAGAAACGACCTCAAATTGCGTAAATCCCTTTTTAAACAGAACACAGGTTGCTTCCCGAACAGGAAGATTGATGACTTGAAGAAGACGGCGGGAAGCCGTTGGATGCAGAGGGCCTAGAAACGGTTGGAGTGGCGTCAATTAGGGGTTTTATGCATATCCAGTAGTAGACTATGAAAGGCTGTCAAGATAGATATTACTTTTTATATATATAGGTCACACTAAAAGTTTCCGGAATTGGCCACTTACATAAACAATATTTAAAAAGTTATTACTACATTTAAAAATGGAATTCTTTAGCCGTAGAATACAAGTTGTATCATTAGATTGTCAATTGTTTTCACAGTGTAGCACCATTTTATAAATTGCGTGATTACAATAAAATGGATTTAACTCGGGAAAAGTTTCGTTGTACGATATTTTACGATTTTAAGTATAATTTGAAAGCTCAGCAGAGCCTCGTTCGGCTTCAGTCTGCTTTTGGCGAAGAAGCACCATGTAAGACAACTATTTCTTGATGGTTTGCAAAATTTAAACGCGGTCATGTCAATTTCCATGATGAAATTCGTGAAGGTCGCCCGTGCACCGCTGTGATCCACAAAAACCTGTCGTGTGCGCCGTATGATAGACAGGCATGTGAACTAGTATGAGATCGGGACATCTTTGGACATAGGAATGAGTCAAATAAAGTCAATCCCTCACAAACATTTGGGTGTGAGAAAGCTGTGTTCTCGATGGATTCCACACAATTTGACTGATGCTCAAAAAACGGACCGCATCACTTGGTGCCATCCTATATTTGCCATATACAACGAAGGGGCTTCAAATTTGGTGTGGGACATAGTAATAGGTGACGAAACATGGATTTATACGATCCAAAAACAAAAAAGTAATCGAGCCTATGGGTCTTTCGAGATGAGCCGAAACCAACCTAAATGGCGCCCGTGAAAAGTGCCTATAAGCGGATGATTGCTTTTTTTTTTAATAAAACTGGACACGTGGTGACTGTTGCTTTAGAAAATCGTCGTACCGTGAATAGTAACTGGTACACGACTATTTCTTTACCGGAAATTATTGACAAACTTCGTGAAAATAACGGTAAATGCCGTATCATCTTGCACCACGATAATGCAAGTTCCCACACGGCCAAACAGACAAATGAATTTTTGAAGGCGAAAAACGTACCACGTCACCACGGAGGAGTGGCACAAATGTTTTCAAAATTGGTTCAATCGTATGAAAAAGTGCATTGACACAAAGAGAGAATATTTTGAGAAACAAAAAATTCATTTTTGACCATTTTTTATTATTGATCCCGGAAACTTTTAGTGCGCTCCACGTATATGTTAAAAATATATGTAGCATTTATTCATTAGGCTTTGAAACTATCATTTTATAGAAACGTACAAGTATTTATGCTCACAATTAGATAGATGTACGTGCTGCTCTCATGAGTCTTCCTTTGTATTTATGCAATGACACAATACACATGTTTCATTGTTAGTTTTAATCAGTGAGTATTTAATATCAAGGGATATAATGACAGCTATATTGTTTATTCTTATTTATCTACCAGGGACCACAACAGCGTGGGATTTAATTATATTTTTGCTCTTTCTTACATCTAGTAATGAAGGCAGTAACACATTACTCATACGTTGTTCATTGTTAGTTACGGATTGTCTCAACATACTTATTATGTTTACCCCTGCTGTCTTAAGTTAATGATTAATAATGTACTTCATTAATAACCAATTTATATAAAACTAGATTTATTAATGAAAAAATTATGAGTTCATTTTTAAGAACACTCATTGCTTTATTTGTAAGGCCAATGTTGCTTATTAAAAAAACTATTTATTTAAACTGTGTCTCAACTAGTCAAGAAACTTGAAATATACACCCGTAACATTATGATTTATACATACATATTATATATTTTTATGTATATTTCATAATATAGGAAATAGTGTCTATCAGTAGTCGCATAACTTCTGAATGACTTGAACGAATGACTTCATATTCATTGTTATGACGGGCTAATACACAGAGCAATAATTTTATAGCTATGACCTAGTATTATTCTTCTCTAAATCATCTGTTTATTGTGAGTAGAACAATAGATTTGGTTTAGCCCTCACATCAGAGATATCTCTATGTATTTTTAATCAGGTTTTTTTGTTTTTTGTGTGCATATACCCACATATTTATAAATGAAGGATTTTTATTATATACTAATCTTAGTGGAATAAGAATTATCGCCTAAGTCCGTCTATTTATTGTTGCCAAGTTAATGCGTACCACGTTTTTCTTGTTTTTTTTTGGGAACTTGAGTATCTCCAGAGCCTTAGTAATCAGGACTTAGATTAACTTTCTACTAAGTCTGTTGCTTTCGGTAATACCGTATAAATATAGTCTACACTTCATTCGATTCGTTACATTCCGTCGTATATTGGCTACATAGAATTTTCATTGTTATTACATTTTTGTACCAGTGCAAAGTTCAGACAAATTCAGTGGTCAATTTCTAAAATCTATCTCACTGAATTTTGTGAGATACAATACTCTATTACATCTAAAATCGCAGGTTCTCTCCTTTTTTTTAGTATAATTCAATTCAATACATTATTAATGGGTCTGGGTAATTATAAAATTAGGACTTAAAATATATTTATAAATCTGCAACCTTTATTTATAATTCGAATATCACTGTATAAGTAATCATTTATTAGTCATCACTAAATCCAAAACAATTAACTCTAGTGGAGCCATATTTCCATAAAATATTCGTTTTGTCATGGCAATATTTTACAGTTAAGTTAGAAATCCTAGGTTAATTCTGATGGATAAAACTTCGGGTAGAAATTTTTATTTTTAAACTTACGAAATGTTTATTATTAAAACGACAATTTTACGTGCTTTGCGTGTGCAAATATTTCAATGGAGAGTAGTGTTAGCATTACCTTTGTGGAGATGATCCGAATAAATACAATTTTTTACTGATATTTATTTACCTTATATGTGGAGTTTTCTCATTGGTAGGTTTAAATATGTACCATACTAGTAGGTCACATTAGTACTTTTTTGCTGTAATTCAAAAGCATGAGTTGTAGAAACAGATATAAAGAACTAGCGAATTTTTTACATTACTTAAACGTGATCAGTGGAATATTACGACGAGTAATAAGCTATTCCATTTTACGAAATCGGTCACTAATACAATAAATAATACAATGTCTAGATTATACCTCATATATGTCTAGATTATACCCCTTTGTGGGAGGGACCCAAACTCTGCAATGAGAAAATTAAAAGTTGTGATGTAATAGGACTTTACAGTACAAACAATACAAACATTTAAAAACTGAAAAAAACAAAAACCGCTATGGCGCTCCTTAGTTATGTTATATAAATTTACTCAAAAACAAATATTAAACGAGTGTCTTTAGAAGTGATACTAGTTCATATCTGAACAAACAAGGCGCCAAGACTAAGCTAATTATTTGAATTAAATTCTGTTTGCTTATGTATTTGTTTATTTGACTATTCAGATCCTCAAATAAAGCCGGCAGTTGAATGTCCACTGCAAAGACAAAAACAATACCTTAAAATGTTTCTCGTTAATTTTGTTGTCATTCTCTTTATTATTATATAGGAGTGTCATGTTGTCGTCTCTGGGGTATGAATGAATACGGGAATGTTTCTTTATCACAACATGTACAGCATGTCTTGAAGAGCTCCTTGTGTACTCGTCTTATATTGTCTGACAGTATGATGCTCGTAGTATGATGTGCTTAAGTTGAAGAAGTCAACTCGTGTCTTATTCAACTGTCACGCTTATCTTGCAGCTCTTGTTTGAGTATGCTGTCATCCTCAGAGTCAACTACATTTTAATTTGGGTTCTAATGCAGTAGGGACGGTGTACACATCACGAAATATGCGGAATCTAATTAAGTAATAATTTTTTGAGATGATTTTATGTATATTAGTATTTGGCGTTTGTGCATTTTATATTCTATCAATTTACCTTTTAGGGGGTAATAAAGGCTAGGCTAGGGGGTAATAAAAGCTTTAATGTTTTGAAACAACTACGTAAACAAAGTTCCAATCAGTAGTTAGTTTGACGTTATAGATATTTTGAATTCTTTTGGACATTTTTTATTTGAAATCCGAAGTAGGAAAATTCGAGGTTGATGAAAAATCCTTATTATTTGGTATTCTTACAGTTGTAAAAATTAAGTTTTGGGTCAACTCTTTATTGTTGAATTTTGGAAAAATTCAGAAAAAAAAGGAACTTGCCGATGCATTCATACGTGTATTCATGTGTGTATTTAAATTGTATGATTATGCATCCCATTTTCGTTCATTGTCGTTCATTCGTTAGTCGCGATTATAGTAAATAATTGGTTGGAACAATATTTATTGAATAGATTTACGTGAGTCTTATTTATTTGAGAACAAAGTTGTAGTTGCATAAATTTTTATGCCGTAGAAGTATTATTAAGTGCCGTGTTTAGTTTACCCCCCAAATATGCTCGTAAGTCTTTGATTTGTATTTAAATTTGTATTTTGACACAGACCTGTAAAGACGTGTAAAATTAAAACTGACCAACTCCTTATGAATTCCTAGCATAAAATACAAACCTTGTAAGCTATTTTGCTGAAAACGTTTCGCACCGTTTTGTAACCAGTTTTATTGTTTAAATATTTAATCGGCAATTTAGAACTGAATTGATTATTTCGCCTCGTTAGTTTCATTGAAAAAATTGATTTATCCAGCAACATTGTGATTTCATCAGTTCGAATTATTGTAGCGTGTTCGAAGTTCATTTTAGTGAATATAAACCGCATAATAATTTTCGTATCTCTTGTACCCGTTATTCGTTTATTATGATGGTACTATAGTAACGAATGATATGTATGCGTTTCAGTATGTATTTTAAAACCTAAGCTTTTGTGTTGCGGTCTAGTAATATAAAATTATTTAATAATAGTAAATTGTTGTTAAACCCTGCTTCATAATTTCGTGTATCTTGGGGGCTATGTTCGCATATGTATGTACATACTATCTACACGTCACTAAACAAAGGCGCCAAAAACATGGCCTACGTATCATACTAAAACCATTGAACTAATATGGATGATATTTGGCATTTAATAGTTTATATTAAGGGTCATAATGTAGAATATTTTTTATCCCGGGAAATGGATTTGTTCCAACCAGATAGGGAATAAAAGTTAATATGAACTTTCTATTAAGAGGACAGTAAATAAAATTTAGACTGTTTACTTGTCCCAAAAAACCCATTTCGAAAACAATGCGTTTGTTATTTTTATACCTAAGACGCAAGTTTTCTTAAGTCAAGTAAAGGCGGTTTAGTAGTTGTATATAAATATTCTCCATATATCAAACCTAAGCCTCTTTTCGTGGCAGGCAGCGTACGAGCTTCGAGTATGTCGCCTATTTTTAGTTCGTTTTGAATAACAAAATACTCATAAATTCATGGAAGATGAGAGAATCCCACTGTAATCTAAGATCTTGTATTTATGCACAATTTTAAACAGTTTGTATAACTCGTGTGTGAGCTATGTTTATGCAGTTGGCTTTCCGATTACTTCCAGTTGTAGCGGAGGGAGAAAAGTCATCTATATATTTTATCTTTTCTGCTTCAATTTACATATCCTAACCCGTATGCTTAACAGAAAGACTGAAACGGTACACATGCTATAGTTTCTACCTAAATAAACTAGTCGTGGTACCAAAATTTTGCAAATTTGTGTATTAAAGCAGTATCTTTATACCAAAATACTACAATATGTATACATATGCAGACATTTTTTAAATTAAATGTTTTGTATGTATGTAGTAGGTATATATTTATATATGTGTATCAATAATATATGTGTGTAAAGGTCACTAAGGAATTTCATAAAGTATATTAATTTATCTTTATAAATTTTATTTTTAATGTAGCACACACCTACCAAGTCTTCTCACCAGCACCCAGGGTTGACTGGTAGACAATGCCACCAGGCATTAAGTCAGTCCATTGTATTCCTATTTTTAAGGGTTTTACAATAAAGGAACAAATAAATTGATTGTGATACGGGTCTCTGAAAATAGTATTATATAAAACGAAGCGAATTTCTGTCAATCTAATTCAGAATTCTCGTCAATCATTTAATATTCTTCTGGGCTTGGGTCTCCTCTTACCATGACAGGGGTTACGGCCATAGTCCACCACGCTGGCAAAGAGCGGATTGACAGACTTCGCATACCTTAAAGAACATTACGAATAACTTTCATCTGTGCAGGTTCCTCACAATGTTTTCCTTCGCCGGAGCCAGTGATAATTAATTTGTAATAAGAACATAATTTGATAAATTACAGTGGCATGTAGGATTTGAACTAGAGTCTCAGGTGCGGGTGACCGACTTTTAAACCACTTAGCTACCACTGCTCGTATAAAGAGTTTCTCATAAAGCACGCATAAGTCTTTGATACGGGGTTTACTATCATTGAAGCAATACTTATATACATTGTATAAAAAAAGTAAAGATATCTCCATCTAACTCCTAGCGGAGAATGCGCATAACGCTTTACAGAATACCTGCACACGTTTAATAGTGCTGAATATGTGTCGTCATTTTCTTAGCGAAGATTTTAAACATGCGTTAGTTCTTTCTCCGTGGCCTCGAATTCAAGATAGCTTAGGTAAGAAAGAAGTATATACAAGTATATTGTGTTGCTCAACTTGAATCTTCAATCATAACAATATATTTTTATTCAAAAAACAAACACAGTATTAATAAAAAATCATAATCTCAACCGATTTATGTTTCAAATTTAAGGTAAGAATATATTTATGTGAATGAATGGAATTGGAATTTATATCGACGCAGCGGGCATCCGATTCTAAATTAGATTTAGTCTGCTGCACTCTTTTGTGAATGCAATGTTTCAATGTAGGAATTGCCGTCAAAGTGGCGAAGAATTCGATTGAATTTACAGTTCCTTTTATTGTATGGCCAATGCAATATGTATGAACTATGGGACTTGTAGACTACTTGCTTATCGTGCAGTCGTTTTTTCCGGATAATCATTAAATTGGAATAATATGGTCTTATATGGCATTTATTTTATTCAAATGATGATATATGATGGAATGATATTATATGATATGACAACGAGCAGGTAGTAACATTTAAAATTTAATACAAATGTAATGAAGCTCGGCGTGAAAGCCAGTCACACGTCTGTGATGTTAAATAAAAATTTCCACGATATTTATTCGACTATCAGCTGTTTCAAGAGCTGGGACGTGAATATTTCTGTCTTAAAGGCAACCAAGTGGAGCAGTTAAAGCGAATTTCCATAATGTTACGTAACCATGAGGAGGACACGATTTAGTTTGGACCCTACGATGAGTCGACTATTAATAATGCTCGTGTGTTTGGTGTATCGCCCCGACGCGCGACGTCCTGGCTGATTCGACTGCCCACTTCAACCCACAAAACAGGCTTGTTATTGATCACCACTTTTGTCGTCCGCTGTTTTCCTTTATGTACTCGAAGCACATTATTATGAGATATTATCGTTTTTGTCCCAAAATTCAGGACAAGAATGTGGCTGACACAAATAACCGTTCGTATATACATACAGTCAGTAAATATTATTTATTCAAAATGCCTACAAGCATATAATAAACAAAAGAGAGTAGATAGTGAAGCCTAACACCATTTCAAATATTAGTTTAACTAAACGGCCTGTAATAATAAGAGAAGCTACAAAATTCTACGCTAACCGTTATTCCAGTAACGCGAAATAAATTCATTCTGTAATTCCTGTCAGTAAAAAGAGTATTACAAGTATAATAAAATCAGAAATTTTGTACGCATTGAAAACCCTTAAAGCGACAAAACACCAGGCAAAGAAAACATTACAAATGAATTGTTAAAGTTATTGATAGAGTCATTACCAACCCCATTTCAAATACTTTTAAATAATATCGTTAGACAAGAACAAATTCTAAGACAATGGCTAGAGTCTATTATTGTAGTACTACACAAAAAAGGAGACAAATCTGATTTGAACTACTCTTGACCACTAAGCTTAATGTCAAATATATACATTTTTTTCAAAATTCTGTTACACAGGATAAACGTTTAATATTCACTGATAATCAAAGCGGGGCGACGCGAAAATCAAAATGGTTATTAATCGTAATAATATATACCTCTATCAAACATATTTTAAGACAATTTAACATTTAACAAATTTTTAAGTTACAGCTCTGCTTGACTTCGCTTCGCTCTGCGTTAATATAGATTGATGTTTAGCGCTACTTATTATATAGACACAAATAGTGCTAATAGTAATAATAATTATGATGTTTTAGTTAATAGTTTCAGGTTACTATGCAAAAATTTAGTATTATTTAAATTTGTATTAATGTACTTTGCAAAAGGCTGCGAGCAAAATGTATGATGGTATATACCTCTAGACATGAGTTGCATCTCCCTCCCTCGTAAGGAAACATGCACTTATCTATATTAATATTATTAGGAGACAGTGCGAATTTTATGAGTTTGTGTATATGCAGAAGGTAATCTTCCGAACCACGGCATCTATTTAATTTTTTTCCATCTAACACGTACATTATTCTGGATGGGCATATGCTAAAAACAGTTTATATGGTATTCGTCAACAATGTCTCATTTGGTGATAATTTAGATCTTAATTTTTTGTTGAATAAAACAAATCTAGCTTACAAATTTTAAAAAAATATAATAATCTAGATGGTGTTTGAAATTATTGCTACTTACTTATTATATTTGTCGTCATTTGTTCAACTCGAACGAAGTCAGGACGTGCTGCTAGTAATAAATAAAAATATAGCCGTTTTATATCTACATATATACCATCACTAACATATGTTTTGCCTATAATCGGATCATTATCCGAGGTAAGATGATTCTACGGCTGTTAACCGCAAACTCCAACTCTCTTTTGCTTAAAATACGTCATACCCGTCTTTACTAGCTTGTCACAAAAGCACACAAGTTTAAATAACCGGTAACGCAAATGGACTATAAAAAGCCCACATTCAACAGCAAGCACTATGCGATTGCAAGTTGAAATATGATCTTATGCGAAGTGTTAAATACGAATAGAGAATATTATATGCCTAGTACCGAAACATTCTTGCGCATGTACTCGTACTGTGAAAATTGCGCAAGGAATTGCCTCTGAAGTCATCTACTTAGCCACTGTAAGAGTATTGACACAGTAAACACGCAACATGGGAAAAGTCCATCGAATTTATTGCTACCCATTCTGGACAACACTACTCTAAGACTTTCTGATTGGAACAGCTCTCGTACGATATTCTCTATGAAGCAGCGCCTTCTTATTACAGACAGTAAGTTCAATCTCTTTTATCGCAGCATTTATAGCGAGGAGAATTGAACGCCGGCTCGTTTCCCTACAGTTCCTGGCATGAGCACTCGCTCTACCGTAAAATTATGTTAAACTTACTCTGCGTTCCTATATCATTGTCATTCTTTCTATGGAACTCTAGTTTATTACTTCTACAAGGAAAATGACGTCAGTAAACCACGCGACATATTCACGCTCAACTTACCTTACCTTAAGCATGCTTTTACGAATAATAAAACTAGAAAATTTTGTTTACATTCAATGAAAAAAAAATATAGTATTGTTTCACTCAGAGACTAGAAGAATTTGAAACGGAATGTATTGGAATTTCAACGTTAGGTTATCGTGAATTATACCATGTTCATGATTTATGCGACTAGTTCGAAATACATATTGGATTCTAATATTATTAATATACGTATTGTGAATTTCAGTATCATACTCTAATATTTTTATAACTGTGTCAAAATGTATGTTTCGTTCTAACTATCTCTCAATAGTCTTGAGAATTCTTTCACGATATGAATGGTAAATGGTGAAGTAAGTAAGGTACACACTATAACACATTAACTGTAATGGTCAAGTGCGAATATTATAGATAACTCATGATAATGTTTCCATTACCTAAGTAAGTACACATAATTTATGAAATTGTAATTGTATTCAGGATTTGAACTAAGGCCCTCTTTAGTTAGGTACCGCTAATAAGTCGTAAGAATTTAATGTAAACGTTTTATTGTACCCATATAAGATATGTTACGATATCAAAAAGTATTACCGATGTTCAAAAATCGTTTAACGGTCAAATTTTCAGAAAAAAATAGTTTGGCCATTATGCGGTGTGCCGGGTGGCGCCGTAATTACAGCGTCACTCGGCTAAAACGGGGAAATAAATTGAAAAACCGAATCGCGGTGAAAATACGAGCCAGAAAATATTTCTCGACGGCACTTGGTCCGCGACTGACAACGGCGAGATAATGTATTTGTTTTTGCCAAAATGCTATTGTTTTACGAACTATTTATTCTTTCCCAACAGTGTATTCTGCATTCAATAGAGGATAATTGCTTCATTAAAGTAAATTAAAATGACAAAGCGGCTGCTAGGTGCTGTTTCGCTATATAACCCTTGCAGTTTACTCATTAATGTTATTCGATTCTGCGGGGTAAAATCGAGATAAAATGGGGAATTAATACTTAAAAAGTGCCTTACTCTAAAATGTTACTATAGGCTCTTTTATTAAATTATTAAATAATTAGTTTATAAAATATTTTTATTAATTTTATTTCTTATCATGATCTAACAAGACAGTTAAATGTAAGCAAAATATGTCATTGTATCTCATATACAAACCAAACTGGGTTGTTTCGTAACAAATAAATAATAAATAATAATTTTATATATATTGATATTTGTTTTAATTAAGAATTCACAATGTTCCTTATTCTTTTACTTTAATATTCTTATTTCTTTAATAGGTGAACCTTGCTCCTTCGCTGTTACTTGGTAACCAACCGATAGGACTGTAATGATGCGAATAGCCCAATTTAGGTCATGCGTTCCATGAATCGCTATAAGCCTAACCCGTAATCACAAGGGTAATGAGGCTTTAAATAACCTAAGCGTTCGTTATATAGTAATACCGTACAATTGCAAACACCTTCCAGACAGTCTGCTTACTCGTAGAAACTGATGTACATCGTATGTTTAATGTTTTTGCTGATCGAATGTATTAGTGGTATCTTTTATATGATACAGTTCACCTCATAATGTAAGCAAGTACCACACTCCTTCACAATATTAATACTAGGATTAAGGCTAAACCGATTGTTCCAAATTGAAGACTTAGCAAAAAAAGTGGCTCTTTCATGGGTAGATGTGTAAATATTTCTAATAAAATTCCATTACAATTGACAAATGCCATATTGTAAATTTAAAACTCACGTCAAAGGCTTTCTTATGCGGAAAGGTTATTACAAACTTGATGATTATTTTCAGGGTAAGACTGCTTGGACATGAGTTTAATATTAAGCCAGTTTAGCCATAAGTGTGTTCCGTAACTGTGAGTAGGAAAAAAACTCCTCGGGAGTTTTTTGCCGCTTCTTCTTCCGGGACCACTCACGGTAGGGATTTGTTGAAGCGATGGCGTAGTTTGACGTTCGAAAAGTGTTTGTATAAATCAACTTTGAATAAATATAATTTCATTTAATTTAATTTCCAAAATCAACCGTGAAATGTTTTTAGGTGATCTGGTTAAAGTGTTGAATTCCATTGAAAAGTGGGTTACCCGCTTTTATCTTGACTCGCAACTTGTCGATGTTAGTTTTGATCATTCACCCTCTTATTAAACAAACTACTGAGCCACCACAATTTCTTTTCGATTGAACAATTATATGTAAGTATATACATATATACTTATTAATCAATAAATAATTAATAAACGTTTACACACTCATACCCCGCACTAGAATTCCTTAAGTTACGGGTGGCATGCACATACACAAATATAACAACATTACAAACATCCAAGACCCGAGAACAAATATTTACTGCCCCGGCCGGGAATCGAACCCGGGACCCCTCGCTTGGTAGACAAGGTCACTACAGACTGGGTAATGGGATCGTCTACATACAAAGAGGTCAAAAAGTTTGCGGAATAAATGATGTTGTTTTTCCTTTTCAGGACACTCCCCCTTAATCTTAATGCATATCTCAGATATATGAATTTATCTGTTGATACCCTTAAAAGAAAATATTTATCTTTATCTTCAAAACAGACTTCACCACTTCATCATCGCTAATTTAATAGTATCAAAAATTTAGTCGCTGGGAGCCAAGTCTCTTATTTATACTAGGTCTACAAGTACATGTTTTTGTAACTGCGTGAACATTCTCGGCACCCATCTAGCTCTGACTTTTAACATCTAAAGATGGTCATTGAGTATATTCAAATTGGTTGTAGATGAACTCCAATAATTTCTGCGAGCTGCTTCTTCTCTAACAGGAAATCTTCCAATACTAGTTCTTCGATTTTTCAACGATGTTTGAAGACGTGGCTACGTTCAGCCGTCTTGAGCGCAGGTCATATTTGACTTTATTTCTGCCTTATCTAAAAAGATTATACGATTTGTATATTATGAATTTACCAGGGCAAGAGTCCTCGTAAACGAATGGCGTCTCATTCGATATGATTTGTGGAGTTTTGCTTGCTTGTTCAGAACTTAATGACAGCGCAATATTAAATTAGCTCCACAGTGGATATTTTCATCCAAAATGAGCCACTTGATCGGTGACCACTCTTAGGTTAATGACACAATCACGCTCAAACTCAGTATATACTCTCATAATGACTTTTGCATGAGTGACAAATGAAGTAACCTACCTCCACCCCTCGCTGTCCCTTCCGTTCCACGAACTTGTTCAACCGGAATAATGTACCTTTTTGAAATGGTAAATATTTTTTCAACTAGGTGCCGTAGTTCCGGAGATTACCCTCCGTATACACACAAACTCACAAAATTCGCATTCTCTTTTTATAACATTAGTATAAATAGCATGAAAGAAAACTTCGACGGGTGCAAAGTAAAAGCATATATCTGCAAAACAATAATTTTCAAGAAGAGCGCATATATGAAAAACTGCTCCTATTTTGTTAATTGTCAACCAAATTCATTGAAACTTTCGTTGATATATTATTATATGGAAAGGCTTCCATATGTATAATGAACATTCACAATTTATTTTTATTTTACGAATTATTCCAGTTGGCTTAATGTACACTGTACTTTAAATTATACTAGCTGTCGTAACTACCACTTAGACGTTTCTACGAGGGGCTTAAACAATTCGTGATTAATTGAAAAATAAAAAAAACATAAAACAAAATTGAAAATAATTACATGACTATGGCAAAACTGAAATACAACCACATCAAAATGTAATTATATAGTCGTTTTTATATTCTACCTTTGTTCCAATATTAAACTTTAAAAAGGAAGTCAAATGAAATTTTGCGACGCAGTTATTCATTGTTTATTTAAATAAAATAACATGCAAAATATAGTCTATAAATGTTATAATATAATATTATTTATAAAGGCATTTTCTGTCATTATAGCTGTTTTAAAAAAACCTTCAATTATAAAATTTATACCGACAACAGAAAAATAAATCTTATAAATACAAAAATAATTATAAAACTAAATCTTTATCATTAACTAATCAATCATCATAGCCTGGAAGTAATACAAAAATGTGTAATAATGACATATACTAATAAAATTATCTCTATAAAATTGTAAAAGCAACTGGCTAGATCTTCGAACGCCGTTTTGTAATAGTTTCTGGCCACATGTAACATATTGTTTTTTTTTATGACCTATATGGAAAACAGTGAAATTAAAATCGGACTGTTTACGTTTACCATAAAACGAACTGGTTTCTCCGTGAGGATTTAACAATTTTTTTTGAAAATCAAACATAGCCGAAGTTACAGTTTTAGACTTAGATGTAGCATGCATTTTATATCACCAAATTTTTATCTCTTATCTGTTTATCATATTTATCCACTGCCTGGATTTAAGTAGAGGAGCTATTTTTAATTGCGTTACACAAATCGCATTAATCCTTTGTTGGAATATAAAAATTATATTCATTTCTCGGTACTGGAGAACCGTTCGTGCTCTCTCAGCATTTTTTTTTTATTCCCGATATAATATAAACGTTATAGAACAATTCATCTGCTAAGTAAACTTTGATTCAGTCTTTTCTTCTATAATGACACTCCATTGGTTGAAACGAGTTTACATGATCGCACAAAACCTGTATTGAAGCTACTGTATTAATTTTATTTTTATTGCTATGATGGCCTCTCAAATCATTTTCGCAGTTACGATTAGTTTTAACATATTTATCTAGAGCACTCTGTATTAAGTGATTGCTTATACTGAGCATATTTTTAAACATAGTTTTGCACACTTTTACAGGCCTAGGGCTAATTTGTGTAAGTACACTGATAGAGTAGATTATACTGTAATTACGTTTTGAACTATTATCTATGACGCTTATTTTCACATAGGATTTTGCATATTTTCCAATAAATATCCATTGGTTTTCATGATCTGATAGGCCCCAAAAACCGTTAAAGATGTGTTTTCTACCTTCAGGAGTTACTTTTGAAATGCAGTTAAATTTGCAAATATCGCATTCCAGTGTGATATATTTCGCAGGTTGTACTTTTCCATTTCTAGACAAGTTAGAAGACTTATCATTTTTCAAATATGATGTTGAATTTTCTGTAAAATATATAATATGCATAAATTAATTTAAACGTAAAAAGCCCTATCTAAGCGTTCAGAACCAATAAAAATTATAATTGAATATAATCATTGCAATTTTGTATTGTTAATATTTTTAAGTATTATTAGAATATATAGAAAAACACGTATTCGTTTCATATATTATTATGTTCCTGATTTCTGCTAAATAAATTGAGACTTTTACGATTAATCATAAAGTACAAACAGATAAATGGCAGATGGTCGTTTGTAAGTCGGTAAATATTAAAACAACCACCAATGCTAAATTATACGTTATAGAATCACTAAACAAAACATAACTTCAAAATACAATTACAAAATATTATGAAAATCAAATAATACTTACTAGCATCGTTGTCATGATTATTCATTCACTAATAATTTATTTCATTCCGTATTGTTTTTAGGCACTGAATCTAAGTAGTTTCTGTCATGAGTACACCACCCGAATATCTTTAAAGATTACAAGCGTAAACAAAAAATATACCATTGGCCGGCGTAATATATGTTGTCTGACTGTCATCACTATCATGTTATCTCCCCGCGGAAGTCCTCCTGCGCCCCGCGTATTTACGATCAGCAGCAGTAAATCGCATTCACTCGGATACTTGTACAAAACATGGGTAGTTGTGTTTTATTACGTGACAAAATGTATGAAATAATGTGATTTTTACATTTTTATCTTTACTATGCTTTAGAACTCTCTATTACATGACTATTCTGCAATTATTAGAAAATCACCACACTATTGGTGTTAACTCTTTTTACTTTGCACCCGTCGACTTATGGGTACAAGTTTATGTAAAATATGTAAACTTTTTGTTAAACAATTTTTAGTTTTAGTGGTTTTTTTATCGTAACTGGTAACACCTGTTTTATTGCTACTATTGTCAACTGAAAACGGACGGTCGTTGTTAATTTATAGCTACTGCTACGAGAAACAATTATACGGATATTAAATTTGTTTAGCAAATACCATGTCCATGCATACAAGATGATTTTTGTAACAAATTTATTTTAATTAACAAAATTTTATAATAATTAAAATTATCAACTTATACGAGTAAGAGCTTGAGATTGTAAACTTTAAATATTTGTATAAGTGTGTGAAGATTTCAAGTTCGTCTTTTGAATCATTTAGTTCTTGTTGAGTTTGCAACGACATGCTATAATCATAGTAGGGTCTATGAGAACATGTTCTAGGAAATTGATCTTTCAAAAGCAGTGATGTCATATCTTGCTTGAGATTTTCTTGTCTAATATTATGTAGTCATTTCAAGTTACATGTTCCGGACATTAGATTTCATACCTCCTTTTCTTTTTGAAGGTTTTCGAAAGAAAATATAGTAATATTATGTTACCTCATTGGTGACATGACATGTATCAAAGAGCTTAAGTTTAAAACATAATATTGATATAATTGATAATAAAAAAGTAATATTATAAATACAATTGTACTGGACTCGACTATTTTTATATTAGCTTAACCTGAATGTACGTACAACACAGGCAATCCTTGTGTGGGGCTGTGAGTGTGTAAACGTTTATTATTTATAATATAAATGTAATAGTGTCCCTGAATTTACATAATTGTCCAACAATAACAAGCGCTGAGATTGTCCGACATTTTTCGCAAGTGTTAAACTGATGGAGCAAATATACAGACATAGTTCTAAGTATAAATATAATACGAGTGCTTCGAATGAAGAGAAAACATACAATGAGAGAATTATATTCGAGCAAGTTTAATACAAAACAGGCCTCTACGCATTTATCTTTTCTATTTCAGTGGTTGTCTTTCAATGAAGCTAATACCGAAATAAAACCTTTTTGTTACGTGAACATGACTATTACTAGTGTTCTGTCGATCTGTACTTTCTTCATCCATATTGAAAAATTAAATTCACTTCGGTGGACATCGAGAACTCTTCTCTACAGTAAATTTATTATCGCTACCCATATTTGGATTGGCTTTAATCCATCTGGAAAGCAGGAAATATTCCGAAGTCGTTTAAGCATATTGTTATCAGTGCCAAAAATGTACGAAATAAAAAAGAATGTTTAGTGTCGCCAATTATCGTATTATAATATTGATATGTTACAATTTCTATTTACCGTGACGTCTTATGGTTAAATAATTTTTTTAATGCCAGCAAACGATCATACGGGTCATAAAATGACAATAATTCATTGTGGTTTGATATTTATCAATATATTTATCCGTAACGCCAGATTGCCTCATCGGTATCGAACACCGCTTCTTAAATGGCTCTTCATCGACATATTTCAAACTTTCAATATATTTTTCTGCGTTGACTTTTAGGCGATAGTTATTAGCCGTTAGGTTAAAAACCCGTGTACCTTGTAAGGGATGTCACTCATGAGTGACATTGGGATCTAGCTGAATGTTACTGAACCCATCGACGTTCAAAATAAGGGACTTATTATTATGACCTCTTCTGCCACTCAGCAGCATACATCGTGATGTACTTGAGCATGATCAGGAAGATTGATTTTGACTCAAGGATAGGAGGAGGGAACCCCTTACATTTTGAATTATCAGCTGTTTTGCAAAGTTTCTCCCCGAAATGTATGTTTTAAAGACACGATTCTTTTAACCTCTGATTTTTGAAAAGAGTTCGTTTAAAGATTTGAAAACGCCTCTTGCAGTAACTGAATCAGATTGAAATATACCTTAGCGTATGGCATCAGTAAAACAATTAGATTAGTTTTACAAGTATCAAATTTTTATAGCGTTATTCAAATTAATGTGTTTGCTATTAAAACTATTTCATACAAATTTGAAACATAAATCTTAAGTAATACTTTATATACAAAAAGTGATAGCTTAGTGATTTGAACTTCAGTCTCCGATATGAGAGATCCAACTTTAGCTCAATTTTTTCACATCACGTGGGTTTAAAACTAAGTTAACCCTTTATTTAATCTAAACAGAACATTACGAGTAATACAATATCTAAGAGTTCTCTAAAATATATCAGAAAAATGCTAAGCCATTCAGCGTGGTGGATTATGGACTTAACTCCTCTAATAGAGAGATGAGGGCCGAGATCAATAGCGGATAAAGCCACACAGCAATGTCAGTATTTAGAAAAAAAAACATAATTTTACTTTTTTTGTTAATATACCTTCTACTAAATTTCATAATTTGTCTCGTTCTTGATGTTTATTTATGTATCGAATGCTATGTATGTAATATTGATTAGGTATACGTTTACTTGATGAGAATAATATTTTGAAAAATCTGAAGTTGAAGGTGTTTTTTAAATCCAGTTTATTTTCTTGTTCTAAATCTTTGAATATTCAGTGATGTAGTATCTTTTGAATATTCAGTGATGTAGTCGAACTCAGTATCTCTGTTTTCTCGCGTTAGTCGGCCATACAATCTCGTATGTTTAATTAATTAAATAACAAGTAAGAGTTAGCCACTTGTGTTATAATTTATTCACGACTACTCTTTCATAATCTTTGCAAATAAATTCGCTTATTTCATATTCGGGATTGCGGTGTTAATTTGAGCTTTTAATCCCAAGCTCGCAGAAGATGCTATTATTCCTACTGTCTTAGTCTGAGTTATGTGCTATGGCGTCTATCACTCACAAATTAAATTCTTCCTGTTTTGCTATACAAAGCCAAGGTCGTTGAATTCAAGCTAATCTTCTCTGCGTGTGATATCTCGGTGGTCAAAGCGACCAGGCAATCAAAGGCATCAGTAAACAGCAAGCAGGTTCCTGTTTGAGGTTATTGGGCTTTGTATAACTTGTGTAAGCCTGCTAGTTTATTGTTTAATTTGTGCCCGTTCATGTTGTTTAGGTTTTATAGTTTGCGTCTTTCTTCTAAAATTATCCGTGAAATATGTCGTTTCCAGAGTAGCAGCAATTTAGAGCTAGGTTTTTTCTGATTAACTTTTGAATCATTTGTTGTGATACGCCTCATTTTATCGATATACATGGATAGTTTGACCACTTACTACCAGGTGGCCTGTTTGCTCTTTTACCGGTTACATAAAAAAAATGATGATCTTCTATTGTTATTGTCCCGAGATTTTGAAGGCACATAAAATTAATAACAAAAATAGGACATTATACGTTGCCTCTCACTGTAGATACACATGTATTCCATATAACAAAATTGTTGGTTCCATATTGTTTTGAAATTTTTTAATATAATTAATAATAATAATAAATAACGTTTACACACTCACACCTCCGCACTAGGATTCCCTATGTTGTGGGTGGCATGGACATACATATATATGACATTACAAACACCCATGATCCGAAAACATACATTTATCTGTCACATAAATGTCTCCTACGGCGGGGAAACGAACCTGGGAGCCCTCGTTCGGCAGGCAAGGTGACTACCAACTGGGCTATGGGGTCGTCTAATTAGAGCTCCGCAATTTATATATTCGCTAAACTCCAATTTTGATGAATGCGTTGCATAAAATATACCTACTTATGGTCAAAATAAGATACTCTCTGTCAATAACTGAGTTTTATATATAAGACATAATATCGTTAACACTACGGTGGAATGTTTTACTGGTTCCAGAAAATAATGATCATCAAACGTTTATTTTCTTTTACTCAGAATGGCACGCTTGAGCCGGCCACGATAAATTATCCATTGTGGAGCTCCGAATTCAACAAGAGCCGTTTTTGTTCAATTCTTCGTCTCATCGTCAATGGGAAATTTATTGCCCCCTCTGGTGAATTCAAATATGGGCGATTATAACAGACAAGTTAAATGCTTTGCACACCAATGTACCTACTTAAAGTAAATTCTACTCTCTACCTTTTATTTTACCTCAAGAAGGATACTGAATTTACTTGAGCTATTTAACGTTGCTGATTTCGTGTCTCACTGACGTAAAAATGATGTCATAAATTATGTCTGGTACAGGGAACCGCTCCCTTTTTTATGTCAATGTGTCGCCAACTTGAAAGACGAACAATTTTGTATTTGTTTACTTACTGATATGTAAGGATCTAGAATGTATTTATAAAAAAATTGGCATGATTTTTAATAAGTAAACTTTTATCACGTATTGATCAGAAAATGAAACGGTGCTGTCTAAACTAAAGACTAAAAAATACACCAGTTTGGTTCTTTAGTAAAATATACTTAATCCCTCATTGTGGTTGCCTCATTGTTATCTTGGGATCAGGGAAATCAGCTACGTTCAGCGATTAAAAATACAATGAACCGTTGCATAATGTACATTTGAAATTCTAAACCTTAAGTGTCCGCGCCTTATTTGATAAATTGAATTCTTTTTAAAATGACAGTGCTCTTGTAATACAATGTTTGAAATTTTTAAATTTGTTTTTTGATTACCAAAAACAGCCTATCTCGTGTTAAATGATAGTGCAGTAGCCTGTTGCCATAAATAACTCACTTTAGGTAGAATTGCAGTGCTACTCGAAATTAAACAGTATTACTAATCATTACGACTGAAATGGACATATTCTTTTTTTATATGTCTCTAATAATAATATCATTTTAATCGAGACACATTTATTTACGACAAAATTAAGGGGTGTGGCCACATAATAATATGTAATAGTAAAACCCGGAAGGGTGGGTTTTCGCATGGGTGTATTGCACTGATGAAGAAAATAGGAGGTGTGCTTACTCGTAGCATCGTTATATTATTTGTATAAAGATTTTCATACGAAAACACCATTCATTTTATTTGATTTCTCCGGTGAACTGTTCAAATAATTTGTATCATGTTCTGACAATCACGAACACGACCAAAAACTATGGGACAAGTCGGTCGAACAGTTCTGTAGTGTTGACTTTTTATACATGAGGCAATTGGTTTTGTTTTTGCAGTGGTCCATGGCCATGACCTTTTGGTGTCACACGAAGAACTGAAACCGTTTAAACATTGACTTATTATATCAGGATCATCACACGATATAAAGTAAAATATTTAAAAATAACTATATAGTAGTGTGTATTATCTGAAGGGTATAATGTGTTTTTCCTGCATGATCTTTCCCAAACGCTGCTTGCTAGAGTTTCGGAAAATGCTTCCCACCCCACTGGGTCTGTACATTTGACTTATGCAGCAGAGGCCTACTTTAAATAATATTTATTAAGCTGTGTTGTGGATTATGGATTCATTTTTATCGGGCCGCGAAAGTATCTATCTTAATGGGCTATAAAACCCATTAATAATGGACTGTGGAAAGGACTGTTATTCATGGATTTTTTACGGGTTTTGATAGGTATTCGAAAGCACCCGACATAATTTAAGAGAAGCGCACCCGTCACGTCACCTTTCCAAGTTTCCACTGAGCCCAAAGTTGCTTAACTCGGTCGATTACTCACAATTGACCCACGCCGCCGGTTTACGAGTGCTTCAAAATTTCAAAATTAATTTCAACAATCAATTAATTTACGTAATTTATACATAAAACTTACCAATCAGGTACTCCCGATGTAATACGAGCTATTTATTAAAATGATAAGAGTTTCGTCATGACTATAAGGGTTTTTCGGAGGTATTGAGCTATCCCAAATCAAAGCAAGTTTGAGTTGAACCCTTGAATGGTGGGTTTCCTGCAAGCTGAAATTTATAAGCGGTGATCGTAATCTTTTATCGATACTTTTCGATACGATATTGCTACATGTGAGCGCTATCTACTGCTTAAAACCAGACATTTCGCCACTCGCTGTGTATGTTTTCCCACTTCAACAATAATTAATAATGTTTTATACCGTATAACTTATATGTATTCACGTATTATGTTACTATAAATTACGAATGTACGTATGTACGTCTAAACAAAAGTCAATCTCAATTTGTTAATGCGCGCGTGACACGATGTAGGGCGGTCACCACAAGTATCCAATTTGTCAATTCGGTACGCACTAAATGAGCTGTCACCACCAGTAATCACTTCGTTGTCAGTTGTCGCCTCTTATTTATCAACACAAGGACTAAATATCTGCTAAAGTGGCCTTAATGAACTTTACTATAATTATGACATCATGCTTATCATCATATCGCACTATGCACATACAAAAATTGTCCCATAAAAACATTAAAATATTTAGTACGCGTGACACTGTAACAGGTCTCAAGTGACGGTTACCTTCACAGATAATAATCACACCTAAAACAAGTTTTACTCGTTTTTATGAGGTGCTTTATTAGGTTTTCATGTTTGTCTTGTGTAATTAATCTTCTACGTGATTCACTCTGTCTATTAGTATAGAACTCATTGGAAAATCTGTGTAGTAGATGTTGATATTTTCGTGTTTAGTAAATCAGACTTAGACTTTTCTTGATATTACACTAGTATAATCCGCTATCGCATCGGGAAACTTGATCTTTACATTTACAAACAGTAATCAAATCCTCATTGTTATTTTATTTTAGTTTTTGATATTTTTGCATTCATATAGAGAAAGAAAGGCAGAGGTTTTTTTTTACAATGTAGCCTATATCCATCCGGATCGAATAGTAAAAGAACTTTTCAAATGGGTACCATGGTTTCGGAGATTAACCTCCCTATTACACACACAAACTCACAAAATGTTCACTGCCTCTTTATTATATTGTGATAACTGGACAGAAATTTGATAATTAGGTATTGTGATGCATAGTTTTAACGACAGTTCGCCGCCGTCGTTCGCGAACGTCTGCATCGCTAATACAGATTTTTGGTCATTTTAAATCTGTGATATCTTCTAAAATATATTGATAACGATTTGCTGTAAAGAGCAAATTTTATATACATTAAACGTAACCTAAACCCACTGAAAACAACTTATTTAACTAAGATTACTACAATCAGAGTAACTGACACTCGCAAGTAACTTTAGCTCTTTTGACCTATCATGATTGTTAATATTTTTACTACAGAAACTATGAAAACCACAAACGAGAAGAGAGGAAAAATGATAAAATGCAAGGAGGAATATATTATTGGGATAATAGAAACGAAAAATGTAACAATTCTAAGCTTCGCTTCGGAAAAACTACGCCTTACGCTAAAAAAGAGTACCGGTATTATTATAAATTAATTTATAACTTTTTTTTTTATTCATGGACGGATTGCAATGAAACAAGCCTTAAATATTAATTGATGCTTAATGCAATACATTAGTAAAAATCAGAACGAAAACGGTAAGGCCGTTTCTGATATTAGCGCGAACAAACGCACAGACAAACAGACAAAGATATTATACTACTATACTAAATTTTTTTTTACAAAAGATTGACTTTTTTTCTGTAAATATAATATTATTAATTTTATTTAATAACTATCCGGCAGAAATTTTCTGAACGATAGTGAAAACGGTATCAAAATCTGTTGCGTAGTTGAAAAGATATAAGCGTACAGACGGACAGACAGACGTGGAAAGGGACTTTGTTTTATACTGTGTATACGTATGTATAATGATATTTACTATTACTTATTGGGATCAGTAGTGTTTCAATAACATGTGTAAATAATTGGACTACTAGTTAAGTTTCATATAGCACCAATAACCTAAAGCGTGAAAACTAACAAATTGTTAAACTTAGTATTTAAGTTATTTGCCTACTAATATTTACGATGTACTTTTTATGGCTAGAACCATCGATAAATTAAAAAAAATAAAGTCTCATTTATGATGGATGATCTACATTCTTCGAATTCAGCACTAATACCTACTGTTCTGAACCGCAATATAATCTGAAAGTAATGTTACATAAACTACGGATAAGAGAAGCCTGACATAGCGCTAGCGATAAAATATTCATTTACAGCAAGCTTTTCACAGAGCCGAAGAAAAACCTTATTGTCTTTGTTTCACTGGAACAAGAAAGAAAAATACTGTATTTTTGCAAATTAAATACAAACACATATACAGTGATTTACAATCGCTAGACTAACGATCTGTTTGAGGCATCATTTCTGACGACCACCAATTGAACAGAGCCTCTCCAGTAGTCACCATGCACTCTATTTTTCATTCGGGTTATTCTTCACAGCGCTCCAATCAGGTTCCATTACCGGTCATTCCTTACAAACATAGATTTTTCTCGAATACACACATTATATTACATTTGATTTGTTTTGTAGAATGATTTATGAAAATCACTATTTAAATCCTACATATATAAAAAACTATAAAGTACATAGTAATAAATCGCAATCGAATGAGTAATAAACTTGTGTTATAATTTTTTCGAAATTAATCTTATAATGAGACGGCTAGGGGTCTTGGAGCGCCACGTTCAGCAATATGTCTGTTATTCTCTCCCCCTAGTTGTTCACAGTAAATTATTTACAGCAGTGAATTCATGCTTTGACACTTGGGACGAAGGAAATACGATTTAATAAATCTGCACTATTGTCTTCAATCCAGTGTAAATAACTGGAGTTGATTTTTATAAATTTTTATATCAGAACTCTTCGTATAAATATTTGAATTTTACTTTTGAATTCTTTGTTTGTTTTTACACGAGTTACCTCCCCTCTTGATTGCCTCCTCATTAGTCCCATGAAAGGCTCTAGTGCCGGCTGGGGGCAGTGCCACTTCCCTTGCGAATTTTCGAATTCTAGAGTAAAAAGAGAAAATATTAACAGCCATCGGAGGGTAAAGTTAGGAATAGAAATGGACAAAGTAATTGTAGATCTGAAAGGTAAATTTAAACTTTCTTCAAAATAGCGGAATATAGTTTGATTAAACTCTATACAGTATAAAAATGAAAGAATGTGTAAAATCCGACAAAGGCTAATTGGAGCCGTTTGATTCTAAATGTTTTTTTTATGAGTTCCTACATATATTCCTTTTAATAACTCTAGTGACGATCTCTGACGAGTAAAACGGGTTTCAAGTTCGATTTCCAGCCCGGGTAGACATTTATATCACAGATGAAAATTCTCTTTTTTGTTTCCGGAGTCTAGGTGCTTTGTTTCGTTTTAAAAACTTAAAGTGGAGCTTTTTTTATACACTTTTAATTTGCTCAGTTGGTTCATCTTTGTCGGCGGCGGAAGGTTGGAACTTCGTAATTGAAATTTGAGGCACTTCCCGACTAGATAAAAATCTAATATAATTATTGTGTGTTCAATTTAGATGACAATACACGATTGTGCAATGATTTTCATATATTGAATTATAAATTAAATTTAATTAATTAATTTTCTTATAAGCTTTCATTGTGACATCTGTTGGCACGACTGGAACTACGACATTCGTTCGTTAAACTAGCACAGTAGCATATATTTTAGTACCAATATCGTTGCATAGATGGCATAAAAATAAAAAATAAACAAAATAAGAAAAAAAAATCTGTTATACATAAAATATTCAGCAGGATATAAATGCATATACATATTAATGTTAATTGTAATCATTTAACAAAATACACTATACTTGCGCACATAACTTTAAATCATATTCATCTTCTAATCATGTCATGTTACTCAAGTCTTTTTTTTTGTATGAAATCGAAAGAGAAATTATTTTTTTTCTTTTTAGTCCACTTTTCTAAGCAAAAGCGTATTTTTAAAGAATTTTTTCATTTATATTTATATCGACAAACGATCAGACGAGTCTTCTGATGGTATGTGGTCACCGTCACTCATGGACATTACTAACACTAAGGGTGTCACTGATCCGTTGTTGGCCAGGAAATAAGAAAAAAGAAAGTACTGGTTCTCAAAACCACAGCCGGCGCACGACGAGTAATTTGGCGGATGATTCAAGCAGGAGGATGGTAGCTAGCCAGACAGGCTTCACGGAATGATAATAACACCAGTAATAATATTGATAACTTAATAATAATACTGATAATATAATGCTTATGCAAAGCCCTACCACCAAGCAAACTGGCTTCTGTCCCCTCTTACGACAGCCTATTCTGCCAATATGGGATTGAGGGGAGTATTCTAGGCCAACTTCCAAATGTTAATATTTACTTATAATTTTAGACTAATATAATCATGGACGTTATATATTATATAATTTGAGAGTAGATACTTTCTATTCCCATATAGCCTACGTTTAACCGTTATCTTGTTTCACGAATTGGTTCGAAAGTTCAATATGAAATACAAAAACACGAAGCAAGAATTCTATGTAAGATTGACTTTTATGAAATAGGTATTAAAAAAGTTTGAAGATATCTATAGTCTGTATCGACTGCGACAATGGGAGTGACGCAACACGCTGGTTGGAGACCGGAAAGGCGCTTTTGCATATTAAATACACCAATCAAGGCCCTACCGGTGCTTATTACTTCAGCTGCTTAATGTTATAACTCGAGAGAACACAACGAGAAGCCAGATTAATTACCGCTGTGGGAGCTCTTCGACCGTTCAGCCTACACCGAATGACTAAAAGAAACGGCAACTTAAAACAACCCTTCAGGTCTCCTGAATGATTATTCTCGGCCAAGAAAAACAAATTGAACTTTAAGGACAATATCTTCTTGTAAACCAACTGGAACTTATAATAACTCTTTCACAACAAATTTAATTTCGGGCGCGCTTTGAATATTCATTAAAATTGAATCCTATTTGAAAAATTGTTTCAGATTTTAAGAAAAGTTTTACGTTGGTAGCTTTTTCTTTGTTTGTATGAAGGACTTTTTTAAATATATAAAACTTGTCAGAATCTAGCAACATAAAGGGCCGCCTTGATTTTATTTTGTTATTTAAATTATTGCGAAAATTTTATTAGTTTTAGTGTGTATTGTACGTACACAATCATGATTTAAACAAGAATACATTGTAATATCTACTTACATCTATTACCATTTGTATAAAATTTATAAAAGTGTACACACGACTGATCTATACTAATAAATAAAATTGGAGTGTCTGTTTGTAATATTAAAATAATCGCTTTTTTACTAAATGCACATGAATGTATATGCGGAACATATACCAAAATAACATTTTTACAATTTTTTACTGTCTGTCTGTCTGTCTGTTTGTTCCGGCTAATCTCTGAAACGGCTGGACCGATTTTGACAGGACTTTCAGTGGCAGGTAGCTGTTGTAATAAGGAGTAGCATAGGTTACTTTTATTTCTACTAAATAATTTTTTTGTTAAATTCCACGCGGACGAAGTCACGGGCACAGCTAGAACTTAATTAGTTCTGTTTGAGATTGATATATGTATGTAAGTGCGTATCGCGGCGCTCATGACGGCGTTGATCGTAAGTGCTAAAACGAGTTAAGCACACTACGAACGCAGTAGATCGTTGGATGGTAGACCGGTAGTGACAAAATGTTTTGCACGCTAAGCCTTCTGCCCAGGTATTGCTGGAGAACAGTCGTTAAGGCGTATTATTCAGCGGTATGAGAGCTACCTAAACTTGGATTGACCTCTAACCCCTCCACCAATCCCAAATGGTGCAGCATGGTAGAGTGAGGTGAATTACGAAAAGTGATCCGTTCATTGGTCCGGTCATGGGTTGAAACTATGAATATATATGTTTTTAGTTTGCAATCATTGACGTCTACAGTATAATAATACTGAAAAGGCTGTGTATTGCCAATTAACAGTTTTATATTCGATTCGACCGTTCGATATGGCGTTATCATGCAGGATCTCCACAAAAGCAAATATTTTTCATCTACTTAATTTTTTATTTTATTTTATCTCTGTACCAACCAGTGCTATTTTTTAGAGAATTAAGAAACCAATCCGATTAGTGGCAAAATTATATGAAATTATTTTATAGATCAATAATAACAATCGCTTTGTAAATTGTAAGTTATCTTATTGACTCTGTATTTCAAGAAACGCCATCTCAGTTTGCTACTTTCATGTTTATAAAGCGAAAATGCTGGCCAAGAACATAGCAAAATGTTTCTATTTTTAACAACAAAAACATTCATAGTCTTCAGTTCCATGATAGCAATTAATGTGCTACAAGTTGTACTCAAAATAAAACAAAATGCAGTTCGTGATTAAACAAAAAACGACCTTTTAAAGCGTAGTATTTTTAGTATGTAAATATGTGAATGTAGAATGTCGTCGTAGATTTTTTCCATGAATTTTAAGGAAAGGTGAATTAGTTTTACATCATTATGATTGTACTGTGCAATATTTATACAAATAAATATAGAAAATCATATCTATATATAACCGTTAAGGTAAATTGAATAAAGGAATACACACATGATTTCCCTATGAAAAAAATTTTAAGTAATCAAATGGTAGCATTTTGATCACGTTTATAACTTATAATTATAACTTACGAATTAAGTTACGAGCTTACGCTCTTTTCTTTTTTCTGTATGGGAGAATACACATAATTGATACAATTAAGACCACATACCATTCAGTTAGTTTAAATTTATGAACTCACTATTAATTATTATCCCTGCGACCATTAGATAAGGTTGATTAGATAAATGTCGATTAGATAACTATTTGCGGTTAATTTAATTTTTAAATTATTGCAATGTTGCCGAACAGGCGTGTCAAGTTAATAGTCTATTCAACCAAGGCAATTGTTACCTGAGTGTAATTGGAAGAATTCATATGGTTATGATATAAAATAATAAATAATCATTGAAAATCTATGAAAAATACTTTTTTGAAATATATTTTTGTGATAATATTGTGTCTGAATCAAGTTCGAGCCCTTTACTTGCGAACGTATACGTATTTAATTAATACGAAATAAAGACGGAAATAAGGTTGAGCTCGGTACCAGGCAAAATAAGCTAATTTATAACATTATGAAGCATCGATAATCCATTATAATTCTGAGAGCATAGTCATTCAATAGGTTCTTGAATTTCTTTCAAACCGAAAACAATTTCCAGTTGTTACGTTCACCCCACCGGTACAACACGGTAGGGGAGTTACGGGTGAATCTCATTGAGAAAACTCCTTGTCACCCGTTCACTGTGAATCCTGTACGGTACGAGAGCTCTGAACATAAATCATAATATAGCATTAGAGTTATTTTTAAAGCGTGATTTATTTACAATCCTGTTGCTGTACGAGTGCTCTAAAAGTGTCGGCCTTTATATTGTAACTTTGCCGTCGCTAACTGGTGAGATGACGAGATGTCTCGTTAAGGGACGAATACTGTGATAGATATTACAGTCAACTCCATTTTTACAAAACAAAAAGGATAATATATTTGTTGCCGAAAACGTGACATAATAAAAGGTATGTATTAATATATCGACTACTCAGAGATATAATACGACCAAATATTTCAGCCGGTTTAATTACATAATTGGTTTTCAGTCACGATCTCGTATCAAACGACGAAGGTCGAGAAGGTTGTAGTGAATGAAGTAAAATCAAATGTTGTCGTAGTAAATTTGCCGTTATACGACCTCCACAGCTTTTATGTTGCGCCACTCCACCGACCCGCCCCTATTAGTATTTTGTTCACGAACTTATCGAATATATTATATTATAAGAGTGCGTACAGATGTGGAAAAAACTGATTTAACAGTCGAATTCAATACCTTGTTCCTTGAAAAAACTCGAATACAATTTTGTACCACTTTCCTTGAGGATTTCGAAATATTTACTAGGTAGGTTTACAAGTACTAGTATTTTGACCAAAAGGGTTTATTGATTGACGGGAGTAGTACCGCATTCTTAGAAAGTCGAACTTGTTGAGATTGTTATGTATTGTATAACATGCTTTTATGTTTTTTACATATTACAATTGAAGTGTCACCAGACTTGAAACAAGTGAGTTTCCTGCGTCTCTTTGTTCAGTGTCAGTGATGCAATCGGTATTACAGATGTTCATGGGTGGCAGTGAGAACTTACTATTCGAAGGCCCGTTTTCTATTTTGTGGTTATTGACATGACGACTTGAAACTTACTTAATGTGTTCTATGAAATTCGAAAGGTCTTAATAGAAACTTAATAAAATGTTATAAAACATATTTTAAAGCGACTACGGCCAGGTATAATATACTCGATGACAAAGTTGAAGATAAGTTTTCTTCTGAATAATTCGTAACTTTCTGCGTTATAAAAGTGTCAGTTGAAGTTCTACAGCGTGACAGTCTTTCACAGAATACAAATTTTCCTGTGCAAAACAGAAAGTCTATTTTATAAATTAATTAATAAATCATCCATGGTCGTCGTGTCTCACTTTTCAAAACAATTGTGCGGCACAGGAAGGTTCTGTTAGCTCCCCTTCATATTAAATCTAGTGGTTTTCTCATTTCCACTATCCAATTGCCATTTTCAATATGCACATCCATCTTTGCATAACGATGAGCAGCAAAACCCACAATTCATAATTTCCATTTGCACAACATTTGCTACAGAGATTTTATCCAAATTGAAGTTACTGAATCGGCACAACTCGTTGTGTTTGCTTCTTCAAGGGGCCTTCACCTATCTTGTTTCGTTCCGATCACATCGGCTTGCGTAAAATATATGCCACAATTTTTATATTTCAAATATTGTTTTCTTTTTGGTGTTCGCATGGAGACTTTTATCTTTGAAGCTGCCCTTCCTTACGTAATCGTTGTTTTCTAAACTATAAACGTTATACAGAATAGTTTGGAGTCGTTCATGTCTTGTGTTCAAATTTGAACATCAGCTTCCGCTGCCTTACATACGTAGAAATACCGTTTCTTATTTAGAAAATATAATCTTTTTTTATAATCTAACTATTAATAAACATAATTATAATGTACATCAATTTTTTTGTGAGATGGTATTTTATCGGTTACTGGTTAAACTTTTGTTTATAATAATTGTAGTATAAAACAGTTTTATATTTTAATTTATTAGTAGCTAACTTGAAGTAGGTTAATCGTAGCTAATTATACTTTGAAATACAAATGAAAAAAATGCTTACCTACGTTAATCGATGATAGTCAAAACGAAAAAACGCGAAGAAAATCGAAGACTGCCGAGGGCTGTTAATAAAGACGCCTTATTCTTCTCACTAATTAGTCCTTCTAAGGATATGAATTTCATAGACTCGAAGTTTACAAAATCTCTTTATATTAAAACTGTATTTAAACGTAACTTATAGCTGTATTCTAAGCATGTCCGTACAGTAAATAAAAAGCTGATAGTAAAATTCTGACATTGAGGGGATTAGTGCAGCTGGCAGGGTACAATTGCTTTGCCTAATATACAGCCAGCTTCTACGTTAGATGTTGGAATTGTGGTTTAAATAACAATTCCAGCGACCTCCGTTTGTTCCACTCTGTTTGGTGCGTCTAAAACCTTGCATTTTCTGGAAATGGAAGGATATATAAAAGCGATTTTCCAAAGAACTTCGCAATGTGCTTGACAGAGTATTATCAGTGAGGCCTGATGTTTCTGGGCTTTTGAAATAAACTTGAATATCATAGTTTGTTTAGAGAAACTTGCAGTGTAGGCGAAAGAGTATAAAACACGTGTCGCTAGTAGAAAAATGCCAACGGCAAGGGAGCATGTATGCCAGCTTTGTTTGTGATGTGTGTTTAGCATTTTTGCAGTGTGGCGCGGCTCGGTGTTTGTCGATCGGTTTATGCAAACAAAAGACAAAATTAGCATTTTAACTAACTGATAGCTGGAACAGTACAGCTATCAACCCTTTAATCCCCTTTGAACTCATTTAGATAACATATTATTTTCCTGGTTTTGTTTAAAACAACTTTATGCCTCCCCCTATTCGGGGTGAAAATAAATTTAACTTTTATCGCACAGAACATTCAAAGAAAAGGCCGAAGATTAACTGTAAAAAACGAAAGTTGCCAACTTAGCTTACCCACCGGTGGCTCAACATGCCCTCAGAAGCACTCAAGACATTTGCCAGTACAGATAATTTAGATTATTAAAGATTATTAGCAGCATCATTTTACCAATCACGCTCAAAGTCGCTTAACTTGGTCCATCACTTACAATTTACATATTTCGCACCTTTAGCATGAAAGTGGCTTAACTCGAAATTCCTGAAATTCCAGATTTTACTATAAATTTACTTAAAAAAACCTACTCTAAAACCCCATGGTGAAAAAGAACCCGAATTATGAGTGAGAAAGGGAAAAAGGAAAAACCTCATACATCAGTCTCTTTAGATTTACTCAAGACCATACATTTTTGAAAACTTTTTTCGTCATTTCCCATAAATTGCAATTTTTGAGTTAAGTCCCTTTCATTCTAAGGGTGCGATTTGTTCTAGCTATGAGGGCTTCTTTTATGCAGTGGTTGTCGTGTGGCAACGTCAGGTTAGTAGTGTTTAAATTGCCGTACTCAATTTAATAATCGAGCAATTACAATTTACAACTTAAATAGTAATTTAATGAATGAAGTTTTATTGAAAGACACATAAAATTTTCCTAATCCACCGGATTAACGGTACAATGTATAAAACATATCCAACGGTACATGAGAAGTTACGTCTCAAATAAATCACAGCGCAAAGCCTGCATTTATTGCGAGACGTAAATTAAAAAAGTTACAACAAATTCGAGTGAGTTATTGTACTCTGTTCTTTTTTGGCTTCAAGGGAATACACCAAATCGATGTACAGGCTATTTAGGAGTATCCAAAATTTTACGTTAAATAGGTATCAGATTTGAACAAATAGCAACCATTTGTTGTAATTAAAAAAAAAGTCCATTCATATTGGTTTCAGGTATAGAACCTCTATTATTGTAGGTATCCCTAAACACTAAGTTACTTTTTATTGGCAACCGCTCCAAAGAAAGCTTTATTTTCGTATTTATAAAACCATCAAATTTATAAAATTTATGAAACAAAATAATTGTCGAATTAGTAGTTACACAGATAGTTTATTAAATACAAATAATTTTTAGAGCTTTCTAATATTAACATGCGAGATTAAGCAATTAAATTTTTCTGTATTTAGAATTTCGTGACTAAATATTTAAAAGGAGAAAATTTCCCAAGCTCGACTTTATACTTTGTTTAATGATCATCCTAATTTAACGATATTGGATAAACTATATTAATACTAGTGTAATGAATAAGAGAACTTTGTAATGTTTTGTAATATTTTGGAAAAAATATTTTACGAAGACATAGGTAGTCCCTACTACCTATGTACTATGTACTACTACGTAGTATGTAATGTGAATGTATGATAGTTTGGTCTAGTATTGTGATACATATAAAGTTCTGTAAATTATTTACACAACGATAGAAATATCAACATGGTAAATCTCTGTGTAGTTTAAGTTTGTTGTTATTATAAGTTGAACATTTTGTCATTTATAAACCTTGACAGTTGAACAGAAATCTACCCGAAACACATTTAGTATGAAGTGAGCAACAAAATAAATTTGGTTTCTCTACTAATTTCATTTCGGGCGTTTGATTTTCATGTTGTCAAGTTTCATGTTGAACATTTACTTTTCATTTTAACGTTGTCAACCATTTTATTATTGTATCATACAAAACCGTTATCACATTTCCTCTAGTATTTTGGGATTTCATTGAGGTTGACATAAAACGGAGAACTTTATGTTTCGTTTAAAGGTGAGTGTTTAGTGAAAATCTATGTCGTAATATCTCGTAGTGTTTTCCGTTTAAACCGTTAGCAAACATTTTCCCTATATACAAAGTTAAATTGTTAAAGTTACTAATACCTATGCTTTGCCTAGCTATAGTTATAAATATGCTCGAGGAAAGGAAAAAACTTAGTTGACTCCTTATATGTATAAAATGTGTGTTATACTGTGGTGCGTGGTCTGTGTGAAGTAATGGCCGGTGGTCGTGTGAGCAGTGCGCGCGGGAATGTCACCCATGGCTAACTCTCCGGACTTCGGCATCCTCGCTGCCAGCCTCTTACGGCTTATCATCGGTGAGTTTTGTTATCACATCATTTTATTACCGATAAGAAGATGGAAGGGGTTTCATCCATCTTCGAGTCCAAGCCAACATCATCCGTTCGTGACTCATTCAGCCGAAGCAAACGGACGAGTGTCTGGTACCAGTGTCAGAGCCAGTAATAAGTAGATTCCTCGTTTTATTCTTTGCCACCTGTGCGTCACTAATTTCTTTGGTATTATCACATACGCAATGGAATTAGCAAAGGGTCAAGCATTTGTTAAGCTATAGTATATCTGGCTCAGTTACATTATATTCCCATTTCTGAAGACTGTAATAAAACAACTTTATTATTTGTAAGCGCTGGTGTCAACACTCTTAGTTTGAAACCCCTAGGTTCATGGTAAAATTAACAATTGTTGTCACTAAAATCGCACTTCTATGCAGGTTGCTAGAAGGGGGATGGTAGCCTTATTTATATTCACATACATATCTTTAATTATTGCCATTGCAAATAGTGATTTATTTATATAGAAATAATTCACTACCCAATAAACAGTGTCTGTCTTGGTAGACCAATTTTGAATGTTAATTCTACTAGAAACTATGTATTGTATTCACGCTAAACTTATTGCACAGGTCAGGGTTCGGCAACCTGAGGCTCGCGAGCCACATGCGGCTCTTTAGATGTGAAACAGCGGCTCTTTAGTTCCATACTCAAATATTATTTATTTTATAAAAAAGTATATTTGAAAATCGTTCTGAATCGATTAACGAAGATAAGGCACCATTTCTATCTCTCCAATATATTCGACGCATGGAGTAGTCTTCCAGATTGCTGCAGTGAGGTGAAAAAGTTGGCATTTGGAGTGCTAACTGTGTTCGGATCGACATATTCGTGCGAGCAAGCGTTCTTTTGTATGCATATAATTAAAAGTAAAGTAAGAAGCTAACTAATAAATGAAAATTGAGAGTCATGTTTCAAACTTATAACAGCAAGTTACGAGCCAAATTAATCCAAACTCTCTTAAACCATGAAAAGCCAACGCTCCCATTGAATTTTTTTGTCAAATTGTATGTTATTGAAGTACTAGTTAGTGTTGTAAGTCAATGTTTAATTGTTTTAATTTTTTACTTGAACAATAAGTGATTATCTAATAATATATATACTATCTAATTTGTTGTAAAAAAACATTAATTATTTATGAATAAATAGATAAGTGTTTTTACCAAAAAACTTTATTTATGTAAATACTATGTTTTGTTGGCAAGAAATTTTTTTGTGGCTGTTTAAAAACTTTGTTAATTTTGTAAATTTTAATTTTTAACTCTTCAGACTCAAAAGGATGCCGACCCTTGATATAGGTATCTAGGATATATTGGATGTTAGAGGCGTTAAAGTTCAAATTAAAGCCAATCAAATTCAATCAATTATTTAAAATCATATGTTCAATTAATCAACTAATCATTCAATTCATTCAAACTTAATCATTTTTACAATAAGATTCCTAAGTCGTTACGCGAGTTGCCCATTGGAACTTTTAAGCGTCGCATTAAAACACAACTTATAGGCAAGGGATTTTAAAGTATAGATGAGTACATGAATGACAAGGATGCCTGGACTAAATTAGTGTCGAAACCAGTTCCGCACAGGTTTAACTGAACTTTTGTAATTACCATATGTAGTTTAAAAGATGTGCTGAGGAGTTTCTTTCGCCGTTTCTTCTCCTCATTGTTAAAGCACCTTTTCGAAACGGTGGTAGAAGCAAAAAATGACGTTCATAAGTGTATTTACTAAATACCTATATGATTAAATGATTTTGAATTTGAATTTGAATTTGAATCGATAACGCTACAAACACATCTGTCAATCTGAGTTCATTTCCTACAGTAGTATAGTGATTTGAGTGAGTTGTTGGCATACCCACATTTTTGGAAAAGTTATTTGTTATAAACAGAATCAAAGTAATATTCTATCGTTTATAAAAATAAATATAAATTAACCTTCGTAGCTCTCAAAATTGATGTCGTACCTCCTCAGTCTGCCGTTGAGTTGCGGCGGCTTGCGAAGCACCAATGTGTGGTTGCTGTAACCGATTTGCGGTAACTACATATAATTACATAGACAAGCCTATTATTTGTGTACATAAATCAAAAATATGCGATAAGCTGTAAGGCATGTTACACTCGGAACGAATCACAGCTTTATTTTATGTCAACAGCCGCGAAAAACGAGCCAAGTGGTTATCATCACCCATGGACGTCTGTAACACCTAGAAAACATCACCGATTCGATGTCATTCATAGTTTTGTTGATCCCTTAGGTTTCCACAATGGTATTAAACATCTTCAATTTGTATATACTTCTAGAAAAAGCCCATTACATTAAATAAGTTTTGCTATAGTGGCATAATGGCATTTATTAGTTTGACTGATCCCTTGGGTTCCACATCCGGTACTCTAGACCTTCAGTTTCTATATACATACCTAAAATGTTGAATACAATTAAACAAAACATGATTGGTTGATTGAATTCCAGCGTTTCAAAATTATTCATCGTATGATCACGAACACATAGTGACGACAGAATATCGTCTATAGATCATTATCATCTATAGACACCTATAGATGATAATGATAATGATGATATGGACCCAATGTTGATGCTGACCTACATCTTATAAGATAATTGTTTTTTTTTTTTAATTTTCATACAAAATTTGTCGAATTCATCTCAAAATTGGCTATCATCAGACTCCAGTCGTAAAAGGTCAGTAACTGCACGCTAAATTTTTCCTACTGACCCATTTATCTTCCAGTCCCATTACAATCCATCAAATCGTTCCGGTGATTAGCTTGGGCAAACAGAATGACAGACAGACAGACACTTTAATTTTATTTATATGTATAGATTAGCTAACATGTATCTCCTGCTATTATACTAATAGTAATAATAACTGTCAAATTTTATTGCGATCTGATCAGTGGTTTACCCGTAAAAAGGTAACAGACGGACGGATAGAATCATTTCGAAATTACAATTTTATAAATAATTTGTACGCGAGTTTGAACTGTTTCTTGAAGTGGTACCCAGGAAAAACTATTAAGAAACAACTGATATAGAGGAATGGTTATTATAGAAGTTTGCCGCCTATAAGAAAACTGCACTTCAGAAATATAACCTTACCCAACTCATTATTAACTGTACCTTGATAGCTTTAATGAAATAATAAAATTTTACCATCATATTTTGTATGAACATCCATTGAAATGACACGTCATAAAATTTTTGTAGATGACACTTGAACAATTTTATGCGCTTTTACATGGAACTCGTTTTTACTATTAATATCCCGCAAAATCTGTGTCATGAATACAAGTAGGTACATTCGTAGACGTTTCGACTGAATTTAAACATATGAATCGAGAGTTGGACAGTTTATATGATCGGATAATAATAAATAACCATAATTTACATCTGTTATAGACTCTTAACGTAATTAACAGCTCTCAGATGAGGCCGCATAAACAAAGTCTGAATAAAATTTAACTCTTCACACGACTTCTCGTTATTGACGACATACGAGTATATTACATCGCGCAAGTTAATATTTGAGCGTTACACGTTGCATAAATACATGACCGGCGTAATTTATTAAGCCATTCATCGTGATTATTGTTGTCACCGTAGTAAAAATCCATGAAATGGATATTATTTTAGCTGATTAAATTACTCTACGAAGGCCAGGTTTCGTTATGTCGAAACCCATTATGGGAATGTTCGAGGCATGTTATTCATTGTTATTCCGCTGTTATAATATTTCAATTTTGAGCTACGACTCGTCTAATAGTTTATTTATTGCGTTGCGGTGAGAATAAACCCACCCAATATGCGCATGCTTTCCAAAATAATCATTTGTTATAAAGTTCATTTTATCATGCCAATTTGGATAATCTTTACACATGATACTCGTCATACTATCATAAAAATTGATTCTTTTATATTTCGATTATATTATATTTAAATTACAAAACAATAATATTTTAATGGATTTCGGATTATATTATACATTACTAATAGTAACAACATACACACAATAACAACAGTACATTAACGTAATAGAACCCAGAAAAATTGTTGTTAGATTTTTTTCTGCTTCTCCGTGCGTTTGTGCGCACTGATCTCCGAAACAGCATAACTGATTTCATTAAGGTTTTCATTAATTTATTGCAATAAGCATCACTTAATGTTTAAAGTAAATTTCATGAAAGAAAAACCCAGTCCTACATAATGCTGGTGCTATTTTTAAGGGTAAGGCGTGGTTTTTCTGAAGCAAGCGAGGGCAGTTTGCTAGTTTTAAATTAAAAACTTATACATGTGTAACTTAAAAACAGTTAATTTCAAATAAATAACATGATTTCAAAAACATGGTTATTAGTTGTCGGAGCTATCTGAAACAACATTCCACCGAATTTTTGTTATTTTATTTACTCAAGAGTATCTATTTTTGTTCGTTTGTATTAATTAAAATTTCACTATCTAATGATACTTCGTTTTCAATTTTATATTTTCTTTTACATTTTTAAATATGATGCAATTCATTTTAAATTCAGTAGATCGTTCAACTAAAGAATCACAATTCGTAAGAAGTATTTCCAGTAATTTCACCGTAACGAAATATAAAGTGGGAAATCCCCGCGTTATAGGGAAGAAAACACTTGTTACACGAGGGACATGAAATCGCGTAATATTAAAACGCGTTATAAGAGTACCGTGTTATAAGGGGACTCATAGAAATACATTTCATATTTAACGTATACGAAGAACGCTCATATTCCAAATATGTTACATTATAAATTCGGAGCATGTTTGGTATCCAAAATAGAAAACCGCTTATTGGCTCCATTAAGACACAATTTTCTAATTTCAATACCATTTTAGCGATGGCAATCAACTGAAAGAAATTGGAAATATTTTCACGTAGAGTTCACGTGGTTTTATATTTAAAGCCGAATGGGCGCAGCTAGTCTGATTATGTAAATATTTTTATTATAATAAATTAATTTGTACTTTGTACATAACTACAGCTATGAGTTATGATGGCTTGAATGGATTTGTATTTGCCGTGGTCAGATCCGTAGAATTGACACTGTCACGAACTGATCGATCATTTAATGTAATGCTCATATTTCTTGAAATGTCCAATTGTCGTTCGAGAACAGCATTGTAATCACAATTTTGAGTGAAATTTTATTCTGACAGTAAGACAAAATTTTGCAGATCTTTGAAAATATTTATAACTAGTGACCCGTTTCGGCTTCACGCGTACAATTTACTAATGAAAAAAATTAGAAGTGCGCTTAGCAACATAACATTTTTATTGAGAATTCCTTAGTAAAATTCCAACTTATTTTCTTACGTCTCCAGTCGATTATTGAAAAAAATATTTAAATCAAACGTTGTCGTGAAAGTTACCGACACAAAAATACATAATCAGTCAAAGCGGTTGAGCATTAAATATGTAGATTTGTTTTGGGGAAGAAAATTTCTTGACAATAACGAATATTATTTTTATTTAAGCTTTTCATTTGCCGTACTGGATAATCAGCCAAGAGCAGAATGCAAGGTTACGAAATTTTGACAGACAACACGACGGTTACCTGGCGTTGGGCTACGGTGACCACACACTATATTACACTTGTTTGCTGTGTATTACCAAAACAAAATATCATAATTTCGATAATATTCTTAAAAGCGTGAAAAAGACTATCAATATGTTCTTGGACAGCGTGGAGATCTATTGTTTTAACCAATTTCATTTAGGAAAAAGATTCGATCCTAATAGAGTAGAAGATTTGAACTATATATGTTGAACAAGATTTGCAGACAACAATTTTGTTAGTAATTACCTTAAACGAAACATAGCTTTTGTTGGTTAGGTTTAAATTGTAACTTAAAATATTACTTCCTTACTTGAGATATTGCGGTCGGCGCAGTTTAACTCGCGACAAGGGTAAAGACCGCGCGTGCCAGAACTGGAAGTCAGCCACAAACATTAAATGTATCAAGTTTAAAAAGCTAAAATGGGTATTTTCTACCTTAGAGAACGCGTTTTAAATAGTTTCATACAAAATTTTAAATATTCTAATATATAAGACATATTTTTGTATCAATGTATGTCATATGTACTTTACACAATCGTCTTATGATCCCAATATAATCTGTGTCATGATGCTAATGATCCTGATGGAGCATAACATGTTCTAGCCGTAAAATGATTGTATTGTCAACTCTATCTGTGGTCAAAACACTGTGACAATTAGGAGTTTCAAGGTGTGATATTTAATGTTTATATATTCATCTACTTTAAATTCACTAATTTTATGATTATTGTTTTTATTTAAAAACTTGACTTACATCATTCATGTATAAACTTTTAATACCTACTTCAAGTTACTTTCTACAAAGAGATAATGATTTGTATATTCGTTGAATGAGGATATAATTTCTATGAGTTGGTGACACATCTACATAAGCAATAATTTATCATTGCTCCGTACTTGAGACTGGACGCAGAGCGCTCGCGGTAAGTTTGAAAGTTGCTGTTGCAAAATTGAAACAAAAATACTTGCAGTATTCTTTGCAAAATAGGAGATAAGATTGGAAACGTAATTAAAATTAACCTTTAAAAATATAAAGTTTGGAGAAATTCTTACAGTATATAGACCACCCAGATAGGCAATTATCTTATTAAAATATCCCAAGATTATTGTATTGATGAAATAATTATTTTCATCAACTAACCCTCTTTGAAGCATTACCGTTGGATGTTTTGAATATGCCAATTATAATGTCACGATCGTGAGACCTTATAATAATTCTTTTCTTTTTATATTAAGTAATGTCAATAGAAGTTAAAGTGGTGGAAGTGTTAATACAATAGAAATTAAAGTTGCTTCTAGAACCCCTTCTTTTAATTACAGCTACAAATCCTCATTACATTATCACGGTCATGTGATTTCCACTACAAAATCTAATTTAAACATGATTTCTCACAAAGTTCTTATCGTCTTGCTATTAAATTTATTAGCTTTTTACCTTTTTATTCCTTAGTATGTAACATACTTAAACGTAAACTGTGACGCTTCATACTTTGATACGACGTTCAAGGAACTTCCATCATAACCCCAAACTTAGACCGCGGTTGGCGTAGCTTAATTTGTAGCGAGAGTAATAAATACTTGAAACCCCAGACATTAATGCCGTGTAATATTACTTCCACGCTGACAAATAAGTCATGAAGTTCTATTACAAAACCACTAAAATTTATTGGTTTTCAAGTAGGAAAACTAATTAGGAAAACGCTAAGCTATAATAGCATTCACCAACTTCAGTCGTGTTAGATTTGCATGTTTTTACTATTCAATCTCGTAGTCTAGTTGCAATTTAGCGAGCGTTAGGTTCCTGGTTCGATTCCCTACAGAGGCAGACATTTATAAGACATAATGTTTGTTTTTGGATTTTTGTGTTTGCGTTGTATATTGTATGTACACCTGTGACACAAAATCCTAGTGTGTAGGTATGAGTATCTTATACTGCCTATATTTACATTCGGTTTTTATAAATAGATAAAATTCATTAGAAAGGTTTAGGTGTATGAAGTAAAAAGGAACGAGAAGAAATTGTAAAACAGATCATAGAAACATAAAGCAATTTGGTTTGGGATAATTATTTGTGAACGTCACACTTATTTTTCTCAATTCGAAGCGTGGTTGAATCACTAACGAACTGCGTTGTTGATTTTAAGCGCGGATACCAATATTGTATTACTTTTTTTCAAAATACTTTTTTACTATTTTTTTTTGTTTTTAAAATCAATGTTACTAAATATTTTACGTAAAATGTTACCTCAGGACCGCATCTCGAATTCTTCACCCATCCAACTATTCCTAAAGTTGCGGATAGCCACAACGTGACACAACAGAACTTCAATTCCTTTTCCAAGTTTTAATCTTCCTAATGCGTCGTCTGTTGCGCACACTTTACAAATGGACGCACCCGCTTATATTTCGCACTACATACTTTATGTTTAATTCCCTGGTAAGAACATTATGCTTTTTCCTCTCTTTCCTGCTGCAGTCGCTTGCAGATTATGTTTAAACGACTTCAAATTTGATTTTCATTTTTAATGTTGTACAATGCTGCTATGAAGCCATTAGGGAAACGACGTTTCCGAGGAAGAACGCTAACATTATAAGAGTCTTGTAATTTTTATTAGGTTTTAAGATGTTACGCCGCAGAATATTCTTGCAATAAGCAGCAAAACCTATTGTTTTTAATACCATAGAAAATGCATTTGAATTTATTGATAATAGAAGGGTAAGTAAATATCTACATTTTGTTTCCTATAGAAGTATTTTTTATCGTCTCTTTTCACTTCTTCAATGGCAGACATTAAAATTTTCTTTCGATATTAACATCGATGTTCACTACGATCACTTAATATTTTTATAGACGTGAAAATATCTTAATCGTTCAATACAGTTCACGACGAACGGGTTAATCGATCAACAACTTAATTAACTTTACTACATATCATATCATTTAGACATACCGAAAGTAAATAAAACTAAGGGAATTATGAAATTTTATTGTTCTGATTAATAAGCTTATAAGTATGGTCGTACACTTTAAAGGATTTGTCTCTTACCTGTGGCTTCGCCGCACGTAAATATTATATATGTGCTTATCTTTTACCCTAAGTAGTTAACATTTTATTTAACGAACATGCGATACATTGTAAATATCCTTGGAGCTATAAAAATTATGTACTTCGTTTATAATTCGTGTAGAATTAAAAAAAACATTCTGTTTTTTATGGTATATTTTTAAATTTCTGTGTCTGGAATTAGTAACTATATTTTCAGCACTGCATGATTCGTGAGTACCTATCATAATTTAGGTTTTTATAATTTTAAGTTATAAAAACCGTGAAACCTATATTTTGAAACTTAGGATGTGCTAAATACACATATAATAAGTATTAAATACTTATATTTGATTCATCTTAGTTTAGTAGTTTTGTTTATCGTGATAAAGCCATTTTCACATTTAAAATGGGATTACCCCTATCATGCTTTTACATTGATTAAACAAGTGGCTAAATTGCTTTTATAGGTAAATAAAAAACACCAATTGATAAATAGATTATTTAACTTACGTCTGATAATAACAAATAACTATTATATGACGAATTTAATAAATTATAAATAATTAAAGTCATATATAATTATACTTTAAGGACAAATTTGTTACAATTTTAGAGGATACAACTTCATATAACTAAAATATGATATGTTATTTTATGTATGTAATATATTGCCACTATCAATCAATGCCTGTTGAATATAATCTAAAAATAAAATTCATAGTATATAAGTACCTTCTCTTCTTCGAATCGTCGACCCTCTTCAAAAAACGAATTAGGTTGGGGAAAATTCGCCTACATCGATTTGCACGACCCTCTATTACTTTGAGTTTTTTTGGGGTGGTCCTAGAATCCCATCGATATGTCAAAATTCCTTAACAAACGTAATATAGAATTTATTTCTATTTTTTTGCCGTCGTTATTCCTCTGTCTTGTATCTCATGAAATTATTCCTTGGCAACTTGCATATCACTGTATAAATAATAGTTTAAAAAAACTAAAAAAACACGCTTTTATTGCTAATTGAACTAAAAAGTAGAAAATAATTTTTAATTACAAAGAGTCTTTATTACAGTAGTAGAAGGTCGGACAATCAATCATAATTAATTACCTCAAATAAACATTATAATAAAATTTAAGTTATTAACAAAATAATTCAAATCAAAGTAAAAAGCGTGGGGTGCTCGATATATTAAATATAACACAATCATTCTATTGGCAACTATCTATGAGAGAAAAGTTATAAAAATGAAGTAAAATGCACCCCACGCTTTTTACTTTGATTTGAATTATTTTGTTAATAACTTAAATTTTATTATAATGTTTATTTGAGGTAATTAATTATGATTGATTATCCGACCTTCTACTGCTGTAATAAAGACTCTTTGTAATTAAAAATTATTTTCTACTTTTTAGTTCAATTAGCAATAAAAGCATGTTTTTTTAGTTTTTTTAAACTATTATTTATTTTAATTCATTTTCCTTGATTGTACTTTTATCAAAAAAGAATTTATGAATCCTGGCCGTCCTAATAAGGATAATGGGAAACTGTTATCAAATTATTGCATTGTCATCGGCCCTTGATATGTGTGCAAAGTTTCAAGTTGATCAGACTTTTAGAAACTAGTGAAAATTAAGCTCAAAGATTCCGTTACATACATACATACATAGATACAACCCGAGCTAATATAAGCGTCTTAATTAAAATGAGATTTTAAATCTTAAGTGAACAATAAAATCTTTAGTATTTGTTGTTGATGCTAATGAAGCATTTTTATTTTTAATTAAGTACCACCATTGAAGATATGTTGTTATTTTAGTTTTTTATTTGGAGAATTATTTTCACTATCAGATATTGTTTTTTCGTGTACATTTTGTATGAATACTGCGAAAATACAATTGTTTGTGAAGAGTATACTAATTTGCGAATAAGTTATAAATTCAGTAATTTCGGAAAAACAATAATAATAAAATGTGTCGCGAAATCTATTTTCATTTTTTAAATTTGTCACCGAAAACAACTTTATTTGTAGTATTATTCTTAGGTTAATTCTAAAGGGCTTTAAATATAAATGTAAGTATCTTTAGCTAATATTACCGTTAGTCCAATACTCTATTTATAAGCTTTACTTTACTAACTTCATATATTTTAAGGTTTTATTGCGATTTGATTTCACAATCCTTCCCATTCACATTTTCACATCCTGTTTTAACCATGGTTAGTTTGTTTCGCTGAAAAAAAATTTAAACAGTTAAACAATTCCAAAGTTATCTTTATACGATATAATTTTTCTAACATAAGCTAAATGTATATAACGCTATACATATATCCAAAAATAGAATAGATTCTGTAGACTTTAAAATGTTGATATTTATAAAAACGAAAATGGTGAAAACCAGACCGAAAAGAATAAATTTCCGAATTTGAGTGTGAAAACAGCGAAAGGTAATCAACCATATTAAAAAAAAGTTAAAAACTAAACCTCGCCAACCGAACTGCGGGTACCAACATTCCACTGAATTTTTTTCCTTCCAAATAAATAAAATTATAAATATAAATTATACATTTATTATTAAATAAATAAATTATTACCTTGTATATGTATAAACAATACTAAATGTAAACAATTATATTATTTCTTACCACCGCAATACTTTAATAGCTTGATAGTTTAAAATCGTTTAATAAACAAGTTATTATGTCAATACTTTAGAATTTCATTGTAAAAACGTATATTGAACTCCGCTAATGATTGCTGCTCCTTACTGAGACGAGATGAATACGTAACTAAGTTATTCTTATTTATTATTTGATGTTTGTGTGTATCAGGTTTCTGCTTGTACATAAATATTTTTTTTTGTTTGAATATTAAACTGTTATGCTATAAATGTTTTGAGAGGACTAGGTAAGTGCACCTATTCCCTGAAATTAAAAATGTATTAAAAGTCTCGGTCAATGCAATTGTTCACTAAAATTATTCCTTCAAATAGCTACACAATTTGAATTTATACCTTTCTTGCTACACAAATATTGCATCATTATCAGCTGCTTCAGATCACATCAAATTATCGGCTTTAAAATAGATAAAATAAATTTCTACGTCCGCAAACTGTTTCATTTTTCTAATTACATGTATATATTTACTTACTTTGTTCGCGAGAACTTACACAGGTTGTTCATTAGAAGTTTCAAAAAATTATGGATTTTTCCACGATAAACGTTTGGCTTTTGCTTATTTTTAAACGCAAAATTGACGTATTTCTCTGTTGAAGCAATTTAAATTATTTAGAGTAATCCCGTGTGTTACATAGGACGGAGCACTATTTACAAATGGTCAAATTCTCAAATTTACTTGATTTTTTTTATTTTTATTATTTATTTCAAATATTAAAGATGTATCATCAGCAAAGAAATAGCTGGAATTGTATATATAATACGGCAAATCATGGTAAACTAGAAAAAGAAAAGGATCTCTAATGTGATGCATCCATATTCACACACAGTTCGAAATGGAAATCGAGCATCGTTTTATTTAATTCCTGAAAACCAATAAACACATCGGTGGTTTCCAACACAGCAGACATACATACATATTTGATTCCAATTGTAGCTTCTGTGGCCTATCTTAGGCAAAGCGTAAATAAATTTTCTTAAATTCATAGCTGTATCTATTGTTGTTTTATGTCTAGATTAACCTAAGGATTATATCTCATTCATTTATAGACTTCAAAGTATTTAAAAAATCTGGTCGTTTAATAACTCCCTGAATATGAATAGGTATAAATTGGTATTATTATAACATCTGCTATCTAAAGATTTCTAATTGTTTCTTCATTAAAATGCTTGCGGGTTGTTTGTACACACCCTGATGTTTTATTTTCATTTTATTTTATTATGTACATGGAATAAGTTAATGCTTGACAAGAATCCTACCTGCGATACGTGGCGATGAAGTCTAAGATGTTGAACGCACTAACTTATAAAAGCCTGTTCACTCTCCTCTAGAAGAACCCAATAATATTTATGTGTGAGATTCGAAATCGGGCCCTTCGAGTGCTATACCGAAATTTAAAACAAGCTATCAATGCTATCTATATTCACTGATTATTGGGGCACAAAATAAATAAATGCATTTATTTTACGCTTGTATACACATGTAACAATTCTGAAGAATGTTATTCGACAGTGACTGCCGACTTACCGTATACTAAGGATTTCTTGGTGATATTAAGATCAAACTCCTTCACTACGTATGAGAAAGTCAGCCGAGCTTGACGCAAGCGGCTTTTACCTACATTCGGTTCGTTAATATCGCTTATACGTGTGCTACTTTCTTTATTCTATTGAAATTAAAATGTACCCCAATTTCACCGTGGAGGGTTCTTTGCTCTGGAAATTTTAATTGTAAAGCTTTAATAGAGAGATTACGGAAGCAATTAATCTTATAAAATTATAACCAAGAACTAATAAATTATATTTCCTTTTCTATGTGGAATTTTTTAAGTTAAATAAGTTACAGTAAATTTATCCAAATTAGTTCACAAATTATAATGAAATTTGCGAAACACAATTTGTTGTTTTAATCAAGAATATTAATATTGTGGTCCTCATCATTGGGTATATAAAGCAAATTTTATATCTTATAGGAATTGTGTTGAGTTTTTTTAAATGTTTTGGAGTACGACAACTTTAAATTGAACGATTTTGCATTTATAATTTATCTGTTTTTACAGATGTGAAGATAGCAACCTTGATTCGTATTCCTTTCGTAAATGATTGAAATTTTGTTATATGAGAAATAGCACTGCTTCTTTGGTTTATTTTATCGATTCTCATTCCTTTTAAATAGTTTCCAATTATATTAACACCTAGTACATCGCCCTCGCTTCGCTTCAGAAAAACTATTATTTACGCTTACAAATAGAACCTGCAATGTTTTAGGATTGTGTTTTTCTCGTGCTGCGAATTAGAAATATATTCATTTATAACTTTTTTATTTATGGACTGATTTAAATGAAATTAACTTTAAATATTAAGTGATACTTATTGCAATATTAGTGAAAACCATAACGAAATCGATTAAGCCGTTTCTGATATTAGCGCGCACAAATTTTTCTCATATATCCTTCATGTAGAGAAAGCGATCATATTTTTTTATATGTATCATAATCTATACTTATTGCTCTTGTTATTGATCAAATCAATTTAGGTGTCAAAGTCAGGTACGTAACGATAAGTTACGAAAGTTCAGTAGATAGTAGTAAAAATTGTGTTGCTTTACAACGAAAGAACGTTGCTATAACTATGGTTTTAAATTGTTGAAGTTTGTTATCTTGTTTTCTTATTTAAGTATTATAAAAACTTAAATCTGTTCCTTCTTCTTAAAATAAATCTTGTTCTTGGAATTCTGGTTAGATATCCACGGGCGACGGTGACCAATATATTATAATTTTTTCATCGTCTTCTACTACTACTAATACCTAATACTTATCTACTACTACTACTACTACTAATACTTATCTACTAGGCAGGAATTTTATTATAGATAAATTAAATGAACACGATCTTCGTCCTAAAATTGGACATTATAATTTTTACAATGATGCTTTCCTTTGTTCCCTTTTTATTTCCCTTTTTATTTAACCGACTTCAGAAAAGTTTGATAGGAATATTTTTGAATGTTTGCTCAGCAATTTCTCCGAGATTACTGGCCTTATTTACACAATTCTTGTTTTTATTGAAAGAATGCTAGCAAAATAGTTCCATATACATACGGAGATTATTAATGCCACTCCATAACGGACGCTTATAAGTAAAAACTACTCAAGAAATCGACCTCCAGTAATTGTTGTTGAAGTAAAAAATACCTTGAAATTACAACACGGGACACGCACAACTTGTCCGTTTCGGTGGGCTGAACTCCAAAATGCTCTGTGAAATTATCTAAACACATGACACATGAACAAACACCTTTTGCGAATAGTGCATTCACGCGTTGGATGATAAACTTAAATATGGTAATAACTTTGGGAATTCCATTTAAACTTTCGTGAATATATACGACATTTTAGTTCATTTGCATTTCTCTACTTAAATAATACTTAACATTATAAATTTTATGACGCTCATCCATTTGTGCAGCATTTGTTTTAAATTCATCTCGATTTTGTTTTTCTAATCATCAGGATAATTTTAAACTGCCTAATAAAATAATTATACTTCAAAAATCTTCTTCTACAGTCATAAAAAAAATATATTTGATAGGGACTGGGGTGATGGTATCCATCTCTCAGGTGGTTCCATTGCCCATAACTCACAATGACGTTCAATAATTGTCAGAACCGAAACACGATAAAACAAAAATCATTCGATGATGACAAATTTATATAGAATTGTTCGATCCACTATTGCATAAATTTTGTTAATAATTATGTTTTGTTCAGCCAATTCGCCAGGATAATTACAACCCTATTACTAAAAATTTACCATAAAATGGTTTTTAATCATATTCGGTTGCATTGTTGGGAGTCGTTAACAAGAAAACGATGAACGTGTTTTTAGACTCGTACGTATCGTTGGTGCAAGTAATTTACAAAGAAGTAAAAGATACAAACAAGTACACAAACGACGGTGAACACATAATATTGTGACCCATGTGCATGAAAAATTGGGCCGATAGATAAATCTTATACCATCGTGGGTAGCGGAATTAGCTGTCTTATGTTATGAAGCACAATTCGAAGTAGTGACTATGTCATACAGGTCAAGAGGCTTTGAGACGCCCTCGACCTGGACCGGCTTTTAAACTTTTTGAAATCATACACTAGCTTTCATTAAGCCGCGAAAACCGGAGTAAACTTTAGACGTCACTGTTTATTTCTTAAAAGCCTGTGTGAAATATATTCACCTGGTTTTATGGATAATTTATGAGCTGGCGGGTAAAGTTAGTCTATTGTTGCGCCTCAGCGTATGACATACCTGGAGAAGAGAAATGCATTTATTCTAATTCATAAGTTTTTCTCAAGTTTTTACTTTAATAATTTGTCGTAAATACATATGAATACGACTGTTTATGTCTATTTATTTGAGACCTGAAAGCGTTTATTTTTCGTTTCATATTTAATATTTTTTGCAAATACCTTTGCAAATTTAATAACCTTTGGTTTGACAAAAGAAAATATTTGAAAATAATCCCACCTGATGATAAGTGGTGATGAAGTCTAAGACGTTAAACGCATTAATTTATAAAAGCCCATTCACTCTCTTCTTGAAGACTCCCACATCGTAAGGCCGAAACAACGACACGGACAAGTTATTCCAGTCTTTTGCAGTGCACAAAATAAATGACGACTCAAACTGCGTCATCTGTATAGGCGGTATGTTCACTGTATAAGGATCTAAAGATGGATACAGCCGTTGTTCGATTGAGGAACGGCGATGGAGGAATATCGAACAATTCTTGCGCACAGGCCAAAATGTACCCTACAGAAGACCGAGAGGCTGACTACCCTGCGCCTGTATTCAAGGCTTTGTAGATTGGTTTAGACCAGATTCGATTCATCAATGAGCTTTTTTGAACGCCTCTCTATTGAATCTTACGCTGATAGATGACATTTGGCAGCACCAGCCCAAATGTGACAATAGTACACCATACATGATCGAAACTTAACTTTTTACATGGTTTAAAACTGATTCGGTGGTAAGTACCGCCGTATCTTCGCAAGGACACCAAGTTTCTGTGAAGCCGCTTTAACCTTCGAGTCGATGAATCGACCAAAATTGAGATTCAAAATTTGAATTCCCAACAATTGAAAACAGTCAGAGCATTGCAAGAATACATTCTGAAAAGTAGGAGCCAAGGTAAATGTGCTGCTCTTGGCGCTGAACAGACACGTCTGTGTTTTTGTGAATGATTGTGTTTTGAATCTCATAACATTGGCATCGTCCCATTCAGACACTGCCTGAAGTGTGAGATTAATACGTTTCACCATGGCCTCATTCGGACTGCATTACGTCCCTACTGGTCCGAACATCCGGGTGGTATCTCTCCACTGCTGTGCTGTCGTCTGTGTACTAATAGATGCCAGGCTTGAGCAGTTCATGGATGATGGAAAATAGTAGCGGATAGAATGGGTCCCTGAAGAACTCTGGCGTTATTGATGTATTGATTGCGAAGAACAACCATCGAGAACAACTCGGAGAAGTCGTTCGCTCAGAAAGTCCTTTACCCAGCTGATAAGGCCAGAGAAAATGCCATAAACTGGAAACTTGTTTAAAAGGTTTCGATAAAATCAGTACTGTCAGTCGCTGAGAAGATCGTTTTGTTCGAATTTAATCGAATTTAATATACGCCCGATAATCTTATGAGTCGATAATTACTAGGATCGAACCTTCTGCCTTTTATGCGCACGGGTTGTACGTGGGCAAGCTTCTAGGATTTGGGCACTAACCCAGTCTTGAGAGAGAGGCAAAACAGACGTGACAGGTGACAAATTAGATACCCACGCTTTTAGCATAATTGCTGGAGTTCCGTCAGGACCACTTGCTTTTTTCACGTCTAGACACCGTATGGTTTTGAAAACCTCCTTGTTCGTTATGCGGATCTCTGGCGTAAAGGTGTTTTAGTAAGGTGTTTGTGGTGGCATGTCTACACGCGAATTTTCGGCAAACAGAGACGTGAACAAGTCCGCCTTTTCTTAAACTGTATGAGATAGAGAGCAATCTGGTTTTACAAATGGAGGCAGTATGGGGCGACAAAAGTTAGTCGCATTGACAAGAGACCCAAAAGGTCTACTGCCAGATGGTTGGTCAGAGAATTCTGCGCCAATATGTTGGATGCAGTTAAGATTCTTCTCTTTTTTAATGCCTTTTTGTAGAACTTGGCGGTGAGGTTAAAGATTTTCTTCTTAAAACTGATTTCTGGAGCATTGCGGTCTCATGCATCAACCGAAGATAAATACGCCGAATGTATGCGCCTCTCAGCCTGAGCGCATTCAGCAATAAATCAAGGGCAAACTTGCCTTTAAAATTTTAATGGTTATAGTTTATCCACAACTCAATTTCTGATAGTATTACTCGTTGTGCCCGCAATTAAATACGCGTGTGTTACTTTATGTAGCGCATATATTGTTATTGTATTTAAATTAATTTTCGCATTTAAATATAATTTTATTTTTGAAGGCGGTTTAATTTTTTTTTAGCTTTTTGTATAATATTGTTTTATAAATCGCATTATGTTCTCTTTCGGGTCAGTTAAATGCGCATTATGCATGATTGGTAAATTTTAAACAATCAAGTCAGTTTCTTCACGACTTTAGAGCGTGGTTTTTGATTTTATCGGTGATAAATTTTTGAGAAGACGAAATACGTTCATCGAGGAATTATCTTAATTTCCAAGTAACCTGCGATTTATTAGAAAAAGCATGGGCTTTTGATACAAATATAAACGTTACAGTTACGTGCCTCAAATTTTCTTCCGTCCATAAAAACACAACATTTTTAGTATAAAATGGATTTCCTTGACCACCTAGCAGCAGATTCTTAATAAAAAACCGACTGTTACTGTCAACTAACTTTGCAGAAACCATGTTGGTGTTCTATAGAATATAATGCGATGTTTCATAAAATCGCCTTCCTGCCACAGTGCGGCGTCGGTGGCGACTCGCAAGCAGAATCTTGATGAGCTTCTTTATACTACTTTCTTTTAAACTAGTTTGACTTGAACTACCATTCAAAAGTCATATTTAATAGTCACTCGAAACTATCCGTAGCAGTGACAGCCTAAATGTTTGAAGTCGATCTTCTGTTCGAGAAATCTGGGTAGTAAACGATGCACAAAAGGTAGTCTAATAAGACCACCTTTTGTGTATCGTCTTTTACTCTATGTGAGTATTTCGTGTAGGCTACCGAGTTTTTGGTGTACAATAAATAGTTTCTGTATTGTATTGTATAAATATCGTGTTTCTTCACAAACATTGAGTATTATTGTAAGTAATTATCTGAAACATGATATAAATACATAAATTGGTTCACTCATATAATTTTATCTACATTAAGAACATAGTGACACAAATATGGATCAAAATTCTATCACTGTTAATTACAAAGGTAAATTTGAAGTTAATTACGAGTACTAATTAGGTATGCGATTTATGATCACGGCCTTGTTTTATTCAACGTGGTATATTATGAATAATCCTCTTATAACTCTTGTTGCAGCACCCAACAGATAATCACGGCGATTTATGTTCAGACCTATGAACCTGATATTTAAATAGATATTGAATATAATTACGTTACTCCGACACTGCAATCGGGACTCGTCAAAAACATTTCATGGTTGATTCTAGGACGGTGAAAGCCAGTCAAACAGATAAAAACCACTACCACTATGCACGAGTACCGTTGGGATTAAACTGAGTGGATGCAGAACCCAGGGACCTCCTCAGCAGCACGGACCGTTCACCGTAGAGTCTAGTCTGTTGTTCAGCAGAGTACACGAGAAGTAGGAAATTTCTTTGGACTCAAAGAAACGTTTATCTCCTGCATTTCATATCTCAAAATTTCTTTTTAATCACTAACTCCAGTATTTATACTCGTTCTATATATATTTATCTGTTTTTATATCTATATATCATGTTAAAATTTTCAATTGTTAATCAAATACTTTATATTCATCCATTAAAGTCCAAATATATATTTTTAAACTTGTAATGGATGATAATTGATGTTAATATATTTTTGTTTAAATAATAATTCATGGATTACTTAATTTTAAGCTTTCATTGCGACATCTGTCGGCACGATTGGAACTACGATATTCGTTCGTTAAACTAGTACAGTAAAGTAGCATTAACGTTAGTACGAATATCGTTGGATAGATGGCACTACACTCCGATGGGAGAAAAATTCTCTTGTAAAAGATGTTTAGCAGGATATAGATGTATATTCATATTTATTTTAATTGTTATTATTCAATAAAAGTAGGAATTATCTTAATTTTTTTATATTACTTGTTTGAAATAAAAAGGCAAGGACAAAACATTTCTTCATAATTTTCTCTTTGTCCGGCAATCTTTTTTTTTGTTTAGGAGCGAGTATAATTACTGTTTATTATACTCGTAGTAGTGTGTAATTATACCGTAGTACCTACTGGATAATTAAGTTTCTATTGTGGTTTATTGGACCGCCTCGGACGTGTAATTGGCTTAAACGAACACGAATGATAGTTACTTATAATTATTGCTATTGTTTGATAATAATTACATATGAACACGTCTGCAGATTAAAACCTTAGGGTGTAAAGAGCGGTAGAAGTATGTATACTTGATTTGAAATCGACCTTCTGCTCATGATGCACTTTGCTGGACGGTGCTGTCGTCGCTAGGCTTTGTAACGCTCAACTTAGTTGGAAACTCCTAGAGTCAACCGTGAAATAGTTATTAACGTGTTTCGTTTGCAGTGTCGAAGATCTAATTAGAAAGGGCCCTTAAAATGGCGAAATAGACACATAAAATATTGTGTGACAATTTTCATGCTGGTAATATTTACAATCTATGTAAGATTTCGTAGACATCACTTTGGAATTTTCACTTTTTCAGATCTTTTCCATAAAAAAGTGACATTGCTATTGAAATATAAAAGCAAATAAAGTATGACTAACTCTCAATTTTGTTTTTATAACAACATTATTAGTTTAAAGCTCAATTAAGGCAGCTTTGGCATCGCTGCAAATAATTTTTGTCTCACCAAGTATACGATTGAAAAAAATTATTTTGTCAATTAATTTTATTACAACATAAATATCAAATAATTAGCAAGAAGAAAGTAAGAAAAATTATTTAATTTCGTACCGTTAAACACAAGATAATATTAAATAAAATCAATTACACCTATTTGAAAAATTATTTTATCCTTTGAAAGATACACTATTTTAGTTGAACATATGTATATAGAGATATCATATATATTATGTATCAAATTAGTTAATCATTATACACAATATTATTTAGAGAATATCTACGTAATAACTGCTCACATAAATATAGTTCTAGCGCGTTCAATCCGAACGAAGTCGGAGCGGGTAGCTATTATTTACATAGAGAAATAAATAGATAAATAAACCCAATAGTTTCGGAAGGTATCATGTGTGCGGACACCGAAGACCAGAACAATTAAATAGTCTTATTACTATTCGAAAAAAGCGTTAACGAATATTCTGCGGCAAATTATAACCACATCACATCGTAGTGATTTCCAGTCGAGTTCGGTATTACACAAATGCTGCTAAATGTTTTCAGGATATTAGCGGCAGATGCGAACATTACATAAATTCTTATATCATATGAATAATAGCTTCGTAAATACTACGATGTTATTAGCTCCAAAACAATATTCCCTGTCATCTTATGTAAGTTATGGTTTTGATCTGTTTTTGATGATAATATTCAGGCACATATATTATGACCCTGTGTCCCTTCCATTAAGTTATTTTTTTTATAAATTGAAATGCCGTTTTTGCAATCATTTAGAAATTTTTGAAGTACCATAGATCCGATGAAAAATATAAGCCTTAAACAATAAACGCTTGATCTTTTTGTATATGCCAGCGTGGTGTCACACCGATTTACCCCGAAAGCTATTGAATGGAAATTTGGAATACCCAATGATGGAAATATATAATATACCACTTCCTTTTGTGAACGTTAGCTTGACGAAGTAAATTAAAAAATAAAACATTTGGCCAAACATGTTATACGATTAAAATAATGATATAATTGGCCAGTGACATACTTCATTATTTTAAAATACAAAATCTATAATACATTAAATAAACTTCATCCTCCTTTCCCCCGTGTTCGAAATAACTGAGAATAAAAATACAAAATACATATAAAATTCTTATATATATATTTTGAACCAACTTTTTGATGGAAAATTTTGGAGTATTGGAGCACTGAAAATATTCCTACATACATTTAGATACCTATTTTACGTGAGCCAGTTCTTAACTTGACTCATTTTACAGAATGGTTTTTATATATTATTTTTAAAAGATGTTAAATAAGTTAATAATCTCCTACTTACAACAAGCAGGCACGTATCATGTTCTTCTGTATAAAAAAAGTGATACGAAAGATAAAAGTGATGCAAAGGACAGAAAGTGACGTGAAAGATAACAAAGCTGAACGTTAGTCATATTTCTCGCTTGCGCTTACAAAATTTCTATTAAATTAAGTACGATTTAGTAAGTATTTTATAACAATGAAATTTTGCAAAGTAATGCTTGATACCATTTGCTTGTATATTGCGGTTACTTCTGACAAAAGTAACCGTTGTTATGACCACATTAACGAATATAACTTTATAGTTCCAGAATAAATAATAGTTTATTGGTATAATTTTATTATTTTTACACAGTACTGTGTATTTCAATGAATTAACATTATGTAAGAGTATTTAATATTAATTAATTAATTATTTCATTGTGATTTTAGGTTTAATAGTAATAAATTAATTAATTCTAATTAAGTTACGTTACGATTGACGTATATTTCGCACTTAAACCATACCCTTTTCGAAATAAGATTGTAAGACAATCAATACTTTGAAAAACGTTGTTTGCTTTCGACTACAAGCTAAAAATACCCGTCGATATGACACCGCCATCTATTAACTTCTACCAAAACTGCGGATGCTTTGAAAACAATCTGCGGAAGTGCTGCCAAGCAACAACATGCGTTGTAGCATTCTCGGAAAGTTACAAACGTAGTTCTTCCTAGTCCCGCTAGATAGCGGTAACACCGCGGCGACTTATTTTTGTCGAGTTCACGAGATGGCGTCAGGAAAATCTACGATACAAACCTTTAATATATTTCGTACGCTACGGAAACTACATTCATTGAAAAAAATTTGTTGTATCCATATAGATGGCGCTCTAAAACTATTTTGGAAACCAACATCTATACTGTCTATACTAATATTATCTCGTAAATACTCGTAAAGAGAGAGTGCGAACTTTGTGAGTTTGTGTGTATGCGGAAGTTAATCTGCGGAACCACAGTACCTATTTCAAAAAAACTTTTATCATTTGAAAGGTACATTATTCCGGATGAACATAGGTTATATGACATGTATAATTATTCAACCCAAACGAAGTCAGAGCGGTACATAATACATTACTCATAATTTACATACTATTGATTTAAGTAGTCAGTATGTTGTCTCCTCATATTTTATTACGAAATAAAAAAAAAATGTTACAATAATATTCTTGAAATTTACGGTAAATCGTTTATAGATACGAGAGAGTATTTTTAATGTCGCCAATAGAAGGACAAGGTAATGAAATAAAAATACAATTATTTTTTTTCAATCCTTGCACATTTCTCAGATCTTTCAATTAACTCGTACATACGTTATTAAAAATGTTAATTCTAAACTATATATCTTCTGGAATGGTTTGAACAAACTTTCCTTGTTAGTAAGGAACTTTATAACGACACAATTTTTCGATTCCATTTTCTTCATTTTCCACATTTACTTTCCGATGGAGTTACTTAGCTGACGATAGTTCAAAGACTAATGATCTGATTATGATACGCACATTACTGCTAAAACATCCCCTCTACTTATTTTCGTCAATATCCTTCCACGAATCTAAAAACGCACCCTTGTAGATGATTCTCTGGTTTATGGGTACTGTTGAAATTTCCTTTCGATTTAATATAATCTATTCACTTCAAAAATAAATTAAAAATTCTACACACTTCGAAAAGAACACCACGTGATGGCTACGAAATTATTATATAATCGTTGCTAATAAGTGTAATTTTTTTATAATATCGACACTAGGAGTCGAGTGAAAATTTACTTAAAAAATATAATAACATTTATTTCTGGGATTTACATTCTGCCTTACTTAAGGTATAATGTCGTTCAGTATCGATCATCTTTCTTTTGTTGCTTATAGAAGTGTATTCCTCACAGGGACGTAGCAAAATTCTCTACATGTGTAATGACATAATTTTTCTCAAAAAATTAGCAATTTGCTTTCTATTTACATCTTTTATATTTTGTTGGATAACATCGCTTAGGTAGATCGAATGAGATTTTATTTTAAATACGTAGGAGCCAAAATACAATACGATATTGAATAATGATAGCGTAATTTAAGTACAGCAGCATATACAAGTTACATATGTATAGTCAGGAAAAGCAAGTTGATTAGTGTACAAAATCGTTCTGCCAAATCAATTTTTGATGACACCCTTGTTTTTTTCCAGTGTATATAGATTCACCCCTTTCATTAATTCTCTTGTCGTAGACACGGTATTTTCAAAATTGAGACTGGGTAGTTGAAAAATAAGATGATAACTCGGAAAGGAGGTTTCTGATATATGTACCTACAGGTATAACGTTAAGTTAATATCTTGGTCGTAACGATTTTATTGAATAAAATTTTAAAAACTATGGAATATTTTTATTATTTAATTATAAATATATTTATATCTATACTAATAATATAATTCTAACTGATCGAATCCAATTCTGTACATGAACGATATATGAGAAAAAATATGATTAGAGACTTTTATTAACGCAATAAAGCCAAAACAATAGTCGTTAGACTTTTTGTCTGTTTGTCTGTGCGTTTGTTCCCGCTAATCTCAAAAACGGCTTAACCGATTTCGTTCTGGTTTTCACTAATGTATTGCAGTAAGCATCACTTTAATACGTAAAGTCTGTTTCATTGCAATCCGTCCATTAATAAAAAAGTTATTAATTAATTTAAAATAATTTAAGGCGTAGTTTTCATGAAGCGAAGCGAGGGTAGTTTGCTAGTTATTAAATACGAGTCCAATTGGAACTTGACTGATTTTTTATAAATTTAATTCGCATTAAAATGTATTTTTTCTTGTTTCAGGTAACAAAATTTGCAATTAAGTTACTGTTTGTGTTGCGTCTGACACTCTGGTTAATGGGTAAGTAAACTAGTACCTAGTTACTGTTCCAAGAAGGGTGAACACATTTTTGGACTCAGATTAAACAAGTATTTATGTCGTTTCAAAACAATAGGCGCTTGTTTACCGGCTTATCGCCTAGCATGGTTCCCATAGTTAACATAATAATTATTTTATTAACGATGAAAAAGTTTGATAACGTTTGATAAAGAATGTGACGTAATTAATCAATTTGTTATTTGTGTCGTTTGTACATTTTGAAGTTTTCATATTTCGGTATGGCTGAGATAACGTTACATTGTCGAAGTGTCCAGAAGACTACTACACCATTGCCACTGTATCGATTTGAGAAGTAATCGATAGTGTATTGTGACCAAAATAAACTACTCCAAAGCTTTACTGTGGATCGGTTGGATGACTGTCATTAGCTTTTAAACTGCTATAACTTGTACGTTGGATGCAACAAAAGATTTGAATTTGTAGTTTGCGCCTAGTGATAACAAATTCCATTGCTGTCCTAAAGATATAAACAACAAAACGAAAGGCTGTTCGAATCGAATTTTTCATATAAACGATAACTGTCCTACTTTTGGGCTCGACTAAGGGGATTTCAAACCAGAACCCATCCCGTTGGCCAAAAGTACAGATTAGCAGAATTTATGCACCGTCGAGAAAATTAAGGCGATTTTTCAAATGTGCAGGTTTCCTCACGATAATTATCTTCAACGAAGAGATTTTATTTATGTAAATAGGTGAAACATTAGAGATGCCTGTAGATTTGGAATTCGGGTGCCGGATACCGACGTTCAACACAAACAATATGTAGTCGGCGATAGTAACACCCATTTTTGTACAGTCAAGTTGGGTAACTTTTAACACTTTTCGCAGGGTTTTAAGGATACTAAAAAATTAATGTATTGATTGCACTAATTTTTACAGTGTGGTAAGTGTTCTTTCATACCAACAATTTTAATTATCTAACAAATATTATCATTTAATAAAGATTTTTTTGAGAAATTAACGATTTAATAATGGCCATTCAAAGTTACGACTTTCGGGTAACTTTGAATTGAGTTATACTGGACAGTGAAAATCCTCTATAATTTTCTAATTATTTCATTTGGGTAACATTTTATTGTTAATTGGAATAAAAAATATGTATATTTCTCAAAATAAAGAGACTTGTCAAGGACTACAACTCACCATTCACTGGGAATACCACCCACCAAATATTTGCTCCTAATAAGTAGGAAAAACCTTACAGAAACATGTATATTTTTAATAATATATGATATATTTATTAATTTTAACAAAATTTTATTATTATAAATTAAATTTAACAAAATTTTTCACTTAATTAACTATCAAATGAGATCAATAAACACGGATGAGATCAAAGGTTACTAGTGAGCAGCATGTTATTGAAAAAATCATTCATCACGTTCCATTAACAAAATATCCTCATCTATGAAAAACTTTCCATCCCTACTGGTGAATCGATGTTCTTTTAGTAGTGATATTATGTTTCCTTTCTTAACAATGCACCATTCACTTTTTGAATACTAAATGCAGCCACGTAAATATTACTTTTTTAAAACATTTATGGTGACATTATTAGAGCTCACTTTATGAATGAATCCAGGGAAAATTATCTTCATCTCTGAAAACACAAAACATATCTTCTGTGAACTTATTTGGCTGTCGTTTTTCATCAGTTTGTGACTTTTTCAGAGCTTATTCGAATGCTGTCTGAATTTACTAACAACACTCTTTTGTTTTAAAATATAAAATAAAGTTATAGATGCAGTAAATGTCGTGTGACGTGATATGATACCTTAAAAAGAAAATGGACTAGACATAGGGTGGATAGATTTATCTACTACTAGCTTGTCGACGGTTTATCCCCACCACCGCAGTTTTGCCGTGACCACGATCCATGCAACTGGGTCGAAATACTGGTAATAAATAAAAGGAATTGTGAGTACTCGTTACATAATAAAATGTATAAATTCTGCGATGACATTAATTTAAAATCGTAAGTTACAGCTCAATATGTTAAAATTACCCTTAAAAAAAGCAATTAAGTAACATTGAATCGTTCAAATTTACCCCAAAATCTATTAAATTTTTAGTGGTTTGTTAAACAAGTCATTTAAGACAAAAAACATAATAAAATTACGAAATAATATCAAAAAGGTTAGTTTAATAAATCTTCCACCTCTAAAAATCAAACAATCTGTGTTATACATACCTTTTCTATATTTAATTCCGATCTCTGCCATACACACTTTTTTCTTAGTGACAACCGCGAATAGAAAAGGCGCTAAAGTTTTGAAAAGTTATTGACCGTTGTCAATTTTATGTTATATTTGACATTTCAAACATGTTAACGTTCTGTTTAATATAAAGGCATGCGGGACCTTTCATCATCAAGATTCATCATCTTGAATTCAAATTATGGACGTATGCAATCCGTTAGTTGGCCGAGCAAAACAGCTGAGTCCCGATCGCCGCTCCACCGCCCTGACGTTTTTGCTAGAGTTGCGTCAAATACGCCACTCTCGTCCAAAGGGTTCTTATAAAATGCTGTCAAAGGTAGAATCTGCTATTTTTAAGTAGATGGCGCTACCGACGCGCCTTCAAATATATTTATACAAGTAAGTATACTATATGTGTTTGAATAAACAAACATAAATCTTCAAAACGATTTTATTCAAAGCTACACGGAAATTCAAAGTTACCCAACTTGACTGTAGCTAATGTAAGAAATTTCTTCCTTCCTGTTTCATTCCTTAAAAAACGTTTCGTTGGTTTTTATTGTTTCAGAAAATAAAAGCATTTATTATTTGGAGAAACGTAGACGAAGGTTCGATTTGTAGCCCGTAACCAGATGATTGTCATTCGTGGAAAAGAACATTGAAAACAGGGACCTCAATATCTTGTCAAAAACCTCAAGTTGGAATCAATTTTGTTCTAAGAAATAGAGAAGTAAATATTATAGCTTAACATACCATCGGTCATTGTATATATAATATGTACGCCCACGTACATCCGAAGTAATGTACCTTTCAAATATTAAAAGAATTTGTCAAATATGTGAATCTTCAGATTACCTTTCGCATATACGCATAGTCACAAATTTCGCACTGAATGAATATTTAATTGACATAAATGTCACAAACAAAACGAACTTCCGAGCATAAATAAATTGTTACATAAATATTTAGTCTAATCGGAAGTCGAAACCGGAAATCTACACTCAGCAAGCGCATCCACTGCTAATAATTAGGTGTAGGATTGTTAATGTATTGGCGGTAGTTTAGGTATATGTTAACACCGATGGTTCGGGTAGTTGTCATTATATTAAACGTACCGAACACCTAGTATCCATGAAATTTTCACTAATGGTAGGATCAAGTTTGCAAATCATTAGCTGTAGTTGTACAAAATGTAATTTCTAAAACTGAGTTAAATTCACTTGATTGTGATTGCGAGTCACCGTAGGCATGTAATGTGGGAAAGGTGTATTTCATGTCGTTAAGAGTGCTATTCAACTTCCCGTTTCAATGAAAATGTTTAGCTTTTGAGGTAAACTGTTCAAAAGGTTAAAACGGGATGCTAATGCAGGCTTAAATATGTTTTGTGAGTTTTTGCGCCATTTGCAAGATTGACGTCGTTTCGTAAGTCAGAGTAACGTCACTAATTTCCATTATCTAGGTATTAAGAATGTAAGAAAAAGCTCTCTTTTCTGTTTTAAGCGTTCATTTTGTCTCAAATTGTTTATTGCAATCAGTGTCTAATGTATTCGTTTATGTAAACGTGTATCACCGTAAATCTTCAATTACTCGATATGTTATAATTACAGAAAAAATGTGATTTGTCAATTCGATGATCTATTTAAATGTCGTTAAACTATGGTCGTTATATTATGAATGGTTGAATGGGTAAAATAGTCTTTCGACACTGTCCCAAAATTTGCAATAATTTAACTGTCCTTAAAAACTACTGCTAACTCAATATTTTGTGCTTTATTTCTATCATTGTGTTATATCATTTACCTACATTATGCATCATGTGAAAAGTAAGATATTCCTTATTTTAAAAATTATAAATAAATAACAATAGATCTGTGTCGAACATTAAATTAAATTTTGGTTACCTATCAAAATAAAATTGTAAACTGCTTTTTTTCTCCAAGCTGGCTGCAATCTTTTTGACAAACCGTAATATATATTCCGAAAATATTTTTTCACTACGAAAGCCAGATAAGTGAAGCGTCAGGTCCATAAGTCATTTGTATCAGAGTTTTAACGTGGCGGGAAAACATTGATGATTTATGTTTGCGGTCGAGCGACACGAGTGTCGTGTCCATTGGGCATATTGCGTACAATCTAATTAGGCTCCCCGCACCCGACAGACCTCTGTTTGTCTCGATTGACGACCCGATTCGGAACTGTTCGTTAGTTAACGTTTTCCGAACGTTTTTCATTCGATTCAACGCACACTGTAATCTGATAAGAACCGGACCAGTTAAGCAATATTTTTTATAATATTGATTTTTAGTTGTAAAATTAAATTCAAAATCATTTAATCGTATAGGTAAGTAATACAATTAAGCACATAGTTTTTTGTACTTTCGAAAAGATGCCTAATCATTGTCAAAAAGGTACAGAGTTAAAAAAAATTACATGTTTATAACATCATTTTAAAAAGTCTGACACCGATCGTCGGTCCGTAAATAAACACACAGCCTAAATTTCTCCTTGTTGATAGTGAGTTATTAGTCGTCCGGCAAGAGGTACTCGTATTCCATTTGTGTGGCAGAGGAAACTTTGTGCTTGGACTTGGGTGTTTATAATGTGTCCAACTACATGACACAAACATGTCTTCCCTTAAACATGGAAAGGACTTCCTGCTATGAAAACATGTGTACATGTTTGTGTGTGTGTGTGTGATACAATGTTTATATCTTGGGTAACTGATGTTAGTACAATAAAAATTCGTATAATAATGGCCGTAAATAGATCAATATGTTATTATTTTTTGTTAGGCGGCAATTTTTTGTACATTGCCCTTTAAATGACCTGGAAAATTTCTTAGTTGAGTGATTGGTAAAACAAGTTTATCCTTGTTTTTCGTGCCAACAATAAGGATATGTTTTTGGTGACCAGTACAAAAACAAACTGGTTTTCTTCACATATTATCATATTTTTTCTAAATCCTACCTCGGGTCGTTCGATTCTTATGTAATTTTAAGTTAAATGTCCATGTAGGTCTTTTAAGGCAATCATATTGTGGTAACAGTTCTATTTCAAGTACTATCTTTGACGTTAATTACTTGCTACTTGTCATATAACATTGGTAGGTCTGTGCCTTAAAACATTGAATTCTCTGACGAATTATCTTGCTACATTTTGATTTCTTTTGTGGTGTTTCAATTATAATCCATAAATTTGAGCTCAGTTTATCAAATAATATTTGAATACAGTTGATATATGTACGAATACGTGACATAAATTAAAATAAATTTTAAAAAATTAAGATACAATTATCTCACATAAATTTTCTCTGCTCTGTGGTTAACGGGCAAGCGTTGCTGGCTGCTAGCATAAATTCATAATTATAAAGGTATCTCATATTAATTTATTCACAATTTTTTAATTATTCTGAGTTACCATCTCCTCGCCATTTTACTCTGACAAACATGATCCTTTCGTTAATAAATAATAACGGCACTCGTCACAATTAGTACTTCTTTTTATCAGGCGTTTTATTAAGTTTTCATGTATACCCTATATTTATAACGCTTCCTGGTGAATTAATCTATCTTGTTAAAATCGAATAGATTTTGATATATTAACGATCAGACGGATACAGACTTTAAAGTAATACGTCTTTGGCATACCTAGACAGTAACTCAGATCTATTTCGGATGGAAGTAACGCTCAGTAGTCTTAAGTAGTAAATTGTTGATACATTAAAAAAAAAAAAGTTTTTCATTTGCTATATTCTATAGCATGTTTTAACAAGGTCATGTTGACATGAGCTATTTTAACCTTCACTTATTTTCTTTATTTAACCTTTATTTTAATTTTTTATTTTGAATTTCTTTTATACCCGGCTGCAAATTCTGCCAAAAGTGAGAGTGGAATAGATTATTAAGTTTTACTTTAATTGAGCTTTAATATTACGCGTGCACATTATTTACTTTTATGTAGTAATATAATACCAGCAGATAATAAACGGTAGAAAAATCGAAAAGAGAACAAATGGTACTTTTTAACATGTAGCCCATTACTATGTCTCTATTTTCGTATTCAAAGCACACGCGTCACTACCGTACCTAAGTATAGTTCCCGCCTCAATAGTTATCCACCCACCCCAATTATTACGAGGGGAGTCCAAAAATTTACATCAATAATAAAATTTGGGCGATTTCGTATTTTCCTCTTAAAACTGCTGTTAGGTTGAAGTGCTGGCAAGTTATAATAATAATTTCATATTTAGGTGCGTAGCCTGTCCGCACTTATAAAGGTGAAATTGAGGTATTCCAAATTGATATTCTGACGTGAATCTAAAAAAGTAAGTGAAATAAAAGAAAATGAAGAATCAATACGAATAAATGTTCAGCAACCTTTATCGCTTCATATTATAAAACATAATATCTGTCTGTCTGTTTGAACTTAATCATCGCAATAACTACTTTCACACAGATTTTCATGCGGTTTTTCATCAAAAGATAATGAATTGCGTTGCAGGTTTAAGTGTATAGAGTAAGAGAAAAATAAATGACACTTCTTATGAAACCGAGTAATAATACTACGATTTAATTTCCTACTAGTATTTATTGCTTGTATATCCTCCAGTACCTCTTATTCAGAGGTTCGTGCACTCTGTTGGGTTGTTAAAGGATTGTAATCATAAATTTAAGAACTTTTTATCTTTGAAATGAATAAAATATAAAAGTTTATACTTGTTAGCCAGAAATTGCCTACCTGAGCGAACTTGATAAGATACTTGCCAGAAAGTTTTTTAATTAAAAGATGACCTACCTCAGAATGTACGCATAATTTGTAAGCCTACTTCGTGCATGCAATGATTGATAAGCAGTGCAGGATCTGATAATATCAATTAAATTAAGTGGTGAAACATCAGCAGTATTATAAGTGATTACTGGAAGTGCTGCAGATGAATTAGAAGTAATCACTTACATCGCTTGCAACAAAACTTTGTGCAAACAAGTTTTAGTTCAGTAGAAACAAACCACTTTATAATAAAATTCTGAGTTTATATATATAATTTAGAATTACTTAAAACGCTGGTTATATTTAATTCTTTAAATAAAAGTTACATTCCCGAGCGTCACATAATTAGTTTCTGTAAAGATTCACTCCCGAGAGAGTGTCAGCACATAATCAGTTTTTGCAAAGATGTTCTTTATTCAACGCGTGTGAAGTTGCTTATACGTAATGCTTAATACAACGCTAATGTATTATTTATGGATATGAAACATACAAAGCGATGTGTAACGTATATAAATTGTGTACTAGTGGCGACTACAGCTCATATACTAATATTGTTTATCACCCACCTTCACCATTTGATAACATTTATACACTACTTTAACGAGTGTGATAGAACGTACAAAAATATTGTCGTTACGTGGCAAATAAGCGTATATAAATAAAACCTATTCTTGTTATTAATACTTATTTATTAACAACTAACGGCTATTTCTGTCAATTGTAACGGAATTTTACTATAAATATTTACGCATCTACCCATGAAAGAGCCACACAATCAGTTTAGCCTTATTTCTTAGTTTAGCCTTATATATATATATATAAAGATGCGCTTTCCGCAAATTAACGCCTGATATCATTAACGAAAACAAAGATACTCTACATTCTACAGCACAGTCATATTTCCATCTTAATTGAAAGACTTTCTTCCAGGTGATTTATATATTGTGGAAAAAAAAATTCTTTTCCCTAATTTCAACTTTTTCAATTCAGTTGATTCGGATAAAATCTATACGGGTTCCCTCTTTGCATCGTATTGATTAGAAATATTGAAATTTCTCTCTTACTTCCAGCCAAGTCGACGCCCGATATCTAAGCAAATATTTTGATAATTGTTATGCAATGAGTTTACATAACTAACATCATAAATCTTTATCATTTCTGAACTAATGCGAGTAATACAAAAAAAATACGATTTTAATACAATATCTAGAACAGTTGAAAGCATAAATAGAATTGTGCTTTACAAATCAGTCTCCGGAATTACATATTCCCATTTGTCTGCGCCGAGAGCTCTTCATGCAGACGTCCGTTTTGGCAACAGGCTGTATATAAGTTAATATATACAGGATGTATTCAATGGATGTTCGTTCTAAATTCAAGACAATATTATAGTGTACCGATTATCTGTTTTACAATGGTGTACTCATAATGGCAATAAAACTGTGTTTACTTTACATTCGTTTTGAATTCATCAAATTTGGGCAATTTCGAAAGATGTTCGTATCATTTTTATCCGATTTAAAAAGAGGAAGTTATACAAATTCATAATTTTATATACATACATATTTGATCAGTTTTTATTTGATCTCATAGAATTTTCGTTAATATCAACATCATTGCTGTTTTGTTTTATAGAAATTCCCAAATTCAATTAACGAAGGTATTAATCATAACATTTTTATTATTTGGAAACTCTTAAACTCTGTAATTACGACAAAAGTGTTGTTACACTTCAATAAAAAAATTGTGTTATTTTAATATTAACTAAGTTGATAAAACCGGTTTATCACTGTTTATATTTGTTATGAAGTTTCTGTTAAAATCTGTGAATGGATTTTGTTTCGTAAAATTTCAAATAATCTTCATAGGCAATAACAATTAACATAGTTAAATAATTGGTACCAAATATAAATAGGTACAATTTACTTGTGTATAAATTTCGTTTTTAAAAGTCAATGACGCAAATTTACCTCAACGATACAGTAAATTATATTACGGAGCAATTAAATTTACTCATTCTTGTTAAAAATATTTTTTTCTTTTTGATATAATTATAATGAAAGTATATTTTTAATGTTGATATCAAGATTCCAATTCTCAAAAAAATTGCTTTCATTTGATGTATGAACGACATTAATATTTTGACTGGCTGAAAAGATATTCCACAAAAACAGTTTGTAAAATTTATTTTTTACAATGACAAACTTATTTCATGAGAGCGTCGATACGCCCATCCCCAGTACCATTGTAATGGTAATAATGGTAATAATCATGCTGATCTCATAAAGGAGACGGCAGTGGAGACGCGGTTTTCGTCATCATTCGTTATGGGCACTGCAAAGAACTGGACCTATTTGCCCGCGTCGGTGTTCCCGCCTACTTAAGATGTGGGAATCTTCAAGAGGGGAGTGAATCTTTTATAAGTAACTGCGTTCTACATATTAATCTTCATCACAACTTCTCATCAGGCGGGATTGTTATCAAGCATTCACTTATATAAAAAAGACGACAGAAGATCGCAACATCTCATGACGATTATTATACATTGAGAACAATTTCGAAAGACATTTCATTAAATATATTTAAATGATTAAACACTTAGAAGTCAACTCAGAATTTAGTACTAACATCTACGTGTAAAGCACTGAATATTCCGTCGTATAATTGGGGCGATTAGATACGAGGCGCAATCTAGCAAATCGTACTAGAGGTCATGGTAGGACAATAATGGGTTCAGGGTGAACTTTCGAAATTATCTAGTACGGTTAGATTAATTTCATGCACTAAACTAGTATGAATCGATAATATCTTTAGTTTTCGTGACATAATTTTTATTATTTTCTGTTCATAGAATTCTATTCGTACGTACGAGAAATTTTTCACACCTTTAGGTTCAGATTAGACATCGTTTAAAATGAAAAAAACGGCTTTTAATCATTTCCACATGAGGTCATACAATATGGTTTTGTTAACAAGACGATTCTTCATAGCTATGACTCGTATTTCCGTAAACCTTATATTTGACAAGACTTTTTTTTGTTCAATAGTCGACAACAACATTATCTGAATCAGTTAGATATTGTTATATTATTAAGTCATATTTTTTAAAAGGGTTTTAAATTTTTTATATTTAATTAAGTAGAAATTGAATGTATTATTCAAATGAATCCTACCTATTCAATAATAAGACGAAACGTCCACTCTATTAAGGAAGCATAATTTTTTGCAAGCAAGCTAGTGCATGTAAGATGGGCCATTGTCATTATAAACTTGCACTACTCGGGCTGTTTGGAGCTCACGTCGTTTCTGAGATAATTACACGACGCATTGTACGGCAGAATGTACCCAGCTTATGCCCGTAATTTCCGAGCACATAGTGGAATTACTTCAGGGTTGGTTCGATTATTTAAATCCTTAAACATCTTAATAGCACTTATCTGGATAGACTTATAATTTTATATTAAGATATTTTTGAAATACGTGCAACTTCCTGTATGATCACTGGATTATTAGTGACAAGATATAACCATTTTTTATTTTTCCGAGACTTATTGCTTATGTGTAACTGAGCTACGAGTATGACGAATCCGTCGCCCAGTTGGTAGCGTTGGTGGACTGGCATTACAGTCCAGTCGGATTATAGGCAAACTAACATTATTTAAAATGTCAAAGACTTAAACCCTACATAGAATATACATATATGCAATTAAACCGACGTCCAAAAAGGAGGAGGTCCTAAAACAAATTCCCATCTAAAATGTTATCCTAGTGACTGTAAACGTCAGCTATAGTTTTTACTAATTTCAGAGAAGTGTAAAATATCAACTGTATAAAAATATACTGCATCGCAGTATCACTAACAGACAGATAATAGAAATATATTTGTAGTCAAGAATAGATTGGTAACATCACATAATAAGAGCTAAGCGTGTTTAGTATGTAGATATCTTATTTGAGGAAGTACACTGTAACGTTAAAGGCGCACACTTGTCTTTGGCTGTTCGGGCAGTATGGAGCTCGTGGCCTTCTTCGCATAATTACAGAAATGCATTGTGCGCCTGTACGGGAGCCGTTTACGTCGTAATTTGTGTGAAAGTGTACGAACCTGAAAACGGAGAATGAAGCTTTTATCCGAAATTGGCAACATGACTACGAAGCCCTCGAAACCGTTTATTCACGTCATATTTCGCCCACTAATGAGTTTCGCATCGATATGTAAATTAAACAGTTTTGGTTCCTCGTTATGCTACGGTATTCGTATCTGAATTATCGATTTTAAAGTTTTATTTCGCGAAAAATAATCCTGATACACGATTTTATTTTATGGAATGAATGAAGGGTGCTTCAAAATTCTTTTTCTATGCTTTCGGGCGTTTAATAATAAAAGATAAAAAAAATTGTAGAGAAATACTTATGTACCTATATATGTGACTATTTATTTGTGTGTGCACAAAAACTTCTTGTCTCCCGAGTTAAAACCAAAGATTGTAACCCTGATCACTTCAGGAAGTATGTTAGCGTTAACTATGAGTCACAAGATTATGCAGTCAGTAATAGAACTCGGGTAGTTTACGATAAGATTACAGCATTCAGGCATTTATGGCATAGTACCTACCGTAAAGGTAATTTCGTGAATTATTATTGTCTCCTAAGAACGAAAATTATGCGAACGACATCGATTGATCTCGTTAATGGTGTGTAAATTTGACGAAGTTGAGTACCTAACTAAATTGGTAATATTGAACTTTAAATTCTTCCGTTTTGATAAGAGGTCAGGATCTTTAAAACAGATACAACACAATTTTCGAACCCTATGATAACTAAGGAAACCTTTTGGTTGTCATTGGCTCGGTGTCAATCAGGATGAAGCGAGGTCGGTCACAGATGTTCGCTTGGTATGCTGGAAACCTAAATTGGAACGGCTCCTGTATGCATGACATCATACTACACGTCGCAGCCTGAAATGCACATTTATAACGATAGAATTTCTTCTGCGAAATTGTAAATATGAGTCAATATCACCAGGTATATATCTAGTTTTGGACAAATTTTATGGGAATATTGATGAATTGAAAAAATTATTTGTTAGTACGTCATTTGTAACAAAATTAGTAATCCATGCAACGCAAATTGGAATGATAAAATTAAAAATATGAATTACCTTAGCGATTATTGCTCGCTGTAGGAATTAGTACTCTAATATGAAAAAAATATTTTAGTACCCTCACCGAAAACCATATAGCAAAGGTAATAGACGGAACCTTCAATGATACTTGATAAAAAACCTTCTTTTTTGTACAATATATGTACATATAATAAAAAAATTTTAAACATTTTGTGCTTGAGAATTTGGGAATTGAAATTATTAATGTTATCCATCCGCAACATTTTACCATATTACAAAAATATGTTGCTGTATAACATCATCGTATGTTATTGTTAAAACTAGAAGAGTACATAAATAAAGTCAAGATTTTACAACCGCTATAAGCTATTAATTGTAAAACTATATAATTACATGATGAAATAACAGCTGAAAAAGTTCTGTCTCTTTACCCTAGTTAGTAAAATTAATAATATTGTAACCATAGTTAATAAAATAAAAATATATTTTTTATATCCCAATTTTATAAAACTAGTATAGATTAATAACTGAGAAAATTACAGAATACAGGCAAAAACGTGATGTGTTAATGTCGTGTGTGCTTAATATCAATCTAATGTATAGGATATTGGTGATACATATATTCATAATGTTAATTAACTAGGTGTAGTTACCGTAATAATATTTATCTACTCCCATGCTTTAAATCCCCTATAAAAGATTCTGAAACTGTTAGCTTACTACCAATATACCTACATAAAGTTTCAACATATTTATCATGCACGCAGGTAAATAAGCATATGTATGTATGTACTGGTGAAACGTCACATGTTATTGTAAAACTCCATCAGATCTGGGTAACAGCATTAGATATCTTACATATATGAGAAACTTTAATCTCTACGGGGCGAATTCAACTACCCCCAAAGTATCATGTTCGATAAACAACTTGTATGCATCGATAACAAAGTTAGAGGTTTCCTGTTTACTCGAGGACTGTTGACATGCGATACCAACTTAACAATCTTATGATAAGTTTTTAAACAACTTTAACTGTTAGTATGTTTAGATAAATGCTTGCAACCGTTTTATTGGGATTTCAAAGTAACGCATATGAGTAGTGACGATCTGCGCAAAGCGGCAGGAAGTAATTATGCGTCGAAAGCTGAAGAATGGGTTTATATTACTTTGAAAAATTCGCCCAGTGGTCAAATCTTTTAGAATCGTTGGCTAATGATCACGATGATAAAGGGCAGCTTCGGGGGGACAGTGTAAACCAATAATACTAAAAACATACCTGTGAAATGTAAGAAATGTAAGGTGCGTTCACACAATATCATATATATTTTCGTCAAGGTATAGTATAGTTAATAGGAATAACATAGAACTTCCTCAAAATGATTGAAATTCTTCATAAGTGTATCAGTAAAATTAAATTATTCTGGCCACATATTACTATAACCAAAGAATTCATTCAATTAATACAGCATTCAGACAAACTCCGTATGCGAGAATAGGACAATAAGTCTTCAAATGATGACTCGCACAATATATGCTATGAACCGTACATTCTATCTAAAACGTACACTTTTTTTATCGACTAATGGAGATTTATATCTGCTAAATATAGTCAATACAGTTTCATACTATCTGTTGAGCACAAATACTCGTATTTGTGAGACATATCTGATTACGAAACTGTTTATAATGGTCATCAAGTTTTTTATGTAATTTATATCTGAAACCTTTCAGTATACCTATCCCCAGTATACGATCCCCATAAACTATCTCAGCGTTATATTTCATTGTTTAAAACTGTAGTTATACTTACAATTGAATTTACGTGTATAAATTTGCTTAGAAATTTTATGAAATAGGTAGATAGATACATATACTTATTATATCTGTGCGTACATATTTTCAGATTAGAAGGTATGATATCCTATCATAAAAAGTTACAGTAAGAATTTTTTGCGGTATCGCGCATGATGCATAAATACGCAGAACACCTGTTTAATTATTACAATAGAATAATTGTACAATGGTATGTTCACTGATATCATAAATTCACAAAGTTACTCATATACATATACTTAAATTTTGCATGTATAAATTATGTCGAAGGGCGCTTGATTGGACAATGGGCAGGAGGCGATGGACTCCCTGCTGCTATTATTATTAGTGTTGTTTTATAAGTCGCAATTTAACATCTTTTCGGAACGGCAGTAGAAGCAAAAAATGACGTGTATAAGTTTATTTACAGATTACCTTTATGATTAAATGATTTTGAATTTGAATATAGTTTCAGGCTAAATTAATTGTTGTCAA
>PDGT01000005.1:4518899-4529932 GCA_003671415.1 Megathymus violae | reverse complement strand
CTTGGGCAATAAAGAGACAAATGGTACACTTACGTGAACCATACTTTATGACCTACCTACATACATAACTTATAATATTTATGGTGGGTTTTATGTGGTTTTTTCTTTACGCTGTATTTCATCAAGCCATATCATATTTTTTTTTTTACTTTCTCTTTACTTACCTTATCATTTCCATTATTTGCACATCTTTAAAACCCATAACTAACTATCCTGCTGTTGGTTTCAAATGAAATGTCACAAAGTGAAGGGTAATCATCATATTCCACCATGCTAACCAAATGCGAATTTGTATCCGATTGCTGTATTCCTTTAGCAAGTAAGCGATAATTACTTTTCTAATACGCACATTACTTTAAAAAAATTAACGGTGCCTGCAGAATTCGAACTCAGGGAAACGTGCATTAGACCCAAGTTTAAACCACGAGGCTATCAATTCTCATGTATTTTCATACATAAAAAGGTTTCAAATTATGTTTGTAAATGAAAAAAAAGAGAATTGTTTAATACAGGTTTAAAAACTTTCACTGTAGGGCTACCTAGTTCTAATTCCTGCATGTACTTTTAATTTTTCACGATCATTATTTATTTGAAATTGATTATAAATTGCGTAGATACAGGAGAAAATACTGAAGAAAATCTGCATATAAGAGATCTTTTTAGTCTTTAAGGGGTCATAAGTTGAGAGACCTAAAACTCTTGTGATTTTCTTACGTCAAACGTGCAAAGCAAAGATCTTCATATAACTGATTATCGTCACCTACGACTATTCCTAATACAAAAGGCATCATTGCATTTCCCTAAAAACAAAGCGGGGAATCCGTTAAAAAAAATTACGGTTGATTTGGTAGCTAGCCTGGCAGGTGAAGAACCTAACACCATATAAGGGCACCATTAGGATTAAATCTGGTGTACAGAGCCCAGCGATAACAGAAGGAACCTGACGTCATTATGCCGTCTGTTTTTTATCAGTGCAAACCATGGCCAGGGCAGATCAATCGTACCTTGAACTTAGGAACTGACGGTTACTTAAACCAATCACTAATAATTTTGAGAAGACAACCAATTCCATTTTTGAAGCTAACAACCAAAAACATTTTACTGTCTTGAATTGTATTGTACCACAGTGCTTTAAAGAAAAATCTTTGTGAAACTAAATTTTTACACTTTGTGAAGCTTTTAACCTCTATTCTCAGGGGTTGCCCGTCCAACTTTTTATCTCAGAGTGCCAACCGTTTCAGCGGTGGCTATGATGGTGGAGACCCTTGTAAGATAAGCATTGCAAATCAACCCTTAGTAGTTGTGTTATTTTACACAATGGGTAATTCTGAAGGGTACAGAGTGTGTTTAATGTTTATGAGCTGAAGTGGTCACTTAACACTGAAACTCATCAAGTGAAGGATAATAGGTGCTAAAATTTGAATGTCAATATAACGAATATTTCGTTCCCCTTAATTTTAGAATTTTCTAATATAGTTTTTAATCTTTTAAGCGTAAATAAGCTCCAGATGAGGGTAGAATAAAACATGAAGGAAGGTCAGAACTTTTTGAATTCGTAATTAGAATTTATTTTAGAAACTATTCATTTCCAGGTAGCTCACGAATGTCTTTGACTAAGTTTTCATTTATCTATCGGACTTTCACCATTTCATACCCATTGACTTTATACTTTACATCGTTTGTCATAATGCTGTTTTATAAGAGAATATTATTTGAAAATAAATTATTAAATTATTAATATATAACAGTGTGATAAAAATTTAAGTAAAAATAAGAAAATATTATTAAATTTTAATTAAAGTTATCAATTTAATTTTAAATTATAAATTCATAATATAATAAAATCACAAATACTCATTTATAAATGTACCACACAGGTACCTTTCAGATATGTGAACGAAATATGTGAATATATATACGTATATATTTGTCCGTATTGGGGCGGCCTAGAATACCCCCCCAATTCCATGCTGACAAAACAGGGTGTCGTAAGAGGCGACAGAAGTCAGCCTGCTTGGTGGTAGGGCTTCACGTATAGATTATATTATCAGTATTATTATCAAGTCATTAATATTATTACTGGTATTATTATCTTTCCGTAAAGCCTGCCTGGCTAGCTACCACCCTCCTGCTTGAGTCAGCCGCTAAACGACTCGTCGTGTTCCGGCTGGGGGCTTGAGAGCCAGTTCTTTCTTTCTTTTTTACCTTCTTCCAATTTCCTGGCCGACAACGCATCAGTGATACCATTGTTTTTGCTGATGTCCATGGGCGACGGTGACCACTCACCATCAGGTGGCTCGTCTGCTCGTTTGTAGGCTATTAACATAACATAAAAAAAACGTATTAACATATTTTAATATCTATTTAATTTAATTTTACTAGTTGGCAAGTTTTATTTAAACTTAAACGAATTGGCAACTATCCGGTTTACACGTAATTCTTTTTTAAGTTTTTAATTGGCATGTAAGAAAATAGGGTATAATAATATTCACAAAGTAGAAAAACTTTGACAGTAAATATCTAATAAATAAAATTGAGAAAAATCTGCCGCAGAACTCTGAAATCTCCGGCTACCTATTCAATATGGCGGGTTATTTATCAAAGTGCTTTGAATGAAAATTTACTTGCAAAACATTTGTAGTATAGAAGAACAGATTTAGGTTATAAATGAGTTTCTTGAAATTATACATGGTTCCTAATACGTTTCCAGTACACTGACCTGAAAATATTAGAGGTTATTGATTCTCCTCCAAGTAATTTGCTAAAATTTAAGTATTTTACATAACGACTAGTGGCTCCCGCCCAACATTGTTCGGGTTGGACTATGAAATATGTAGGTATATTATGATTATTTTAAATTACATATTTTTTACCTTGATTAGACATTATTGGATTTACTCATATTTTATATAGCCTACATATGCACAATCACGTGTTTTCACTTCATACTAACTTTCATTATGTTCGGTCAAGCCGTTCTTGAGTTATTTCGAGATATACAAAATCTCAACAGATTTATATAGTAGTACAGATATACATATTACATAATTTAAATATAAACATAAATTTTTAATTTATTAACAATTCGATAACTCGTAGACGACCCATTGCAATATAAACATTGCACTGGTAGCTCATCGTGTTTAAGAAAGTTCAGAGTGAAAGCGAAGCTCTAGTACGGATTGGTGCAAGGATTAGTGAGCAACTAAAGGCGGGTATTTCTCATTCCTCTGACATAGTTTGACTGGTCTTATAATTAGCACAAGGCGGTCGTACTATGCGAGCTTCTAATCTAAACATATTAAAGATATATATTATTATATAAAAACTGCGGTACCGAATGGTGTATATACCTCTATATAGTTTTATGCACACATTTTGTAAACAACTAAGAGAAGAATATTCCAATTACTTAAAAAGTGTTTTTATAATACCTAAATGCAGCTTCAGTAATATCTCTGTAAAAGGTGTTGATTTATTGTTGTACCACTATATTAATTGCATTTCAACATCGCTGCTACGAATCAGCAGCTAACCGATTACCTAAGAATGTTATGACCCTTGTTTTCAAATATAAATATTCAGTAAGAAAAATTGTTACACGGAACTGTCAGAACGGTAAATTTCGTCAATCTTCATCCTTGTTGATTGATTTACAAACACCTAGCTAAAACCGGTAAAGCTCAATTGGTATTGGTACTATTTACAATGTTTACAGTCACAACAAAAGGAATTTGTGAAATTTCGCTCGTATATGAGTAATTTCTTTTATTAATTTTTTTTTTTATAAATTCTTAGTTCTGTAGAAGATCACATATTTTATCATTTTCAGAAGTTTCACCTCTAATGGGTGGAAATTGGAGTCATAGTTTGATGAAGATTTATTTAAATCGTTTTGTTAAAAGTTATTAAATACAGTCCCGATGTTGCACAGACATTCGATTCTCAAACCAAATTAAGTGGTTTACTACAGTAAATTAAGTTTCCTCATTGGTAAATTAACTTAAAATTATAAAATTATATGCAGGAACTCATAACATTACGTTTACGTATTTTATAACACTGTTCAGAGGTGCACACTGAAAGGTTATTCATAAATTATAATCCAAGCCTCTAGTTCACTGCATATAGACTAGTTTATAGGATCGCTTTTACGAACAGCTTCTCAATTTCCAGTTAAGATGGCGCAATTTCCTCGGGTTTGTCGCGCATAATCGCATCGTGGTCTGTGCTATAAAAATAGGTGTGTACTTTTAAAAAACTACATAATGCTCTCCTATTAGTTTTGCGTTAACCAGTATTTTATTTTGTGTGGTTATGTTGATGATATTTTAGTGTTCTATGGCAGTAACAAAGAGAATGAAAAACAAAAATTAAAGTCAGATTACTTCAAAAATTCAAAGTCAAAGACTTGGATCCAGCTAGGCATGTATTAGAGATGAGACTTAGAAAGGATGGAAAATATATTTACTTAGACCAATTACAGTCTGTTTTAAATGTGTTGAAGGAATTTGACATGACTGACTGAAAGCCGGTGACATCGCCAAAGGAGGTAGGTCTCAAGTTAGAGAAAGCTACGGATATCAATTCAAAGTTACCATACCAAAATCTGATAGACTGTCTCACCTATTTGGCACAGAATAATAGGCCAGATACAGCACACGCAGTGAGTTATCTGTCACAGTATAACTCATGTTATGACGAAAATCATTATAATTGTGCTTAAAAAGTACTGAAATATTAAACAGGTAGGTTTAATTATGCACTTATTTTATAAAAGTCTAAAAAAATGGAGATGCATGTTGACGCGGATTGGGGTGGGTGACATCATCGAAAATCATTTATAGGTTTAATGTTTCTATTAGGCAAAAACATAGTTACGTGGGGCAGCCGTAAGCAAAGATGTGTGACTCTTTCCTCAACAGAGGCAGAATACATAGGTCTTAGTCAAGCTTCGAAAGAAGCAATATATTTAAAAAGTCTGTTACAAAGTTTAACGAATGATGTTTGTGATAAGCCTGTAGGTATTTATAATGACAACCAGTCGGCGCACAAAATATCGGAAAATTTGGTGAATCAAAACAGAACAAAACATAGATATAAGATATCATTTTGTACGTGACGCAACCATGAGTGAGGCGGTTGAGTTGAAATACTTGTCTTCACAGGAAATGGTGACAGATATGTTAAGGAAGTCTCTGCTAGATCCTAAAATAAAATATATTTTGGGGAAATTGCCCATTAAGGGCGCGTGTGAAGTTAAACTAAGACAATGATTCAACGTTTATTTTAAAATTGTACAATTATGATAGGATTTTTAATGATGGTCAATTTGTTTAGTTATCTATGTTAATTAGTCTGTTTTATTTGTTAAGGTGTTTGTCTCAATCTTATAATTCAATGCACTATACACATTTACGATTAAGGGTGCGTATTGGAGACTAGGAATGGCCACTTGATGTACTACAGTAATCGTGACGTATGTCTAATTGTTTTGTATTGTGAATTATGGTTGTCTACAAGATTGTGGTGTAAAATAAACAAATTAAATATTACCAGGCCACTGCTTATATTCTGCTAGTAGCTCCTGTTTTTCTTCAAATACAATGCCCGTATTTCATACAATTCAAAGAACCCAATATCTGTATATATATATATATATATATATATATAATATTGTATATATTCTTAGCAGAACGGAACTAAATAAATAAAAATAAGAACTTCATTAAGATCACGAGTATTTTAAATGGTGAAATTTATAAATTACGAAATGGCAAATCAAGCAGACTTTTGTAAATCAATTCTAAACAAATATAAGACGAAACAGAATTGACTATTCAAACGGGCAGAGTTTCCCCTTAACACGTTCACCACAAATATAAGTGTCTCCAGTGGAGCGCTCATCGTCTTACGAGTATATATGTAGGTGCTTGGTGGTGACTGTCCGCCTCTTAACGGATGTGACGTCACTTTGCTGCTAACAACATATATGTATATCTTCTTTTAGCAATAACATTTTTGAAACTTTGATTCACGTTTGGCCTACAGCATACCACGATAAAGAAACTATTATTACAATGTTTAATAATTATAGATTAATACGAGATAATTATGCAAATTCCTATATTGATGTTTAAATTGCAAAGTTTACTATTTCATCATCATCATTACAACCACATCGTCCCAATGCTGGGCTCGGGTCGCCTCTCGCAATGAGAACAGTTCAGGCCGTAATCTGCCACGCTGCCCAAGTGCGAGTTGACAAACTTCAAATACCTTTGCAAACGTTATAAAGAACTCTCAATTGTGCAGGTTTCCTTACGATGTTTTCCTTCACCTAATCAAGTGATAATTATTACGCACGGAATTTGATAAATTAAGAGGTCAAATATGTTTATTATTTATTTATTTTTATTATTTATGATAACATATTATAATGAACAGATAACACATAACAGAACTTTTTTTTATTATTTTATTCAGAACTTTTTTTTAATATGTGAACGATAAATAAACAGACGAACCACCTGATGGTAGCGGTTATAGTCACCCATGGACATCGATAATACTTAAGACTTCACAGACGCGTTGCTGACCGAAAATGACGCTGAGCCCATATCATTATTAATGGCACTCCGACACTGCGACCGAAACACGTATGAAACATTTCACTGTCAGATTTAGACATATTGTATTATTACCCGTGATTACACTCTGTACATTTAAGTTATATGTTGATTGTTGAATAAGTGAGGTATACTGACTCGTGTAGTGCGTGTGTGCAGTTTACCCCATGAATACACTCCGTAGTACATTTAAGTTACTTGTTGCTTGTTTAACAAGTGAGGCATATGACTCGTGCAGTGTGTGAGCAGTTTAATTAAGGAGAACGCTATAGTTTACACTAAAATCGTCACCGTGTTTAATTTATAGTTCTTGACATGAACTGAGTTCTTTGATGACTTACGTCACCAATACTCATAACTTATACGTAAAATAAAAACGCAAAAATCAGAAACCTGTCAATTCAAATCGAAGTCAGTAAGGATGGGCTTCACTATTGCAAATTTATCTACGTATATTTTTCATTTACTATGTACATAATTGTACGTAATAAGGTGTACGTTTAGGTATTTTAGATTTTTAATTTCTTATAATCCATATACCTAAATTTTAATATATTTTTTTTTAACATTAGAGGCTCAGCAGTTTCGATTATGAATGAAAAGTGTGGATATGAAAACATGTAACAAAAGTTTTTTCAATTCGTAATTCGCCCTTCAAAATGAAATCTTATAATCCGAATTCGTTTACAAAACTCTATAAACGTTAAGATTTACAGAAAACCGCTTGTTACAGACAGTTAGTGTCTCACGAGTGATCTTATTATTGTATCAATTTTTCGTCGGATTTACGGAACTTTAATGTAAGCTTGGAAAAAGATCGGACACGTTTAATAGTTACCTGTCTCTGTTTGCACAGCTTTCATTACGTTACTGCACTTTGTGATTTTATTTATTCAGCACGCTAATGTTCGTGTGTTATGTTTTTGCCTTTACCCGCTACGATAAGTAAAAACAAGATTGTATATGAGTATAGTTGGATTATGCCAGTAATTCTGTATTGGTACTTATATTACTGTTGATTCCCGGCAGTCGAATAAATAAGTACCTACCTAATGCTAAGTTGTGAACACTGTATTTAGATGGAAAATTCAAAATCATTTAAGCATTCTGTAAATATACTTACGTACGTCATTTTTTACTTCTATTACCGTTTCGATAACGTTCTTTAACATGGAAGAGAAGAAAAGGCGAAATAAACTACTCAGCAAAATTAACATGGCATTTACAAAGTATGTTTTAATCTGGGAGGAATGGGTTGCGGCACCGTTATTTCTAGGCGTCCTTGTCATAATGTAGCCATACATAGAAGCTGTGTTTTAGCACGTCAATTAAAGACTGTACGACTAAGAGTGTAGTTAAACACCTTGAAATTTTATGTTTTGGTCAAGGAAAATATCGCGATGGTATCAGAATTCTATACGTGAGTGTTCTCTTAAACTTTCTCATAGATGTGAATTCGCAGTCAGAAATAGGCCGACGGAGGTGTATTTAACCTCAGTCATGATTGGAGACTCAAGTCCAGCGGTATAATGTTGCAATTGCTGATATCATAATCAAAAGTATCCTCATAATCTGATGATATAAAGAGACACTATAGTACAGGAAGATGTAAAATAACAATGGAGATAAGTTAAAAAAATATATAATGAATTCTTAAGGAGGCCAAGTTGAGAACAAAATGCTCACATAATGTTCCCATATTTCAATGCACGCTTCTGTCGCATATATCCGCTACCATTAAGTTTTTTTTCTCGTGGCAAATAGGTTTCTCCGCACTTTCCTGGGCGTTCTTGGGCACTCTTTGATTTTATTTATACACCCGCTCGAGCGCCGATACAGTCACTTTTCTACAGGAAGAAATAAAAACTATGTTTCATAATATTTTTAATGAGGTTACAGTAATATGGTTATTGACTTTGAGTAAATTATGTACTAGTATTTGTAATGCATTAGCTGACCCGGCAAACTTCAAAACGCCTAGCAATCAATGAACAGTTTAGTTACAGCATATATAAATCAAGAGCGGCTGTACCGAACCGATGGTTTACCAACACGTGATTATACCACAAATTGACTATGAGAAAAACATGGGTTTTCTACGTTCAGACCACAAACACTTGACGATTGGCCTTGTGATTTTTTAATCGTTATCGCGAATGCAACACGAATTCGAAATAGAATTCGATTAAACTCAAAGGGCATATCGCTTGAGATCATGGGAATCCTCGGAAAGGGAACTTCCTCACCGTTGAATTTTCCTTTGAGTATAGTCGCTTGAATTTTGGTTAGTTTAGGTTTCAAAGCATCATGACTACTGAGCCAACCTTCAGGTGTAAACTGTGCGGTGGTAAGCTAGGCGCGTCAAAATAGTTTAAAAATTTAGATTTCGTCTTCGTTTGTTATACGATCAAAAGATTTGAATAAATGTAGAGTACCAACGATTTGATTCTTAATTACAAAGTTTAAATCATCCACATATTTATTCTTAACCGCAAAAATTGGTCATTTACTTAACCATTTGTGATTTTTGTTTTTATCAATGATATTCGGGAACACTTTGTTGATCAGCTCATCTTTCGGTGAAACGAAATTATAAACAATTCCGAGGAAAAGAAATCAATCCCCTCGATTCGTCGACAAGAACATGGTCAATAGCGATCGTGAATAATTGCTTGGAGAAATCTTCAGCAAATGGATCATTAAGCAATACAAATCTCATGTTTGTTATCAGTTGAAGTCTCTTCACATAGCGCCATAGGTTTGATGATTTCAGGCAAGCGGTTTATTTCATCAACAGCAGTCGATCTTGAAATGATAGGCAATGTTTGGCGGAAATCACCAGTCAGTAAAATCATCGCGCCTTTCAATATCCGGGCAAGTGCTTCCCCCTTGCGTGCGACTAACGCGACGCTCTTTGCGTGCGTTTTCTCGTTCTTCTTCGGTGGATTGATTCGCAACATTCCGAAACCTAATTGCATTACGGGTTTATTGGGAAATATTAGATGTTCTGCTTCGCGACATAATAATGTAAAACATACAAATGGACCAGTAACCTAAATATTTTTTCACAATAAACCACAGATATCATAAAAAAAGAAAGAAATGGTAGTGACGTGTCAGCTCGACCTGAGCATAGCTCGAATTTACATTAAATTGGTAAAAACAAAACAAATCATTTAGTGATTGACTTGACAGTTGTTGCTGTGTTACTAACTCCAAAAAAAATCCCCTAAAATGAAAATAATTGTTTTCCGCTACGATAATTAATTAATATTTCTGGCATTCGGGGCTGAGACGAACCCAAAAAACCAAATATCATTAAAATTGGTACTGCCGTTCTTGAGTTATAAATTTTGTAACTAACACGATTGACGACTTTGTTTTATATATATATATATATATATATTTTTGTACTGAAGTTTAAAGATAAATGTAATACGGCGAAGAAGTAATTTTGCTTGCCAATTATTTCTTGGCTCTAAATACAATTTACTATTCTTTGAATTTTATTATTTAGTGTCAAATGATAATAATGTTTAACTTCGTACAATTTAAATTTTTTTGACATTATCTTCATTGTACAATCGATATATCGAAATTCAAAATGTACATGACCGTCACGCGTTTAAAATAAAGTGTATACGGCGTCATAAATCACTAAATAAATTATACTATTGTTCTGTTTACAGTTTTTAACATCAGTTACAGTAGTTTTTGATATCATCGCCTTGAAACAGACACTGTTATCGACATACATTGTTGAACATGGAATATTAGATATTTAACATATTATTTAGTAATAGTAAAAGCATCATAAATATTTTTAGAATATACAAATGTAAACCAGTGGAAACTTTCGTGCGTGTAGCAATTAACATAAAAGTGACATTATGTATGTAAAAGCGGTCTAGCCCTTTTAAAGGGTATCCTGTATACTTTTAAGGTTAACGAGTAAAATTTTAGAATACGTTATTTACCTGCGTCGTTACCGGTTTGGACCACATTACGGTCATTTTGCCTTAATCGGTTTCGTTCGAAACCTCAATCAATCGTTTGATTCAATCAGTATCTGGAGGAGGTGTTCACACCTCACCCCGCCGCGCCTGCCGTCCGCGCCCATCACGAGCATGTCGAGGAGCGCGTACGGAACTTCCTCAATGGCCCGACACCGTCACTCGAGGGAGTGCGATTTATCGCCCCCTCAGAGACACGGAAGGCGGCCTTGCGACTCCCAAAGCGCAAGGCCCCAGGCCTTGATGGAGTTACAAACCTCGCGATAGGTATGCCGCCCAAAGGAGCCGTTGTCGCTTTGACACGGCTCTACAACGGTATTCTCCGCACGGGCCACTTCCCGAACATCTGGAAGTTAGGGAAGGTCATCGTCCTCCCGAAGCCGGGTAAGGA
>PDGT01000005.1:4470476-4518494 GCA_003671415.1 Megathymus violae | reverse complement strand
TAGTTCTCCCGAGTTTATGTCCGGGTAAAAAGGTGACCCTTGAGGCCCGAATCTTCCCCATACCGCACACGCCCCAGCAGGGGCGGCGAGTATGGATGACCCCGTGTTGTTGTTGTATCAATCGTTTTAGCAAACGCTCATTATCAAGCAATATTAATCAGATCATTAATCGATAATCGAAATGTTATAAACTGTATGAATATTGTTCTATTATTTATCGTTTAAAAGCATTGTTCTTTGTCAAATTAATTAAACTTACAGGTTTATTTTAAGGAGTAATTAAACAAACAGTTAAATATTATTTTAAACAGATGTTTAGACAGAGTTCCGTTGTAATTACTAATACCTCCAGGGACAATACTTAATGTCTTCCACGATAATTTACCGATGCTAGTACATACCTAATATATGTAACAATATCGGCGATTATTTTTTTACATAGAATAAGTTAATGCTTGACAACAATCTCACCTGATGGAAAGTGGTGATGAAGTCTAAGATGTTGAATGCACTAACTTACAAGAGCCTATTCACTCTCCTTTTGAAGACTTCCAAATTGTAAGAAGGCGGGAACACCGATTTGTTACTATTTTCGGTAGAGCATAAGTTAATCCAAATGCTAATACGTTTTAAAATACGACAGTTCTACTAAAGCTTTTAAAAGAAAAAATGGTTATTCGTGGATTTTAAAACAATACAAGTGTGTTGTAATTTATATTTTTATTATTTAAGTAAATAATTATTTTCATTGAAAATTATATTAGTATTGTATATTTTATATACACTTTCCTTTCTGTAGGGTAATTTCTTAAAGATATTTCTAAGTTTTTTTTACACAAAACAAATTAATGCTTCACGACAATTCCACAAGATAGTAAGTGGTGATGTAGTCTGAGATGTTCAGCGCATTAACTTATAGAAGCCTATTCACTCTCCCCTTGAAGAATCCTTCAACGTAATTAAGCAGGAACACCGACGCGGGCAATTCCAATTCTTTCTAGTGCGCACAATGAATGAAGCAAACCGCGTCGTCCACCGTGACCTCTGTTTTGTACTGTATTTCATTCCTATTGGCCCAAGCATTCGACAGGTATCTCTCCACTCCTATGCTATCATCTGCATACCCATAGATACCAGGCTTGAGCAGATCATTGATCTGGAACTAGAATAGAATGGCGGAGAGAACGAATCCCTGATGAACTCCGGCGTTTGTCAACTTCAACTACAATGAACAATCATGGACGACAACTCGGAGAAATTGTTGACTCAGAAAGGCCTTGACCTAGTCAATAAGGCTAGAAGATATACCTTAAGTTGGAAGCTTGCGTAACGGGTGAGTTGAATTTAAAAAAAAGGTGCATTGAATTAAAAAAAATATTCGTCCACCAAAATCATAACCGAAGCTAACTGAGTACAAGTTTTATCCTGAACATAAAAAAATATAATGGTAATGTTCAATAAAAAAAATTGATTTATAATTATTTCTATAAGTTTCAAAAGAATAATTCAATAGATAATCTATTTGTAATACAATAATTTATAAAATCAATGTCGTCGTATGTCATTTAAATTTAATATTAATATAAAGTACCTAGCCGTTGGTTTTCCTTCATTCTGGCTGCGATGGCTTGTAATAGAAACAAGACAGTTACCTCCAGGGACAACTAAGTGTTTGCTTCCACAGATAGTAGATGTCGGCACTTAGTTCCAACAGATGTCTCCGTTCTATAGTCCGTAAGCATACCATCAGCTTTAGCAAAATTGCTCACTCGAGCTCGCATTTTCCTACTGAACATAAACGTTAGTCGCGGTTTTATTTGGAAATAATTTGTTACATTTCCTCGATATGAAATCAGTTACAGGGAAATAAATACGCCAGAGCTCGTATTAAGAATTAGAAAACTTTTATATTTTCGTTTAAAAACGAATTACTTTATTTTCAGGTTAATCAGGTAAATCATCGTACTGAGGCGACGATAGAAAAATTAAGTTTATTCGCATTAATAGGTTTCCCCAAAGCAATAAGCCTTATTATATTTTCAAATATTTAGATTCCATAATTTAACGGTTGAATTGTAATTTTTATACATTTTATTCGATATCTTTTTAACTATGCATTTAAAAACTATAAGTTTTTTAATTGTCGATTTCGATTTACAAAACTAGAATTGCTTTACCATAAATTGGGTCAAATAACTTTTAAATGTATTCAATTTCAACGTGTTTTGATTAAAGTCTGAAGACCCAATAATAAAAGGGTCACTGACTTCCATGTTGATCAATAACGCGTCTCCGATGTCTTGGGTATTCCGGATGCCCATGGGCGACGGTGATTACTTACCATCAGGGGGCTCGTCTACATTTGTCTACAAGAGAGGCACCCGATTGGTCATATTAAGAGTCTATCAACTTATAAGCATTTTCCTGAGATGAAGAGGAAATCTTAAATATTAATATTATGTGTCAAATTCTTGTCTAAAGGTCAACTCCGAGTATGGACTGACTTCGACATTTTCACATTTTCGTATGTTTAACTGTAAACCCAACCGCTTCTTTATGTTTACATCAACAAAAAGAAGTCAACAGCGAAATCAAGAAATTGCTGGTTCTCAACGCAAATATTACAAACAAACACAGCGAAATTCTGTTATTTTACCGTCAGTGTGGGAAGATGATTCAGAGTACCTTCTATGATACAACTTGGTACAATATTTTATATTAAAATAAGTAGCAGTTGGATAACGGCATGGACCACATGGTTCACATGATAAATGGTCATTGCCACACAAGGAGCATAATCCCCAACAAAGGTAAATAAATACGTACGTTTATTAACTGGCTTCCTAGCATGCAACAAAATCACGATTGGTTTTTATAAACAAGGTACGCTTACCTACCCAGTCTTATAATAGGATTGTAAACATTCGATTAAGCAACGGAACATATACGGCTAGAATACAAAATAACAATTCAACTCCATATTTATATTATAGTAAATGCATAGGTTTTTAACAAATTGGTTTTTACAAACATTTCTCGCAAGTTAAATTTCATTATCGCTTCGCCAAATGTATACTGTGAGTGGTCCTCCCGGAAGAAGAAGCGGCAAGAAATTCCCAGGAGGATTTTTTCCACTTAGTACTACATATGACAATTAAACTCACGTCCAAGCAATGTTGTCTTGTCTGGTTGTCACCTAGTTCGTAATAACTTTTTCCATATCGTTTGACATGAGTTTTTAATTTACTGTATAGCATTACAATAAATTTTAACGGAATTTTATGACATGTTTTTACACATGTACTCATGAAATAGTCGTCAGATTTAAGTCTAAAATTTGGTATAATCAGTTACGCCTTATATCTAGTATTAATATTGCGAGCTTTATTTTTTTAAGAAAAATATATTTTTAATATATATTATATTATCTTAAATGTATTGTGATACAACAGTCAAAATATTGATTAGATGAAAATGTATGTATAAAAGTATATACCATCATACATTGTGCTTGCGGATTGTTGCAATATAAATAATTCTAATTTAATAACAATAATTTTCCGCAAAATAACGCCTGATACTATCAACAACATGAAAATAAGCTGTCCTTGTCAAACTCCATTAAAACTACTGAGCCTAAAATCGGCTCGCTGACAATTCAAGAACAGAAAACTTATACGAAAATATTCATTAATTTTACACTTAAAAAGAAAAAATATTCGTAGGTACTATTACTGTACTTATCTTAAACGTGTCCTATTTGGATTTGACCCAGTTTGAGTATAGAAGTGAGCAGTGACAGCTTGAAAATTGATTACTTGCGTTTCGTAGACGAATCTTGCGTGTAATTTTCAAAATGGTTTTCATATTTTAAATTGATTATCGTTGATTTCGGTAATATCGTCAGAAAATATCTAAATTATTTTCGTTTTGTTAAAGGTAAGTGTTTGCTAATAATAATGTTACTAAACATTATTCTTCTTATTTACGTAAAAGTATATTTATTTATATAAATTCCAAAAATCAGGTAAAAATCAGGTGTCAGGTAGATAGTTGTACGAACTTACATGTATAAATTTACGCATCGATATAAATAGGTGTAGTTGTGCCCTCGTTCACATTCTGGAGCACTTATAGTGAAGTATTTCAACCGTTTTGGCTTTAATTTTTATGCGCTTAACAAGAAAAATATTCCCGCGATAAAGTCGCACCGAGTTAAATTAATATTGCACTGAATAGTATTTTAAATACTAGGCCAAAAACTGCTATCCGTCAGTTGATTTCGTTCGATTTTTAATGTTAATACAATTAAAGTGTGTAAAACTATTCGTAATGACATTCTAGACTTAATTTTCATCCACCTCCGAAAGTCAAAAATGTCCTAAATTTTTTGATTTGTTGAGTACCATTCATAATATAGGTGTTTGTAGTATAATTGTCAATTCATTATAATAAAAAAATATAATTATCATCACTATAGAATCTAAAAGTAAAGTCTCTGTTTGTCTGAACGTTATAATCGCAAAAACTACTGCATGGATTTTGATTCGTGTTAAGTAGTATGTAAAGTGAATTACGAATACAGCTTAGGTACATACATATATGTGGTAAAATGTTAAATCGCGTAACAATTATTTTGGGTGCAGTTACTATTTGTACCGTTATGATCATCATATTTTAAGAAGTAAAGCGAAGTTTAATTATTAGTGATAATTTATTAATAAAAATAATATAATAAAAAGAAATAAGTTTCACTACTACACCACAGTTGTCACTACGGCACTTTTGTAAATTCGAATATATCGACTTTTTATTTTGTTCGTAACAAAAGCTTCTTGTTTTTGGGTTATTTAATTATAATCGAAGTGGAGATTGTAAGCCTGCATGCTACCTTGAGCTAGTTGGTCAACTATGGCCTAAGACCTATGAGGCCATTCGTACCAATCGCAACATCCTTAAAATTGAAGTCATTTCGCCGCATTTCATTTTAAGTCGCCTCATTTCTTTTCTTCGCTGGCAGCAACAACCGTAATATCGAAACACAAAATGACTTATTTGTTAAATAATTATTATTTAGCTGATGATGGTGTTGGTGGTCGTGGTGGTCGTGGTGGTCGTGGTGGTCGTGGTGGTCATGTCCAACGCGAATCTTACAAACTCTCTCACCAAAAATGTACGTCCCTTAAATAAATAAGTACATAACATAATCGAATCTCAGTGAACGAATCACTACCTTGAGAAATCAAATAGAATTGAGTGAATATGGTTGTCTGAGTTGTTCTGAAGTTACACGATAGCCCCGAGTAACATGTCCACAACATTAATACGGCGAAACATCCGTTCATTTTATACATACGTACGTACAGCTAACGAATCACGAGTATAAACTATACGATTGTTACACGATAAAACAACAAGACCAATCAAACATTAAATTTTCATGACAAAAAAGTTATTGTTATTCAGTCAAGAATATAATTTTTAATACTTTTTAATACTGGACGTTTTAGTTATGTATGTAAATATTTTTAAACATGAGTATTGTAGCTTTTCTGAAACGAAAATTTTACGTTTATTGCGGATCTGGTCTTGGTACCTCCAACGGTGTTTTATGCATTTCGGTTCATGAGAATAGCTGCAATAATTCTGTTTGAGTCTGAGACAAAAAAGACAAATGGTAGTTTTAGTTATAAATATTTTCCGAATTTATAATAGTATGGGGACCTATCGCCTTCGTGAATTGGTATCAAAAGACTTGTAACTATTATTTCCATTGAATATTTTACTTTTGTTTGGACGGTAAAGCCAGTGAGGAATGTCACTAAAACAAAAAGTTGTGGGTAATGATCGTTCCCAGTTTTAAATGTGGCGGAAAGAATGGCGCCGGGCAGTCGCTAAAGTAAAAAATTGCAATTAATATTTCCTCTTTTATTCTCTTCTCTATCAATTTAGTCGATTATACTTATAACATTATAATTACATATTTTTCACAAGAATAAAATAAAATAAAAGTGGAATAGAATAAAATACTCCCTTTATTGTACACGACAACAATGACATAAATAGGCAGGTAATATATGACTAATTAGTTAATACTTGATGATATCCATGGTGTGATTGTAACGCACACTAGATTCGTAAAAGGTTATTAGTTTGTAGAAACTTGACCGAATTATAACCTGATTATAATGTGGCCAACGCTTTTACCCTTTTGTTGTAATATGAGAACTTGTATATTAATCGACTTAGTTGCGTGGATCGTGGTAACTTTTAAAGAGTAAAAAGCGTAAGTTTCACGATGAGTTAAGTTTAAAATAACTTTGTTATTTTGTACAAAATTCTTTTACAATCCCTAATCTATATGAAGCTGCCAATATTTGGCTTACATGACTGACTACCTCCTTCTTCCATCTCGAGGTAAAAGGTGCATCGAGGCCAAGATGAGTGGGACAGATTAAGATATATGAAAGTAGATATCTGTTACGATCTAACTTATTAAATTACGGTTAAACTAAAACATTTACGGTTTTAAGTTTGAATTATTATCAATGTTCCGACTACGTTTATAGTCCACTATAAGGATCGTAGTTGTTTATGAGTACTTCGATGTTGCATGAGCGTATAACGTTATGTCAACGTCATGAATGCCAATTCGGGGACAAATTAAAGCCGAGATTGGAATTTGTTATGGATTTATAGCATATCTATATGCAGCTAATTATTAAACAGCATTGATTGTTGATTATCTATCAAGTGCCATAATTGTCTTATCAATATAACACATTCTTTAACATGACCTAATTAATTGCAGTCCTGGAGTAACAATAATCAAATATTGTTCTACCTACAGAACTATTACAGCTACAGTACTAGTAGCTACTACGGAAATCTAAATTTTTTTCTATTCATACTTAATTATATTTGCACTAGTAGTAAATCTGTGGTGATATATTATCCTAATATGTTTTAGGGATAAAAATTAACGTAGTACCCGAAAAGTTGCGGTAAAAAAAGACAGTTCACGAAGGAGCACAATTGTATAATCATTTATCAAATACTATTAAATCTGCAAAGGTAATTTTATGTTTAAAAATAGTTCCAAAATAATATTATCAAATGAACATATGTCATTCTCTATATTTTGGTGGTTCCAAATTGATGTTTATCATTTTAAGTGATTAGTATTTTTATTAAAAAAAATTAAATAATCAATATAGGAAACAAAACAAGAATTTTGATAATAAATGTCTGTCGCTCTTGCAAGTATCATGTGGTAGGTACTTAGTTTTTAATGATATTCGAAATAATTATATGATTATTCATTTGGGTGATGAACTTTCAAATCGTATGGTTTTTTTCGTATAACACAGGTTATTACTATTATGCTTGGTAATTTACTATATGTAAATTTTACATAATGGAAGTTCATGCTAAAAGTATACAAGAAACATATTGGATGGTTTGTACATTGTTGAAAATATGTGGAATCTGCCTCCCTTGGCCAAAATATTGGACTAGATCTTTATAAAAAAAGAAAGGATAGCATAGGATAGGATAGATATGATCCAGCAGCGGAAACAAATATGGGATGTGGTTAATAAACGTTTAATATTTACTAGCAAACTGCCCTCGATTCGCTTCAGAAAAACTACACCTTACGCTTAAAAATAGCACTTGCATTCTATTAGGACTGTGTTTTTCTCGTTCTATGAATTAAAACAATATTACTTAATAAGTTTTGTATTTATACACGGATTGCAATAAAACATACCCTAGTGATGCTTCCTGCATTAATACATTAACGAAAACCAGAAGAACGAAATCGGGTAAGCCGTTTCCGAGATAAAAATTCTAATAATCATTGTTTTGTCTTCTATTGCGTTAATAAGTGCCCCTAATAATATTTTTTCTCATATATCGCTCATGTACAGACAGCGATCAGTGACAGTTTTATTATATGTATAGATAATAATGTTCAAAGATCAGACAAAAGTGCAAAGAAAACAATTGTTGATTTTTTTAACTTGTAGCCTATATCAAGATACAATTATTTTCTTTGTAAGAAATTACTTCTTAACTAGTCTAGAATTAGCTGGAAAATTATCTAAGCTTCTTATATCGTTTGTTTAGCTTTTACCAAATCACATGAAGTCATTCTCTGTCTCCTATAAGCTTAATTTGTTCTTTGAAACGTAATATTGTTGGCGTGTGTAGTTTGTTAATGGATTTTATGTAATTTACGTAGGAAAAACAAATTTAGAAGAAATTTTTGCCGTATTGAGGCGGCCTAGAATACTCCTCCCAATCCCGTGCTGGCAGAACAGGGTGTCGTAAAAGACGACAGAAGCCAGCCTGCTTGGTGGTAGGGCTTCGCATAAGGATTATATTATCAGTATTATTATTAAATCATGAATATTATTACTGGTATTATTATCTTTCCGTGAAGTCTGCCTGGCTAGCTACCACCCTCCTGCTTGAGTCAGCAGCCAAACGACTCATCGTGTTCCGGCTGGGGGCTTGAGAGCTAGTTCTATCTTTCTTAAGTTCTTCGTCTTGCTGATTGATCTCCATGAGTGACGGTGATCATTCATCGTCAGGTGGCTCGTCTGCTCGTTTGTAGGCTATTAACGTAAAAAAAATTAAGCATACATAGCTTACATACATAACACTACTAGCATCCAATAAGAATAGACACACGAATAATAAAGAATGAATATTATTTTTGGTATCGAATTATAACTACGTATACCAAGATTGCCAAGACATAATTATATCATTATTTCTTCATGAATAAAGAGTTATAATTTTACATCTATCTTATTTACTTAATTTTATTTATCTTGGTTACTTACCTTGATAGCTAACTTAAATTAATTAATTAGAACTGTGGCATTCGTGAAGCTTTCATAGTCCGACGGTTTGTATTTTGTAGTTGTTTGCGATAATATTTTGAGCGCTTCCATCCTAAAGAGAGCAGGTTAAGTCATTGGAGACGATTGACACCTTCAGATGTTGAACATAAAGCCATGTCATAGGAGATTTAACAACTTCTAAAATATAGTTGACTACTATACCCTATACACTCACACAGTGACGCATCGTGATGAGCTACACTCTAAGTTACCTCAATAACTTGGAGCGACTCATATTCTGTTTGAAGTCTCTGACGGATTGGAACCAAATTAAATAACTTAGGCCTGGAGTAAGGATATCATTGTACCCACTTAAAGATACGTTACGTTAGATACGTCCTTTTAAGATCTATTTTTCAAGTAAAAGAGTGGTTCTTTTTCTCGCTTTATAAGTACAAGGACAACGGCTATCGTTAACTCTTTCCTTTCAAGAATAGTTTTATTAGTTCATGCTGCTTTGAGAAAGTGATATTTTCTTAACTCGAGAAACACGTAATATTTTAAGTAACATTATATCTCATACGATTGTTATGATTGTTATTTTAAGTATGCTATTTCATATGAGATAATTCGATATATTTGTATAGTATTTTAAGGTCTTCATGTTTTTCGGGTTGTTTTAAACATAATATTTGACGGGATCTTTGACTTCCGATTTAGGATATAATAAGAAAAGAATTCGGCTATTTTTTCTATCATCAAGGAACATAAATTGCTACTTCATTTAGGAAGGATTGGACATCGCGTGAAGGTCTGAATTATGAAGTACTTGTTTGTTTTATTATATTAATACGCAAAAATCTTGTCTGATTTCTCAAAAACGATACAGTAAGAGCTAGTGGTTTCAAATTTTGACATTAAGTTTTAATTAATAGTTACATGAATGAAAATTGCTAGTTGACCTTCGTGTTAAATAGAAATATACAAAATAATGTACCTTTTCCCGAAGAAAGCAAGAAGAGTTGCTAATACTCGTGTATAAAAAAAAGATAGATTGAGTTAAATGTGATTGTAAATCTGAAGGTGTATATCGGGACTTACGTAATTAAACATCCATAATGACAATTTATTTTGTTTATAATTCTTCCGTTACATTGGAGCAATGGCAGTTCGTAATATTAGTTACGTGCGAATCAGGGCGAGCCATTTTATTCCTTCATATTAAATTATCGCCAAATGTTACGTTCCAGATTTATTCCCACACGATTCTTCGTAGAGGTTCAATATTACAGAGAGAATTTTGGTTTGATCAATTGTTGTAACACATTGGAAATTATACTTTTACTGTCACCATCACAGTTTTATTCATTCTAAATTCACAAATATTATTCTGCTACCAACTTTTAGTTCTACTTAATACGTCGCTTTCTAATCTCCGAAAGAAAGTTAAGAAAATTTACACGGACTCTCATGAATGCAATTAAAATTGGAGTGTTCGATGAGAGTATTGGCGTTTGATCTTGTCTAATGAGTATGTCTCAGAAATGTAGGTATAACACTTAACTTCAAGGTTCCGTCAGACTTTACTTGCTGATTTCGTTTCATTTAAAATGCTTTTCCACAATTTGTAATCTGCAGATGTACACAAGCGTATTATCATGTAAATTCCATTTCTATATTGGTACATTGAATTAAACAAACATAGCACCGGTTATGGAAGTGGATCTCGGGAGAGAATGTTTACTAAACTGTGTTTGTTAGTGTTTCCTTATTATTTTGAATTCATATTTTATCAGTTGAACAAATTATTTCAATATTTGCGATGTCGCCATGTTACTTGCAATTAAAAATATCTGCTTAGTTAAAATAAAAAGAACAAAATGTAATATATATAACGAGAAAACAAAAAAAATCCTCTTTATTGTACACCAAAAATAGTATATAGACAAATATAGATACAATATTTTAAGTACAACATGCGGCCTTATCACTTAGTAATTAGTAATTAGTGATCTCTTCCAGACAACCCATTGAGCTGATACAGTAGTTGGAGTAATGAAATAGGGTAGGCGTGCACAATTATGAAAAATAGTTATATTTGTTACTTATTGAGGCAATTAAAATTGATGTGACTAGGCAAGGAATTATCACGTGTCTTCCAATTCCTGAGGACCTCGAGAATTTCCGAACCCTATCGGGGTGTTGGTCTTGGACAGACTTATGAATATGACGTCATTGTGCATCTCGACACACCTTATTGCAGTGATTTCGGATAGACCGGTATTTAAGCAAATTCTTCTCACTAGGATCCGATTTATATTTCGATTTGGCAGCGTTTTTCTTTTTAATAAGGATTTTAATATCGTGAGAAAACCAGGGAGTAAGAAAGTCTCGCACGCGGATTGGGCGAACAGGGGCATGAACATCTAAGAGTCGGATTATGAGTTAATTAAATAAAGCCACCTGTTCATCTACAGTGTTGGAATTGAGAATAGGGCTTCTGACAATTTTTCCAGCATCCATACGGAACACTTCAACATCCATGCTACCAAAGTTACGTCGAAGATCCTTGACCTGGCCTTAGGAAGGTTCAATTTATAAGAAAGAAAAATTAAGTCATGATAATAAAAAGCATTGGCAGCACACTACCATGCCTATAAACATGATTAGTGGAAGAGACAAGTATTAGGTCCATAGGGAAGGAATAGAATGAGGGAATAGGGGAATCGTAGACACCGGAAGTATAGTTATGTAAGTTTGCTGCCTCGAATATAGATTTTAATCTAACGGTTCGTAAATCATTATTAAGAAAGGCAAGTGTTGAAGTCTCCCAAGAATATAGAATGTGAATAGATTAGAGTAAGATTTTGTTATATTTTTTTGAAAGTTGAGAAGTAACCGACGTAAAGGCAAGGACTATAAAAACTCATAAGTGTAACTTTGTATTAGAGAAGAGGATTTCAACTAAAAGATATTCATCCTTACTTTCGGGCTATGTCAACGTTGACATATCAACGATCGATAAAAATATATGACGTCATAGGTAAATAGCGATCGTTCCGTATTAAGTTAAATCCGGGAAGTGCGTAAGACGTAGAAGGTAGGTATGGCTTTAGCCACGTCTCTGAAACTGATATTGCGTGAATGTATTTGCTATCAAAAGAACTAACGAAGTTAGGGTAGTGTGCCGGAATACCTTGCGCATTAATGTGACATATATTGAAATTATTCTGTGACTTTATATACTCAGTATTTAAAGTTTTTCCCAAAGAAGTAAATGCATGCAAAACTATCGTCACTGCTTACACTTAAGGATTCTGAAGAACAAAAGAGATTTTGTACAGTATCATTACTACTATTTGCTGACATAACAATGTATTTACTATAAATTAAATATGTTTATACCATAAATTAAATAAAAACTAAATTACATATATGCATGGCTATACACCCACCAGCTACTTCAAAAGAGCTAAAAACAATTATCACAATATTATAGATCAGGAGTACTTATTAACAAATGGACAAGAGACGATGTGCAGCAAACGTCTGTTTTTACAACAAAGAAGTTATGTAGTCACTACGTACTTAGATCTGCTTCTTGCATTGGGTTGGTAAAATTGATGAAAATCATTGTTGCCTCTTGTCCTTTTTAAAAACACGTTTTAATTTAAAAAATACTGGTATATATACCTAACGGTATGAAATATTCTATATCTCTTCATCATGAAACTCTTCTAAGAGGTACCAATTCACAGGCTGCGCTGCATTTGTAGGAATAAATACTTTAATAGTTATGCATGTAAGTGCCAAAGCCGATCGATGTTTAAGTTAAAAATGGCATAAACCATATAATTATGAATTCCCCGTACCTACTTACTGTTGGATTAATATTTGTTGTTTGATTATATAATAGCTAGAACAGCAAAGAATCTAATATATTACTTAGATTCATCGCCAGCTTCAACGGAACTCCGCGAATTACGGCATCTCCTCCCGTCGGAATAGTTTTCGTTCGATTCCATCGCATTGTTTCTCTGAGCTCGATACGACCCAATCCAATTTTGTACTCAAAATCCTTAGTCGATATACAAGATCAATTTACTCGTACCTATCAATGACCGAGTGAACACTTCCAAAGTACATTGTAACTGAGCCGTTAACATCAACTGACAACGCCGTAGTTGCATACAAATTTATGGACTGTTGCATATTGATATGAAATGTATACTATGTTAAATGCATCTTTATTTTTTTATTTTATGTTAATAGTCGACAAATGATCAAACATGGCTCATGTTAAGTAATCTGACCATTTATCTCCGTCGCCTATAGCCATCTAAACACCCCAAACATCATCAACGTGATACTGGCCAAAAAAACAAGGGACCCGCTTATTAGTATTATTTCTCATATTTTCTGTAACAATGAAGCATTGGTATTTTCATGCTGTTTTTATTAGAATTTAGATATATAAGATAGTACAATATTGAAAAATTAAACGGATTCGAACTTGAGTCTCCCGACAATCACTACAAAATTATTATGATGTTGCCATTTGCCTCAGTACGCACCAAGGTTCTGTATTTACTGGTATGTATTATTTAAATTGTATCTAATATAATGAGTAATACTTCGATTGTCTATGAAGCACCTTAATACTTTTTTCCGTAAACGTTTAAAATAAGAACAGGTCAGCTAATAAAAAGTAACCTCCTTTTTATTAGCACTAAGTACTTTATACTTTATTATTTATTACTGATACTAAAAGCCACATTGAATGTAGGAGTGATAGAAAACCTAATACAAAGCAAAATAATTATCTTGCAACGTGAATTATACTAGACTTTATTAGTGAGTATTTTATTGGTTTATTAAGTACTTTTTTGTATTTGTATTATAAAAACATGCTTCTCACCTTATTTTTATGTTCAGTAGAGGAGCTAAATTATGATTTAATTAAGTTTGTTGTTGGAGCTTGCTTATAGATATCTATGCTTCTATTAAGTGCGAATTTAGACTCATACGTTTGAAATTATGATTTTAATAACAAAGTATTATTTATGATTGAAGGCATAAAGATCTTTTGATTCATATGGAAGTAACGAACTGGTATATAATCCATGATATAGTCACAGTCCATTTAATCATAGATGTAACATCACCTCATACAACTGAAATAAACTGTCACCTGTAGGTGTCGTTAGCCCCAAGGCCGTTTTTTGGTTACCACTAACAAACGAGTAAATGGGTCACATAAAAAGCTGGACAACCTTTTAACTGGCTCTCCACTACTGCAATCGGAACACGTTATAAATATTTCATTGTCGATTTTTAGGATGTTAATAGCTAGCCAGACTGATTTCACCACAATGCTCAACAGTACTCATTTTTTGAAATTAAGCCGTGCGGTATAAAGCCCAGCAACCTTCGAATAAGGGACCTAACATTGCATCATCCGTTGCTCAACACGTTACACTAGAAGCAATACAATTGGGTTGGACTCAAAGATAGAAAGAGTTCTTCTTCTTACCAGAAAATAAGGTTACTTACTGTAGGCAACTTCTGGGTAAGGTCACACAAATGACAGTATTACCTTTTTTTCGTATCGGGTCCCATTAAAGGCATAAGCCTAGTAAAAACTTTAAGACCTCATCATAATAAACAGCTCATGCACGTTTTTATTGAATATACGAGTATTAAAAGTTCAACAAGCGAAGTTTAAAAACGAAATTCGAATGAAAAATACAGACACAATATTTTTTCGTAAGTTCGAGTTGTGATTCACATTTTTATTCAGAAGGTACTTTTTTGCTAAAATAGTGGTGCCATTTGAGGTTTTTCTGGCACACCTATCGTTTTTGTTAGTCTTTTTAGAGTTAAAACTTTAGTTAGTGTTAGTGTTAGAGAGTTTAGTGGAATATCGATTTATATGTACTAGTAGTAAAGCAATTTTTAAATTAAAAAAAAAGCGATAATTTTGAACGACTCGGGTATTTAGAAGCATGCATTATTAGTTCAAATAACAGAATGTTTTTTTTTGCTTTTGAATGTTTTTATTTGCTTTTGAAGGCTATTTCCGGCTGCAGCAGGGAGAAGGACATAATGGATGACAACATGAAGTAGCTTTTCAGAAGTTATTCGAGAATAAGCTTTAATAGTTTGATTTCACAAGTTGTTTAAATCATTTGTATTTTTCTTCGAATCTTTAAAATGTAAAATTTGTTCACCTAAATAAAAAAAATCATAAAGCCTCGTTTAATGAACTGAAAACTGATTAATAAGTTCCATCTGTTGTTACATCCAGGTTTTTCCTGTTTTTCGAGAACAATTATCAGTATTTGTACAACTTACCTACTGCAAGCAGAAAATGCAAAGATTTAGTCAACCACAAATCGAACCACTCGAATTCAATGACAATCGTACGTGCGTTGGTTTTCTAAGAACTTAAATGGAAAATCTCTTTGGTTCAGATTATAGCAGCTTACTGGCATTACCTGATTCAGCTCTAGCGATCGAACGTCACTATTTGGCAGGATCAGGCAATGCTAGTAAGCTGGTTACTCGAGCGCAAAGCGTATAAGTCGTATTACCGGCAAACGAGAGTTGGCACTCCAATACCCCATAATGTATGTAAGAGTGGTTGAAATAAGCCCTAGGACTAAATATGAAAAAATTTAGTATTCAAATAAATATTCATTTTCAATCAATATAAGTTTGTTGTATAAGTGTGTGTTTTGAGGTTTAAAATTAAGTGCCATCTGTTATCCTAGAAGGAAATACTCGTACGTTGAGCACAGTAGATTAACATTGAGTAGTGAAAGATGGATTTCTGTATCATTAAACGGTAAATAAATTACTGGGACTCAAATGAATTTTAATTACAATCACAATACGATCTTTATGAAATTATTGTGCATTTTCATTCCTTTGATGGACTTTATTGATTGATATTGATTGATTACATATCAAAATGCCCTTTCTCTTAAAATGAAGTGTGGCTTGTTCTAAATTTTCGCTTAAGAGTATAAAATAAAAATGAAAGCAACCTTCTCAAAACATTGTAAATATAACGTGTATTGTACTAAATATGTTATATGATAAAACAGTATTTCATAGTACCGGAGATAAACTAAAATAATGATTTATAATTTAAAGGGAAAATAATGAAACAAAAATAAAGACTCCTTGATTGTGGGAAAATTGTAAAATATCGTGGCGGATCACGTAAGTCCGGTCGCATTAGTTCCGGGGGCACGGCGGTCGAAGGATGTATTGCCGGAAGCCGCCCATACATCACGTTTTATGTGTGACAAATAGTCTCGAGTTAGGTGAAATTGCTTTTCGATCCACTCCGACATTTAATGGCAGGTCACTGACGTGTGACCTTAGTCGTTCCGTAACGATCTCAATTTGCGTGCCGTTTATCATCATTTCCTAATATACTCGTATTTTATGTATCAGGACGAATACATTTGTATATAGTTTCTTTCTATTCCACAACAAAAGAACTAACGATACATACTTTACTTTCTTTGCTTAGACGTATCAACTCAATTATAGTCAAATATTACTATTTATAAATATAAATTTCATGGGTGTGATATTATTGTTCTAAAAATGTGTATTAAAACATTTTGTTACATTTGGACGTGACAAGAAAGTTTACGGGTACAGTAACAAAAGTTTGTTGCGAATGAATGCTTAGGGATTTAGGTGCCGGCCTTTATGTATACAAAATGTCGCAATAATAAGTCCATTTTGCTCGTGTTATGATTACTTAGCGATGTTTCTATTTGTTGACATTACGGAAGAAGAGTTTTGAATTAGATCGTCTGGTTGGGAGTTACATACATAAAAGAATGCGGTCGGTAGGACGCACGACGTAATACAGGAACTGCGTTGTCGTTGTTCCATTGTATTCCGAGCTACCCTTGGATAATACATGAATCTTTTATTTAAGTGCCCTGGGCCCCTACCCCACAAGAAAATAACACAATGATGAAGTCAACAATAATGGCTCTCTCGATGGTAATTTCAGGGAAACGTATCATTTTAATAGTGCACCTTTGGAATATATTAAAGCTCATACTAAAACCATATTTCGGTATTTTCGAATATTCTGATAACGTTACGCTAATCTGATTATAACATAGAGCTTTCTTCATCTCCATATATATATTTTTATTCGTGTGCGTACACATACATATGTATGTGATTCAGAATAAAATTGTTTAATGCTGTTTTATGATGAACATTTAAATTATAAACTATAAGTATACAAATATCATATACGAGTATGAGCTAGAATCATATCAATATTGTAACGAAAGAGTGCAAATTCTGTGAGTTTGTGTATATCCGGAAGGTAATCTCCTGAACCACGTCACTTATTTAAAAAAAATATTTTACATTCATGACATAGGCTTAAATCGTGTTTATATATAATAATTAATTGTTGATTCAACTATTATTCGAGTTTATGAGTTGAATCGTTGACTCTTGCCTTTTCACTAACAGCAATAATACTGATAATAGTTGTCGTTCAATTGTTTTTGTTATCCTAACATTTTATTGCCTTATTCGTATGCGGGTCCACATCTAAAAAGGTTTCGGAACATTCAATAAAATTTTATTTCTGTTTAAGAAAAATGGCCAACCCTGGATTTTCTGGATAATGCTTCGTCGTCAAAGATTTTCGAATGATAAGTAAATATGATTGTAGTCGGCTCTAAGACTATTTTTTAAATGTTGTTTTCAACATTTTATACAAAATCATACTTTATTATATGTATAATTTAATATACCCATTACATACTTAGGCTGAGGTAAAATGAATTTTTAATTGTCTGCCAATTAGTTTTGGCCAGCGTATTGACTATTACATACATTATGAAAGGAGACTCAGTCCCAGAGGTGAAAGAAAGATGAATTATCATTGCTTATTATGTAGAAGGGTGTTTGAGCTTAATATATTTTAGAAAAAATAGTTTAAAATTATATAAAGTAATATAAGAAGTTAAGGTCGCTTTCGACTCTAAAATAAACATGTTACAAAATGTGTGTAACAATAGTGAATTTTATAAATTGAATTGTAACAGAACTAAAACTAAAGGAATCGGAGTCTAAGGCTATCAAAGAATTCTGTGATCGATCTCTGTCCTGGACAGACAAATGTTTATTTGACAAATGTTTGTTCTCAGGTCTTGGATGTGTGTAATGTCACGTAATTTTTCTTTCACGACACCTGCGACGTCCGAAATCCTAGTGCCCCCGCACTGTGAGATCTGTGGGAATGTACTGAGTGCAAAAAACCTTTTTACAATTGTAGAATCAGAAGCTGTCTCAAATATTTAAATATTTTTCATCCGGTACAGACAAGCTACAATTGAGTTTCTATTCCGTATTTTTGTCAAAATCACGGTGTATCCTTATCACACGGAGATGGGATTGAATTTCTCTATGATACAAGTAAATATGTATAAACCAAAGGGTTGATTTCCCGCATCCCATAGAGGATAATATGTATGTATGCGTGTAGCAGACCTATATTTACGTTCACCCTTCTTTCTTTCGGACCGGGTGTAAAATCACCGAGTCATCATTAATCATACATCAGCATTATCTTGCGATTCGATATGTCGGGGTATGATGTGCGTGAGAAATCCGTTCATATGTATGTGCGTTGCTGTGTCTACCAACTTTCAACATATCTCTTACATTATCCGCTTCGTTGTCGGGAACAGTATTTCCAAACGATTAATATATCTATATTGTTATGATAAAATGAGAGAAAATGTATTTTCGTTGTTTCATTATGTTGAAAATTACTTAATCAATTTTAATAAATACGCGTGCTAGAAAGTTACAATATTCTTGAGACAGGTATTTTAAAGATGAAAGAAATTAAGTATATTCATTAAGCTATGTATAAATAAAATAATTTATACATATAATAAAATTTTTACTGATCACTTTCTGTACATGAAGGATATATGGGAAAACTTTTATTAAGGGCTTTTATTAACGCAATAGAAGCCGAAACAATAGTTGTTACAATTTTTGTCTGTTTGCCTGTACGATTTCGTTTTGATTTTCAATAATGTACTGCAGCAAGTATCACTTACTATTTATAGTTCGTTTCATTTTATTAATTGAATAATAAATTTATAAATTAACCTAAAACCATGCAGGTATCTAATTTCTAAGCGTAGTTTTTCTGAAACGAAACGAGAGCAATATAGTAAAGTTTTTCTAGTAATATAATAAAGTTTGGTATTAAATATATACAGTTGCAATATAGTATATATCCGGATATGTAATAAGGATAAGGTGTATGTGCAGAGCTATATTATGTATTTTGGTTTCCAAATTTAAATTGGAATACTCTTGTGGTAAATAAGGAGACATTCTCTCGTTATTTTCATATTCCTTATATTCAATTTTCAAACATTACCTTTATCTCATATTTTACAATTTAAAATTGAAACTGAATATATCTAATATGTGAGGCATTCTATAGAAGTTGTTTAATGTAAAAAAATTAGAATCATTTATTCACAGTATAAATTGGACCAAATATCAACTTACACCCTTCTCCTTCTCTAGTGTATCAATTGAAGATATTCGTAAAACCGTGTTATCAATAAAATCTAATTCAGTGGGGTCCGACGATGTTAGTCGCACTATGATTGTTCTTGTTCTTGATGTCCTTCTTCCTGTTGTTACCCATATCATAAATTTTTCATTGTTAGCAGGGAAATTTCCTGAGATATGGCGTAGAGCTTTTATTATTCCTCTTCCGAAACTAGCTAACCCCTGTCAGCTTGATAATTTTAGGCCAATTTCTATTTTACCTTTTCTTTCCAAATTGCTCGAAGCCGTGGTTCATAAACAAGTTTCTGCATTTGTATCTAAAATTACTTATCTTTCCCACTTTCAGTCTGGGTTTCGTCCTGGTCACAGTACCACCACAGCCCTTCTTAAGGTAACTGAAGATATTCGCACTGGCATGGAAAATAGACTGGTCACTGTATTAGTTCTCATTGACTTCTCCAACGCTTTTAATGTTTTTATGGTTTTATGGTTGACCATGAAATTCTCCTCGCTATACTTCAGAGCCTAAATTTTTCTACTACCTCACTAAACTGGTTTTCCTCGTACCTTGGTGGTCGTCAGCAAGCAGTTCGTCTTGATCATAAGACTTCTGACTGGTATGACGTAACATCTGGTGTACCACAAAGCGGAATTCTCTCTCCTTTGTTGTTTTCAATCTTTCAAAACAGCTAAATTTGCCATCACTACATTCCCTATGTATTTTTATAGCTATATGTGTATACCATTTGTTTTTGTATATATTTACAGTAATTTTAGCTATACTTAATATTTATATGTATGTATATATGTATATATATATATATATATATTTATACTATATTATTATATTTATATGTATATATGTTGGTTATCTATAAATAGTATTTATATATGGTATATTGTATCTATCCTTATTTTATTTTAATCTTATGTACCGCCTTCGTCGCTTCTCAATTTTGCCTGAAGGTTGACTGGCAGAGAATGCTTATAGCATTAAGCCGCCTTTGTACCATTATTTCTTGTATGGTTCAAAAGAAAGAAATAAATAAATACATCCCTAATTGCGACTTGTCTAATTAATACTAATAAAGGGGAAAATATATTCCCAATTACAAACAGATAGACATGCCAGTGATCATAGAAATATTCCGTATTTTAGTTGTGTATATAAGATTCTTAATATAAAGGTTTTGTACGCGTAATAGTCAGTGCAATTTTCTTCTCGAATAACACTAAAATCTCTTGCAACATTGTCGGCTCAAATATCGTGAATTGCTATCACCTGATGCCTGAAGCACGTGCGATACATGAACTAGGAAAAGATAGTTTACGAATAATACACCCACTCACATGTTCATAATCTGATCGCGATTGTTATAATCTTCTGTTACCGCTTTATTTAACTTTTATACAATGTATATATCAGGCTAGAGTGAAATAAATCAAGATAAAAACTAATAAAATACTTTTATTATAAATTTTAACAATAACGGATGAATTTTGTACAATACATAAAACTAAATGGTCACTATATGTATCTAGATTCATTATATAAAAGTAAAAAAAATTAAAAGGTTTAGATAATAGATGGTCTTGTAGATAAGAGCGATTTCTTACAGGAATCCCAATTATACTATACCACAAATAACAATAGGAATGGAGGAAAGCAAATAAGATAATTGAAAAACTAAAAAATAGAAAGATACGAGAAGGAAAGTAAATTTTGTAAAGGAAATGGAAGTCCATAAAATATTTTAACCGTATTTAGTTGGCTTAGAATACGGGGAGTACTCTGGCCAATTCCATGCTGGCTGAAGAGGGTGTCGTAAGAGGTAACAGAAGCTAGCCTACTGAGTGGTAAGGCGTCGCGTAAGGATTATATTATCAATATTATTATTAAGTCATTAATATTATTATTGGTTTTATTATCTTTTAGTGAAACCTACCTGACTAGCTACCACCCTCCTACTTGAGTTAGCCGCCAAACGACTGGTCGTCTGCACTTTGACTGTTTTAAAGACAAAAGAGAAGAAATGGTGCATGTCTTATAAAGTGATAGAGAGTTCTAAACTGTTCACAGAGAAAAGAGATAAGACATTTTATTATGTTAATTAACACGTAAATTACTCATTAATATAAAATTGTTAATGAACGCCTGCGAGTTGCACAATCAATCAGGATAGATAGATTACTATTATTTCAGTGTTTGATACTTCTTAGATCATGCGTTAAACAAATCACTGCACAATAGAAATGATTATAGCGACGGTGTCTTACTTCGATGCGTGATGCCGTAATTGTCAGATTAGTCCTCTTTGCTTTTGGTGGGAAACACTGGACGCTTATTGGTGGATGTGATTATTATTCCAGATCTCGTTTTACATAATTTTTAGAGAACGTCATGACATTGATGTGGTAGGGATTATCGACACAATATATGTTGCCCATAAACGCTTTTAAATTTATTTATCTATTCCCATGCTTTAAATCCTCTATAAAAGATTCTGAAACAGTTAGCTTACTGCCAACATTAAAACACCCAATGACATAATAACCATAATATCATCCAAACGGATGATAAAATGTTCCACTGAATTTCATTATAACATTCCTTTGTTTCTTTTCGATCCCTTCTGTGCAAAGGGTTTCCTCAACAGACAGCCATATTCTTACTGCTCGATGTGTGGTATCAGTATGAATTAAAAAAAAGAACATCTGTATAATTTTAAAAAGAGAACATTGTCATTCACGTGCGTGTTATTACCAGAACGCCGTGCGTCGTAAAAAAATTAGGTTATCGGAATCCCCGCCATTTTTCTTCGATATTTTTATTGTTTTGTTTACAAAAAAATGAGCAAAAGTGTTACAAAAATGTGTTACTATACAAAATGTTAATTACTACTACAATAAATAATTCTTTCATTAATAATTAGTTTATTTGTATGATATGTATATACTCAGTAATGAATTATATTAGGTTACTAAGACTAGCTGTTTTAATGTTAGCAGTAAACTAACTGTTTCCGAATCGTTTATAGAGGATTTAAAGCATGGGAGTAGATAAAGTCTTGTATGCAACTGTTGATAATTAGGTATTAAAACACACATGTGATACTATTATCACAGTCAGCTTCGCCTGGTGTGATAAACACACATTCGTGTTTTAATACCCCTTATTATACAACAGTTGCATAAATAACTATTATTGTACTACTAAAAGTAACACCAATGTAGATGTACTACTAGACAAGCCAACTTTTACGCTATCTTCAAAATGCATGATAATATCGGCCTGAAATGTAGCTGATAATTCAACAAACACTGCACGCAGAACCCCAGTGATCATTCGGCACATATTTACCGTAGATATTATAAAGCTACATATGTACCTGTACGTTTATAGAAGATATTCATTATAAATGTAGGATAAATGTAGGAGCTATAAACGTATAGCATGTTCTGAGTATAGTTATAATATTCAAATGTACTTTGAGCTTTGTGGCTCCAACAACAATATTGGGCAAAGGTAATAATACTATTGTGCAACAAATCGTTTGTCGCATACGATTGAGTTATTTCCCAATTATTTATACGATAATATTTTGAATGTTACTACGTTTAGAGTAATTGTTTATAAATAAATAAAATCTGTAACAATACACATGTATTGTACGCCGATATTTGATATTTTTACCCATTTCTATGAATCGTAAACGCCAAAATAAATATATCGCAATTCCGATTGCTCCAAACGTTCAGTTCACAAATACATAGGTATAATAATCACGCTCACAACTTCATGATATTAGCCATGTCCGTGACGCAATACGGCGACTTCTAGTGATATGGCTTACAGTGGATATTAGATTGAGTGTAATTGAAATAGATCAATTGCTATTTTTTAGTGATTAAAATCTCAATTTATTTTAGTTAATGTTAACTATAACAAATAATTGACAGCTGGTACCAGACTGTATTTGACCTCTAACAGAAACTGGAGTAGGTACGGATGATGTACTTGACAAGTTTTTATTTTCTTATGTTTATGTCTTAATTCTCAAATTCAAAATTAGTTTATTTACCGTGTATATTCGTGGTTGGTCACCAAATTTTGTGTATGTATTTATAAAATTTCAACACGATCTTGTTCCGTGTTCATCAACGATTTGTATCAATATTTCATATAACATGATAGCCCACCATAGCCTTATTATGTAACACGCGACCAATCTCGTTGTAACATAAAGTTTATGATAACAACACTCTGTAGTCGTATCGTCTACATTAACTATGACTGCATTGAGTCTACTCGTAGAAAGATTATTCCATTACGCTAGCCTGGGGGTTAGTTGACGGCACACACTTCATATTACATCATGAAGAATTTATATATGCAGGCTTCCTCGTGATAGACAGTTTTAATCGATGATTAAATTCAAATCCGCTCATAACTTCGTAAAATTACCGCTGGATTCGAACCCGGATCTTCAACCTCCCAAAATTGCTACTGCTGGTGCGGGGACATACATAAATGTCACGAATATTAGATATGTTAAAGTTCCTACGGCTGCAATTTCGCCAGGAACTTTGTTACTCTTATATAAAAAAAGTTTTTCTTCTCAGCAACTATCGCTTTGTCTGAGGCAGAATTATCCATAAGTTTTGAGAAGTACGCGCTTGTATACCTAAAGGATAATATTTCCGTATATCTTCCTCTTTTCGCGTGGAATCTACACAATCTGTAAGATAATTTTTACCACTAGTTCTGCGTATGGCATAGCATATCGTCGAAAACGTCGGTGAAGTAGTAAATATATACTTAATATTCGTTGAATAAAATTAATATTCCTATTTTTGCTTTAAACGTTACATATATTTATTATTATATCGACTGGTTCATAACTATGTTACTGTTTATTGACTGAAGAGTTAGAACCTAAATTTTAATGACAAACAATGTATCCTAGCACTTATAATAGAAATATAAAATTTTCAGAAGTTTACTCTCTATGATTAAACGACAAGATTACTGCAGCTGTACAAACAAAGCGTTACGACTAATGGGAATGGAATAGTACAAATGATAATACGCTTAGTTGTTTTTTAGACATGGATTCAAATACTTTCATGCAAGGGTTAGTTTTGTATAAAACTTTTAAGTGTGAAATTTCCATGAAATCACCACTACCCAGTTTTTTTAGTAAACGAATGAACATATTTGGCATAAATATATTTGACTTAAATACTACGTCTGTTCTTCGAAAGCAGATTTTACTATGTAGTTAGTAATGTTTATCGGATTCACGATCTCGTCGAGGATGCACTTAAAAATTTTAAGTATGACTTGTACAGTACACTATTATTTAAGTATTAGTATTTAATTTACTATCCCTTTTATTTAACGCAGGAAATATCGCTTTTTCACAGCTAAAATAGCTCTTCAAAATTGCTGGCATATTTCAATATAATTTATATTTGGCATAAGTTAAAGAGAAAAAGCTTATTGAGAACCACCGAGCTATTTAGACTGGCCGCTCGTCTTTGAATTTTCCTATCTTCTTATTCATTTTCATCTCAGTTTACGTAGAGCACATTGCTGTTATATATAAGTACATAACGCTTATCAGACTATATAATCTGTTTCTGAAACTAGATCGTAAATATACGGAACGAACAAAAACAGAAATTTTATTATAACTCTTTATATTCGTTAATTGGAAGTATTATTTAAATTTATGACTAATTAAGAATACACAAACGTTTACAAGCCATAAAGATAATATACTAACGCAATAGATGAACATTCATCTCTTCATCGGGTCAACAAAACCTAAATGTGCATGTGTGTGAAAGTGACAACTGTGTGAGTGACTTTTAGTGATGTCAAATTCACAATCATGCACTATCGACATGAATATCGATTATTCCATCACAGGTATTTTGCTATATTTTAGATATTCGATTATTTAATTCGTTCTCTTGATTATTTATTACATGTTAAATTAAATAATAACATGCTAATTCTAGTAACTTCTCTTTACTTCGTTTCGTCTACTCTAAACATAACCTTATTGGACGGGATTCTTTATATTAACATATCTTTTTTATTTGTAAACTGATTGAAATAAAACAAAACGTGATTAAAAGGTACTAAAGAAAACAATAATAATAATACTTATTGGTTTTAATTAATTTTATGATGTAAATCGATATAACTTATTGCCCTCGGAAATGAGCTAACCAAGAAATTTTGTAGCTATAGATTCTTCATTAACAAGATGGCAATGATTTCGTAGAACGAAATAGTTGCCCTTAAAATGTCTACAGTAAACTTTGTGAGGCATCCTAACTATCTGGTTCAACATTCGCATCCATTTTTCTTTTAGTATTGCTTTTAGAGAAAACCTTGAAGTAGTAAAATTAGTCACTAAATATGATATCACATTCGCTGGATATTGTCATATCATAATAATAACAAATATAAAATTCGCCAAATCTTATCAATTTAAAGAGTTAATAATATTCGAAGATGCACCTTTATAACAGTCTAATCTATTTTCTGTCCAATGTGTTTACAAGCTCTACTTACTTACTAACTCTTCACTCAAAAATCGGTCAGACGAGCTCTTCAGTCCCTTGATACCAAGAATTCGGGTGGGCCGGATGGTATACCCGCAGTGGTGTTAAAGATTTGTGCTCCCGAGTTGACTCCCGTCTTAACGCGCCTATTCTCGCTATCCTATGCCACAGGAATTGTACCGTCTTCGTGGAAGATTGCCCTTGTTCATCCCATCCCCAACAAGGGCGACCGCACCGACCCGGCTAATTACAGGCCTATAGCGATAACTTCCCTGCTTGCTAAGGAGCGTATAATTAATACGCAGCTCCTGAGATACCTGGAGGACCGCTAGCTGATTAGTGACCGACAATATGGCTTTCGCCATGGCCGCTCGGCTGGTGATCTTCTAGTGTATCTCACGCACCGGTGGGCTCAGGCCCTAGAGAGCAACGGGGAAGCACTGGCAGTCAGCCTAAATATCGCTAAGGCCTTCGACCGGGTGTGGCACAGGGGTCTTCTCGCGAAGCTACCATCCTACGATCTTCCCGAGAGGCTATGCATTTGGGTAGCCAGCTTTCTATCTGAGCGACATATTAAGGTCGTAGTCGACGGTTGTTGCTCAAATATGAAATCTATTCCAGATATGAAGCTGGCGTTCCCCAGGGGTCTGTGATATCCCCTACACTGTTCATTCTGCACATCAATGACATGCTACAGCCCCCTAGTGGCATTCATTGTTATGTGGATGACAGCACTGGGATGCTTACTACACAGGCCCTGCAAAATCCTCTCGGTCACAAGTGGAGGGTAGCAGAATTAAACTTGTGTCTGAAGTCGAGGCCTCTCTGGAGCGAGTCTCGGAATGGGGTAGACACAACCTAATAGAGTTCAACCCCGCGAAGACACAGGTTTGCGCGTTTACCGCTAAGAAAACCCCATTTGTCGTAGCACCTCAATTCCAGGGTACCGCGCTCACCGTTAGTAATAGTGTTGGGATTCTGGGCGATGATATATCGAGCGACGTGCAGTATCGGTGTCATTTGGAGACTAAGGCCAAGTTGGCCTCTAAAAAGCTTGGCGTCCTGAACCGGGCGAAGCAGTACTTCACTGCGAGGCACTTGCTGATGCTTTATAAAGCACAAGTCAGGCCTCACATGGAGTACTGTTCCCACCTCTGGGCAAGGGCGCTAAAATACCCGCTTAGTCCATTTGACGCCGTGCAAAAACTCGTGATTCGAATCGTCAACGATCCACGAATTACTCACAGGTTAGAACACCTAAGTCTTAGAAGGGACATCGGCTGACTCTGTGTGTTTTACCGCCTTTACAACGATGAGTGCTCCGAGGAATTATTCGATCTGATGCCTACTTCGCCCTTCTACCACCACACTATTCGCCGAGGAAGGAAGTTTCATCCACACCGACTGGACTTGTGGAAAAGCACCACGGTCCGATTCTCAAGATCTTTTTGCCAAGAACGTGCAAATTGTGGAATGAGCTTCCTTCCTCGGTATTCCCGGTGCGCTATGACATGGGGTTCTTCAAAAAAGGTGTAATAGGAGCTCTCCTTCAGGGCCGGCGTTGCATTGGCGATTCCCCTGTTGTTGCCTTTGTCAACAGGTGACGGTGACCACTTACCATCAGGTGGCCCGTCCGCTTATACGTCGGCTCTTTAAGAGATAAAAAAAAGCTGTAAAGGAAACTAAAATGGCGAAATATGAACAAATGTAAGTAAAACAAAAAATGTGTTTTTATACCTATTTAAAAATTATCCACCTATGGATAGATTTTGTGCAAGCCCTATACACAACGGTCTCATTTTCACGTACACAATATCTGTTTATCTTACACATAATTATGAAAAATAGGTTATTATTCATAAAATGGAGGATTTACTGCATGTTATTAATCGTAATTTATATAATTTTAAGATCAACTTCTATGGAAATAAGCATCGTGAAAGTGGTAGTGCACTATCAGTACTTAACTGTAGAATGTCTCTTTGTATGGGTTATTCTTATAATTGACTATGCAGTCTCACAGAGAACACGACATCCTCGTGTTTACTTTTGTTTGTCCGATAAAATACAGTAAGATTGAAAAGAAATTAGTAAAATATCAAAGAAATATTTTTTGACAGGAGACTAATGGACAGTAAATATGTAGTTTGAAACCAGCCCGACGGCTGATTCTCTTACGTCTCTTTCTCACAAGTAGGTTTTTCCGTAAATCTCGAAGTCTCACTCGCACACTGTGTTCCTCTATTATGCTATAGTATAATTTTTTTCTCCATGCAGTTTGTGTCAAAAAAGTCGGAGCGGTGAAGCGAGTATTTTGCTCTCTCTCCCACTCACGAGCCTTATGGGCAGGTATAGTGATGCGCATTATTGTTGTCGACATGTTTTCGATAGTGTATTTAGTTTTATCATTATGTGGGATTGTGATAAAAATGAAAGAAAAATAGATAAAACAACATATTTATTAAAATAAGAATAATAATGATTTAAAATAACTTATATTAAAAATAAATACCTATATCTAAGTTTAAATTGAACAGCAAAAAAGATAATAATGATAATAATTACATTAACATTAAAATTCTACATCTAGTTCACGAGAACGGCAGGAATTAACACTTTGTACCTTTTTGGGATCTATTTTCATTTCAATGAAAAATGTTAAAACATTGTTGATAACAACACGTGCTTATCCTGCTATATATTGGTGTGAACAGGCAAAATATTGTTTTGAATAAAATTGATTAATTTGAGTAGCCATTGTGTCACTAAAGAAATTAAGAGAACAAATGCACAAAAACATTTTCTCTTTGATATATGTACTAAATTAGCATTGCATTAATTTTAAGGTATTAGGTGGGGGTAATGATGAAAAACAAGTTACATAAAAATTGACAAACAATAATCATAACATAACAATATCGCAGCACCTTTGTATACCGCACCGCCGCCGTGCACCTGCCTTCGATGACGCCTTTGTTTTTATCGATAATGGCGTTGCACCCGCGCAACATGGTCACCGCCCTAGCCGGCTTATCTATTATGACCCAAATTTCACGGAGAAAAAAATTATACTATAGTATATTAACTTTTTGTTACAAGCTTCGTATTAAGAAATCCGCTGGTGTCATTATGTATTGATACATAATAGAAAAAGAGAAAAGCCAAGAAAGGGCATTATATTTCAACTATTACAGTATTTGTGAACAATAAATCAGGTCAAATAATTTTATTTCTTGAATAAGGTAACAAAATTTGTTCAATGATTTTAAAGCGTGTGCGCTTATTGTCTCGTAGTGTGTAGAAAAATTACTAACTGTAGTGAAAATAAGTTCATAGTTGTAGTACTAATTAATAGTAATTTACGAAGTTCTATTAAACAGTTCATGGAATGTAGACAAAAATTTAAAGATTATTATGTATTATGTACCTTAGAAAAAACGTTTTAACCACGTGCTATTATTTTTTAATTAAAACTGTTATCTGCTGTTTCTTCTTTAAATTGTCTTTCCATTAAATTCTTAATAATTTAAAGGTAATGGGTAATTAAATTGTTGAATGTTATTTTATTATTCTTTCTCGTGTTGGACCTACTGCTATGCGACAACCGACGAATTAATTATCTTTAAGTTGTGTGCTGAATAAACACTCATTGCAACCATAGGTTCGTATTATAGAAACGAGCTCTTAGAACTCGAGTTGGAAGTCAAGAGATGCCCGCTGGCAAGAGCTCACCTATAACCCGTTTTTTCTCTTCTACAATTGGCCGCTCCCCTACAAAACATTCTTATTCCTTTGTGGAAAAATATAATGCCATCTCCGGATTCAGCATCTATCTTGTATAGAAATAAATTATATTTTTATTCTGCATGTTTTCTTCGAAAAAGATGAAGTATGTGAGGTGATGATTTGTGTATGAAACTTTTTAAGAGACAAGAAGACATGAATTGAGCACCTTAAAAAGTTTGGTGTTCATGAAAAACACAGAAGGATTGTTTTAAAAGAAATTCGGAATTCATTTAATTTTTAAACGTTATTGAGGTTATTTTGTCATACCTCTCAGTATACCTCTGTAATTATTGCATTTACTGTTCCTCTGTGTTACTGTTTGATCACAGACTACGAGGGTTTTGATATTGACAGCATGAACATGAACAATAAATGTTTTATTTAATCTAATTTAATGCGATTGTAAAGCATATTAAATATAAATTTTACCTTTATACTCCTATTACATCTAACATTTAACAATGCCAAAATATTACATGTACCATGAATTCCGTTTACGTATTAATATATATAAATAGACGTAATGCCGTTATCTATTTACATAATTCCAATAATTATAGTGCTTAACATGAACACTATTTATCAGTTAAAATACTATGTTATGATTATGATATAATCATTTTTTACATAAAATTAATTAATACTTGATAAAAATCTCATCTTATGGTGAGTGATGATGAAGTCAAAGATGTTGAACGCATTTACTTATAAAAGCCTATTGCCTCTCCTCTTGACTCCCAGACTACCACACCATACGTAGTAGGGAACACCGACGCGGGCAATATATTCCAGTTCTTTGCAGTGCGAATTACGAATGACGACGCATACCGCGTCTTCCGTACTTAATATTCAATTATTTGTCTACAGATAAATAGTATTCAGTGAAAAATTGAAATGTTTTTAAAACAATAACGAATAGCTATGAAAACGTATGTTATCAACAAGTAAACAACACGTTTTGTAAAATATGATGTAAGGAGCTTCATTCAACTCTTAGTCAAAACCAACTCTGCTCTCGTCTCTCTTAATGGAGATCGCTGGGTTTTGTGACGCGTGCAGAGACGTAGGGCTTTTTTTGTCTGGCTAACTTCGACCAATTTAGAATCGACCGTCAAATATGATTATTTTGGTCGGCTGCAGTATTGACTGTACTAAGTGATGCCTTTGGGGAACGAAAACTATTTATGATATAAACGTATAGTGTTCAGTGGAAAGTCCTATATTTTCATGATATTTTTAAGCAGATGCAGTAAAACAACTAGCCAACAGTAAGCGTCCTATTGAGGTTACTGGAAACTTCGATTATAATTCAATATCTAAAATATGTTAAAAAGTACTGTAGAAAAAAACTCAATGAAACATAATTCTATGATATAGTTTAACTTGCACAATTTAACTTTTATAAAAATAATTTAAGCAGTGAAGTAGAGAATTGCGATGATGTATCACATTGTTTACCGAGGGCAGGAAATGACCGATTACCAACGAGGGTATAGATTGAGCCTTGATACACTCCAGTGGGTAATTAAACATTCTCCCAATAAATATATATATAGTTTTATGCTACTCCTATGAGAAAAATAGGAGAAAATTTCATTAAATCCCAGTGACACTAACATTTTTACTATTACCATGTGACAATATTTTACTATACTACAGTTCAAATTCAGTTACCCTCTCATTACTTACTAAGTACTCATTTACTATAGTATAAATACTCAGTGCCTAGCTAGTATTTTTATATGTTCAAAATTAAGATGAAAACAAAAAAGCTAGGTTTTTTTAATATTCAGCAGATGTTATAAAAAAACAACACCGTCACAATTGACTGATTGATTCTACTCGCCCCCATATTTGTTTGACAGTAATGAAGTAGTTTACAAACAAGTGTAGTATAAAAAGTTGGCATTAACTGCCTACTTACAAATAAGTCAAATATCAAAGTAATAGCATTTCTGTTTTAGCAAATGGGACACGTATGTTTACTTTAAGCTCCCTCACGTTTTATTCGTAACTTGTATATGTATAGTTGCCGCTTTTGTTATTGTTACTACCAGGCACTTTGCATGTGACATGAGCGAGATTAACTTGAAATTATTTATTAAAATTATAATATTAATAAATTATGTTTATTTTTGGTGCATACTCCTATTATATCTTATCAAGAACGTAAGATAATTATTTTTGATTAACATCATAGTACATTATATTACCGATGTTATAATTATTAGTTTACATTTGGAATACCTATATTGAACGAAATTATAGATTAACTAACTACCTGATCTGGCAAATATTTTTTTACAGTATATTTTCATGTTAATTATTATTTAAGTATTTATTGTGTCCGAAAAACTAAATAGATTGGGTGAATATGATCCTCATTGATCGAGTCGTCGTTATTTATTTATTTATTTAATTTTATTTAAATCGGGAAACATGTTAGTACTTTCACAAAAGCAAATGCCACGACATTGTTAGTAATTGTGTCATGTGTTTTATATTTTTTTTATATCTATTGATAAAAACCTTATAAAATTGATGAAGTAGTTTGATAGATTATCGCATTCAGACAGGCAGCTAATTATTTACTCGTTGTCCTTTACTTTTTAAGCATATTACATTATAGAAACATTGATAAGTTTACATATATTACGCATTTAATAGATATTGTATAAAATTTAATGAATGTATTACCGAAAAATGTAAGTAATTTAGTAGGTTTTATATAACTACCTTTATTTGTTATTAAATTCGTAAATTCTTATTAATTTTACTAGCGAAAGCCTAGTGGTTTTGAGGTTGATCTCCCGCACGGGGCGCGGGTTCAACATTACACGTATCTGTTTTATACAAATTATGTCCAAATTAGAAAGTTATCATCATTTATTTCCGTAAAGGTAGGTAATATTCTATGAAAAATAGCTTATTTGAGAACTCCCCATGTAGTTCTTCAATGTGTTTGACATCTGCCAATTCGCACTCGGCCAAGGTAATAGTTTATGGCCTTCGACCCTCACATTGTTGTGAAAATTGGCACAGCACTGGCGCAGTTGTAGATTGTGATGAAGCACAACACAACACATTAACGTAACTTTTATTCTATTCTCAATCAATCAGTTATTATGTCTGATGCCTTTAATATTAAACTGTTACCCTTTTTAATAGTCCCGTGGAGAAAAGCCGAATAACGTAATTTATCTCAGTACCTACAATCGTACTGGGGCTATAAATATGTCACCTTATTAATATTGGCTGGTTGATAATGATGATAGATAGATACTAAATTTTATGATTGAAGCATTTTTTACATATTACAATAATATGTTATTATAAAGTTCAAGAAAAAAAAATTGCCACAAAATATAAGCAATTATCCTGTAAATTATACTATATTCAGTTGTTATTAAAATCATAAAGTCTTATTAACAACAGCTAACTTTTCTGTTATGCATCTAGTATGCTTAACCTACCTCGCCAAAGCATTTTATCTATTGGTATAACCACATAAAAATCTGTTTAGTACTTTAAAAAATTACCGCATTGAAATAGACGCCGACTTTGTTTAATGCTATGTTGTAATCATGCTTTGAATTTCATGCCACAATTTAACATAATCTAACTTACTTCAAATAAACTAAATATAACCTAAAAGCACTGAAATCCCCAACGTCACACAATGGGGCCGATTTGAGTCAATACAGAACCGCTTTTATTTACACAAGACAAAAGGGAATGCTTCAGTAAACGTATGAAATTTCACTGATAAACTTTATTACAATAAATTCACTTAGATTATTATAGTGTAAATTAACAAACACAAAAACCCAATTATATCTTCATAAAAAATTCTACTATGCGCATAGCGAGCTAAACAACATCCAGGAATCTGCAATTATGAAAAGTAAACCCTAATTTAATATTCACCGAGTATATAAATTTATACTGTATTTTAAACCACTAGTATCCTGGTCATACTTTAATGTGCCAAATTCTCCATTTAGTTAAAGTGGAGGGCATATCTCATGAAGTGGATCTTACAGAATTACACATCTCATAGCAATGAATCATAATAAATTTCATTCCTGCTACTAAAATGATGAATATTATAGTTAAAACTAAAGGACTGACTCTGGCAGCTTTCATGTTATCGTCCAGTACAGCGTGCTTCTATATTCGGAATAAATTGTTGCAGGGGTCCGTTGATCGTGATGAAAAATGATATGTTCCATCCGGACAGTAACTGCTCTACCCTCAACTTTTACTTAAGTTATGCTTTCTAGTTTTAACACGATCATTTTGAGCTATAAAAGAAGTTGGTGGAGAAGGTTGAAAGAAATTTGCAGTTTAGAAGTTGCAATACTGTTTAGATTTATTTATAGTTGTAGACTACATGTCTGTTGCACTTTTCAAATAATCTTTAATGGTGAAGTTGTAGTTCTTATTTTTCAAGTTAACTTTTCAACTAAGCTTGTTTGATTTGCTTTGATTAAATAGCTTTAGTTTGTAATAATTTATCACAAATATAGATGTAATCCTAGGTATTCGCTGAAAATATTTATGATATTAACCTGTAACATATAATCGTAAAGAGATTTTTAATTGACTTAAAACCTTTTAGCAATCATTTAAGAGCCTTAACTTCCATTAGCTTAAGCTGTTAGACTTGGTGAAAATATACATTAAAATAGATTGGATGAGGAAAATTTCATTACGGTTACGATATTTAGATCGTATTCCGCGTTGAACTTTCTACGAAAATTAGAACGCGCAAACAAAGCCACGGGGCAGCGCTAGATAGTGGCAATTAATTAACAAATTTCTAGCGATATTTTTTGTGTTTACCCGCACTGAGCTGGTTGTTGGAATTCTGTGCGCCTGTGAACTGTTGTTGATCTTGTTAATTAATCGTTTTAAATGCAGGCTGCTACGGGAGAACTCTTAGCTAGCCAGGTTTGGACACTTTCAGATAACAAAACAACATAGAAGTTTAGATTGTCAAATGATGGCAAGGTTTTTCATGTTACAAAGCGATCGTAATTGCAAAAGACAGCGGCGCGGAGTGCAAAATGCACTCACCGTGCAACTCGTGTTTGGGCCGCGTCTGAAATTCTGTTGTTACTTGTAAAAGTGTATCATCCGGCCGTAAACTTCTGTAACGGAATAGACTATAAAGTCACAATATATTTGCTGTTAATAATATTCTTTTACATTATAATTCATTAATTAGGCTCAGTTGTAAGATGTGAATCTAGCTAAAGAATCTCTAGGGTTTAAGGTTTCGGTGGAAGCAGAAATTTATGTGTCCAAAAAACTTTGTTTTCGTTATTTCTTTCCTATAACCCATTTGCACATGTCAGGCCACAAGCAAAACACAGAAAATACTGTGTGAATGTATTAGCGTTTATTTATGGTTTCTGACTAAATAAATAAGTTTTCTAGGGACACTATACATCGTCATCTAAAGGGGTAAAGCTATTTATAAAATGGTCATTTGGTTAATTTATTTTATAAATACACACACAAATACACAAATAAACAAATACACAAACACTCACACGCAAATAAATACAATATATCAACCTTCATACATACCTTTTTATAATTTATTAATCTTATACTGTCACTATTACTATAGTGTAATACGGATATTATGTATGAATACAACATAGTATATGTATATATATATATATATATATATATATATATATATATATATATATATATATATTTGTTAATAATATATGTGTAGGTATTTATTTATTCTTTGCTTGCCGGCAGGTACCAAGCATTGAAGATTGTTTTACTATAATGGTTTGAATATACATATATCGTGTAAAATAGATATAGTGTAGAAATAGATTGTTTTTTTTTTTGTTACCGTTCATAATCTAATTCTTGTTAGTACACCGCAAATCAAACTAATTCGCAAGTGAATCGAGGGAAAAACCCTGTCGAAAGCCCTTCGTAATATAGATTGTAACTTTACTTTTATTCAGGGACATTTAAGACTATAAACAATAGATTGGAGTATGAATAATAGACATCCCTGAATCTCGTTTGAATAAAAATTTAAGCTAGAATTAGAATAAACATTGAATTAACAAATTCGGTTCTTCCAATTGTCCCATTATTTTGTAACGTAAATACTACATTTAACTGATTATTGTAACATATTTTTTTTATTTAAATTAAAGTGCTGAAGCCGTTTTAATCAATTCATAACATAACCTTCATTTTCATAACAAAAAATCTGGGCGTGTACTGAAAACTTACTCACGGTTTGTTCGCAAACATTAATTGCTTATTACATGTTTTTGTGTGCGATAATATTTCTTGTTTCATAGCGAGAGGTCTGCGAGGCGCTAGGCGGGGCTGTCGGGCAACGCGACGCGGCAGTTCGTAGCGGGACGCTTGCCGAACGCGACCATTGCGCGGGTTTTACCTTTCAGTAACACTTCAGGCGCTATCGAAATGCCAGTAAATTCAATTAATGGCTCCGGTGTTCAAATATTTCTTTAAAAGTGATTTTATTATGTGTGGTTAGTGAGTGCTACAAATACCTGATAGTAAAAGTGCGCCATGCGGTGAGGGACCGCCGGTGCTGACTCCGTGCTAGGATATGGTGGACCCTCTGAAAATTTTTTGGGTTCTCACAAACAGTACCTATTTAGGTATTACTATAAAGTATAGTCATAAAGTACGATTTCCCTAAAAGTATTTTTGATTGCGGCTCGGTTCAGATTTAAAATTTCGAAACTTATTAAAAAACAACATTAAAGTTATTTATTACATTAACATTAAATTACTGTACAAAATTACTTGTTTCTTTTGCCTTACATTTTTTTGCTCTATTCCACATTCAATGCTCTCAAAGGTTTTACATATCCCCATTTTTGTATTTAATTCGAACGAAAGAAAACAGGGGAAGATGGAATTTTTAAAAATAATTTAAAAGAAGTAAGCCAATTCCTATACAGTTTTTATTGGTGTGGGTTGTAGCTCTACGTCAAAGGGACCATTTTAATTACGCTTCTTTTGCTCATGCCGTTTTATATTACAGCTTAATGATCCTTTAATCTCGACCGTCGCTTAAAGAATGTTAACAAGGTGCAAAATCTAATAATTTTCGTTTTTTATAGAAATAGAATGTAGTAATTTATGCACTACGTAAAGACTTAATAACTTAATTTGTCAGAGGAATATCCAAGTTTTTATTTTCGATTAAACTGAAACGTTGGTAACTCATTAAAACATAAAGTTCATTATTAAATCTGATATTTGATTAATGACATGCTTACCGTGCCAAAAAGCTCAGAAACATTTTGCTTGCGTACATAATTTTTTTGTTGTTGTTAAACATATAGATATATTATTTTTAAGGATATAAAAAAAATATACATACTTTATTATGTTCTAACGAATAGGTTTTATTAGTATTATAGTTTACTTTAATATTCATCTATATCTATACTAATACGAGTATTATAGAGAAAGAGTGCGAATTTTTGTTAGTTTGTGTATATGCTTAAGGTAGACTCTGGAACCACAGCACCTATCTGGAAAATTATTTTACCATTTTAAAGATACATTGTTTCGGATGGATATAGACTATACTATATTATAAGAACCCAGATTGATTCGGTAGGGATGAAGCCAAACGTAACGATTACTGAAGTGTTTATTAGTTCACGCGTACAGTTGTTCGTCCTACAATTGATCCAACGATGCCCTTGCCCAGTCGATTCTTACTCTGTTTATATCGTTTTTAACGGAAATAGTAAGTTACGCTAACCCGAAATTCAAATCATATAAAATTTATAATACTGGAACTTCAGACTAAATTTAGCTATTAACATTTGTAATGTCAGACATTAAAATTATTAAAGAAACAATCTTGTATAAAATATGAAACGTTAGGAATATGAACTGTATATATTTATAATGATGACCTTGAGCTTGAAATAAGAATCAGGTAGGGCCGCTAGTAAAGTGTAAGTGCGTTGAGGTTTATTATTATTTATAATAATAATAATATCACAAAAACACCACATACCATGACGACATAGTGTTGTCTATTCGTGGTTTAGGCCCGTGCTAGATTCCTAAATACCGTTCCACGAGGACGAGTTTCAACTAAAAAGTTAACAAATATGATAATAATAATAAACAACACTTTTTATCTCTTTAATATTATAATAAAATACATGAATATATGAAAATATTATATATACGCACATTATAATTCACATAACTATGTAAATTAGAACATACGTTATGTTAATTTCATTGAATTCGAATTTATTTCATTATTGTTCTCCTTACCCCTTATCACTATGATATGAATTTTGTATTACTGATTTCTATCTAACGATTATTTTCAATTATTTGTTTAAATTGCATCCTCATATACTATGTATTAAAGCGGTACCATTTTATGCGGTATCATCACCCTAAGCACAGTCAATGTCCTCTACTATACAATGAGTATATAGTCGTAATTGAACAAAGAACTGCATGATTCCAAGTTTTCTACGCCATATAAACAAAATTTGCTGTAAAAGATTTATTGTTCTTCGGAATTTATGGATCGTAAGCGGTTATCCAACTTTGAATATTTGAAAATTTCCTTCTGTAGCAGTTGGATACTTAGTCGTAACTCGATAAATTGGCATTATACTTTTGAATGTACGAAGTCTGTATGGTGTCATCAATTCAGTGACATTTAACCTAAATCAGTTTATCCATGGCTGTGAAAGGTATAAAACACAAGGGGCAGATTTGCGGCTCCGCAAAGTTAGGGACGAGTTTAATTAGGTACTTCATACATTTTTAAGCTTCACTGGTTCATGCAATTATACAGTTAACGTTTTGAATAAAACTTTATTTTTTAATTTTAAATGTGCATCTAGACAAAACATAAAATAAATTATAATAAAAAGAATCTGTTATTTACGTCTACAGTTAATATAAAAAGATTGAAACTAAAGTCAAGTTAGATCAATATAAATATCAAATTTTAGATTCGGATCAATAAATTCGATCAGAGTATGTGCTTTGAAAATTATATGTAGAAGGAATTATACACAACTTTTTTTTTTTAAATTCATGCAAAAATCTATGTTTATATCTCATAGTTGTACGGCTGAATACGACTCTGATATTCGTCGCTTTGTTCGTATAAAACGATATGTAGGTCATCAAAGACGCCAACCTTTTAGCGAAACGCGTGTCGACTTCCGTTTGTCCAAATAACTCTTAATAACAGAATAAAGAAAGAGGAAGGAGTCACGCCAGGAACTTAAGCTAGAGAGAACAATAATGTCATCTAGTTCTCATAAGATAGGGATAAATTATACGTTTTGATGCTGATGGAGCATTACATTCTTTCAATATGAATGTAAGGAAAACAATAAAAGCGAGAATATTAGTGTAAAAGTGTGTGTGACATGCTGTGTATACCATATGTTATTGTTAGTAGTAATGTGCTAAATAGACATTGTTTGTTTAGATAATTTACATTGATATGTATTATTTAGCTTCTTACATGTAAAAATATTGATTGAGTATCCAATTTTATAAAATGAAGCCCCTGACGAAGTGAGGACCGGATATAAAAAGCGTTCATTTTATTATTTCGTAAACAAAAAAATGTACGTTTTTTATTTTATTCTAATGAAGTTCGACATTCGATTTTTCAAGTGACCAACTAAATTGTATAAGGACTGACTGTTCTGCAAAATGTCATGGTTTCATTGTTAGCGTTGTTCAAACAATGTAAAATTTTTATTAAGTCGATATTTTCAGTTATCAATCCTTTTTTATACTTATATCAAATAGTATCAACACACTGTTTTCCCATTCATTAATAATTTTTACTGTCCATATTTTCATGACAAAACTACTACTACTACTACTAGAGTAAAAGTCATTGAAGCAAACTGCATTCTCAAAATGGTACTAACTTTTCTAGTATAATTATCAATTTAAAAGTATTCTTAACAGTGTTTGGATAACCATACAACGCAATGTTCTCATCACCTCTGGCAGACAGAAAGCCTGCTGCATTTCCATACGAATTAATACGAAGCCAGCCTTTCTGCCAGCCAGCTAATTGAACGAAGTATTACTCCACGCTACATCTTGATTTTCCAATGAGAGCTTAAAAATTATAGCGACTATGGTATGAATAAAATGATCAGTCCACTTTACAACATAAGTACTTATGTAGAGTACAAAATGATGGAGAGCAATTCCCAGTTCAATTATACCCTTCTGCTGCGGTATTGTTCAGCTGCATCTTAGTGTGCATTTAAACTCCAGAGTTTTGCCTAGACGGTCACTATGGTATCTAACCGAATAGTACCTCTTAGTTGACGATATGTTGAAATCTGCAGTTTATTGACTTTCGTTCAGAACAGTATGATGAATAGTAGATAAAATATGTATTCCTTTACTCATGAGCGACTGTATATCGCAAAAAAACGAGTATATGACTAACTGTTCCTGCTGTTGGAGATCGCTAGGTTCTGTATCAATCACTTTAATATTACGGCACTCTTACATGATGATGGGGTTAATTATCTGCCTGGTTAGTTATCTTTCTCCTGCGAGATAAAAGGTAATACCCAACGTACACATTAACAATATCATTATATTATTATCATTCGCACTCCAGCAACTTTGAAAGTAGTACGTAGGTACTTCGTCTTCGACACGCTTAAACAATTCCCGTGCTAGCGTTTCATATCTCTGCCTTTTAACAAGTGGCATTACGTAAAACAAAGTATTTAAGTTTAAAACATGTTCTAGACAACAGTTTTCAAGAACAGACGTCGACATATACTGGTAATACGGATGGAATAATTTATTATTCGTTGCGGTAATTCCCATTCTATCTTCCGAAACGTAGCTTGGTTAATCTGTTCAAGATAGATGTTTTGGAGTTCACTTTCTGAAATAATGTGTATACCTACTCATTGTACCACTCGTGAGTATTTTGTTACGAGTTAACGGCATTATGGTAGATTTGTAATCCATCTTGGTCCCTATAGTTGGAAAGTAACAAAGTTACTAGCAATGTTCAAAGTTTTACAGAGTTTTAGCAAATACCGTAACCGTTACCGTAAAAAGTTAGAACTCTTTGAAGTTAAACATCGATTGTTAATTTTAAATGTTTTTTATTATTATAGTTGGTTATAAAGTAAATTGTTATTTATTTATTGTTTATACGCTTTAAGTAATTTAGATGTGACATACTGCAGTTTTCAACTGCACAGGCTTTCATATAGTCAGAAGAGTGTTAATATAGATTCAGTAGCCACATTACTTGTAATAGTCGAACAAACAGATGTAGTAAAATATAAGTAAAAATATTTAGGAAAATTCTTACATGACAAAGCTTTATATTATAACAATCAATTAATTCGTTCTCTTTAGAATTTAATAATACTACAGCTTAGTATATGTAGACTTGTATTAGTTGTCTAAACTAGTATTACAGTACAATTTGTAGTGAATCCGAATGTAGCATCGTTGGTGCAATAAGTCGCACACCTGCGACCAGAGACAGATTGGCAACGTTCAGGGTATCCGATTTCACACAATAACTCAAGTACAATTTGTATTGCGTTGATTTACACTCACGTAAAGTAACGATATATGAAATATTTTAAATATTAACTATACCTTGAGACTAATATTACTGCGAGCCTCGATTTAAAGCAAGAACTATTTTAGACACGATTTACGATTTCCGATTTAGACTTTAGGATACAAGTAGGTAGCAATTCTAAGACGAGGCCAATTTAAGGAGTTAACAGAAACTTCAGAACACTTTAAAACATTGAGATAGTAGTAACATATAAATCGGTAGTCTTGAATTACTTCAAGTAAAGTAATGGGTAGTTTTAACTTAACTTGAAATACTTTAGTCATTGTGTCTAATGAAAACTATCAAGATTTTGTTGACCTGAAAGGGAGACTTAGAAATCTATACTAACATTTAAATCTGTGTTTTGTCTGTAATTTTAATATTATTGATATATAATGTAATATGCATTCGTTTTATGACCCACTGACCCAAATTCTACCATTTTCCAAATTATTTTTCTGTCAGTCTATCTGTCTGTATGTCCTACTATAACTCAAAAAAGTATTAACTGATTTTGATGAAAATTAGTATATTGGAAAAGCATGTGGTCGCACATATCATAAGCTATGTATGATTTCGGTAGATAAATTAAAAAAATATATATTTCTTCGGCAGCCGTATTGATTTGTTACCTTTTAGGTGTGTGTGTGTATGTGTGTGCCCTAATAGAACTGTATTTTTCTATATTTTATAGGTAATGTAAACCTGTCAGTTAATCAGTTTTCATTTGTTTCAATATCAATAATCTATGTAATTTAGTTTTTTAACCGGCTATCATTTGTATGTGACATATAAAGATTAAATGTAGATTAAACCATATAAATTGTGGAATGTTGTCGCAGAGATAACAATAAATAAATAAATATTACAGATGAAATACATTTTGCGATGTTTAACTATCTTAAAACAAAACTTGAAATTATTGTAATGTCAGCGCAGACCAAGCTGCTAGTCTCTAATATTATCTTATATTATAAACTTATTACCACAGTATATTTTTTCTTTCCAAGCTTCATAGTTTTTGAGATAACGAAATTATGTTTTTTCATAGATTAGTTCATTTTGTTCATATTGTGAAATACAATGGATATTACAATATTACAGTTGATACTAGGTGATGCGCGGTGCGGTTCGCTCCACCTAAAAAAATGTACTATTCGTAATACGTATTTTTTTTATTGTTTATGACTTTTGTTATTCTAAAGCACTTGGGTATACTACATGTCGGTTTACCAACACGGAAACAATTTGTTAATGTTAGTATTAGTGTTTTTTATTGATTTCTTAAAAAATTTTTTTAGTCTTCCAATGTACATATACAAAATTTTATATTAATTCGACCTATGGTGCAAAGGTAAAAATCACTGCCACCAGCGCCACCTATTCGACACTAACATAAATATGTTCGTCGGATTATTTTTTTCCCCTCTTACGGGAGGAGGATGGTGAATCCTACATGCATACCAGCGCCCCGGCTGCGCTGGTTATGCAGGACTCTTACCCACTAAACACCAACCTCAAGTGGCTTTGGCGGTGCGGCCTCTAAACCTTCATCGGATGCGACCCTTCTTTAAGGTAAGAAGGGTGCTAGCGGCACTCCAGAGGGAGCATCCGCTTAGGAGTTAACGCAGAAGGTGTTATCGGATGGGGAGATTATGTGTCATATTAAAGATGCCACTAACTGTTGAGGTTAGAGCTTTGACTGTGGGCTGCCAGTCGGCAGTCCAAGTCAGACGAGATCCGGTCAGGGGGATCTGAGAGGGCGTTCCTCGGCCTCCGGACTTGATGACCTGTTAGATGAGGAGCGGTGTAATCCGCTGCTTCTCTAATTAACGGATTGGAGTGTTCCTACAAGGATTTGAAGAAGCTTGTAGAATAGCCTTTGAAGGCTTGTTGGATTGTGGGGAGTTCTAGATCACTGTGTAGGTCGGCGTTCCTAACGCACCAGTGGGTATTGGTTGCCATTCTACAGAAGAGGTTTTGGACTATTTGGATTGGGTAAAGGACACTGGGATTCGTGTGTGCAAACCTTGTAGAGCGTTCGCTTGCTTCTGAGGGACATTTTACTGTGCCTCCCCAACAAGCTGTTGAGTCGGCTCATGTAATATTGGGCGGAATTAAAATATTTGGCTGTGGGCTTCCAGGGGACAGGGGTGCCTAACAAACGGATATGAGGATCGTCGAGTCCACGTCTAATCTTGTGGTGGAAACATACCGCGGAGCTTTTCTTCATTCGTCGGAGTGATCATGTCGTCCTTTATATGTATGCAAAGTTTCATACAAATTGTCATAACGGTCCTCAAGTTTTAGGTGAACATACATACACACATACATTCTCTTTTATATACATTGCTATTGATTTATAAAATTGGTGACAAAGTCCGATAATTGTATTATATGATTCAGTATTATTCTTTATATAGATTCCCATTTTAAATTATATTTAAATATATTTTAAAGGCTTACTATATTTAGTAAAGTTTCTGCCTAATACCTAATTCTAAGAATAAGAAGTGGAAAATTAAAGTAATAATGTTTTTATTGAAAGCATCAGTACGTTGTTTAGTCAGTGTGTGAGCGATAAGTTCTTTATAAAGTGTGGCGTATAATTTCAGAATGGCTTCCAGCACTGCTGGAGTTCATTTCTCATCATGTCAGCGCTTGATGAGAATTGGATGAAACCGTTCTTCGCTAAATAACATTACGAGTGATGACAACCATCAAAATAATGTTTTATCTTAATGTTAACTTTGCATACTGTATCTACTAAATCGGGTTCCTCGTTGGTAGACATATCCATATTTCTTGGCAGATTCCCAATTCCTTGGTTATATTAGTTTCACTTATGCATCAATTGAATACGATCGCTTTGTTTACTCACTATGTGAGCGATAACTGCTTTATCGAGGTTAGTGTATAATTTGAGAGTAACACTCCAGCGTCGACAGGCGCCATTTATCATCATGTCAGCGTCCCGATAAGACTTGGATGAAGCAATTATGGCGTTATTTTATACATTTAAAATTATTTCTAACGTCAATTCGGCGAACTGTTGCAACCATCTAAGTTATTAATCGAATTTGCAATATGAGACTACTTGAAAAGGATTCCTCTTTGTTTTGCTTTATAGTATTGTAGTTGTTTGTAACTACACTATTAAAACAAGTTGGTAGGTGAACCTTGTTATTTGTGCTTTGAATTATGTTTTTCTACGTATTCTTGTCCCAAATAGGCTCTGAAACGATTAAATCTTATTTATTTTTTGGAATTCTAAGAACATTCTGAGCGATTTAAATATGTTACTGTCGTATTTATCCTTTGCGTAGGTATACCTAAGGCATACCGAAGGCTTTATAAAGCCTTCTCTTATAGTGTAACAGAACTTGTCAACTTGTATTAGTATTTTAAACAATATGAACATATTTTTCATTTCAGATATTGCAATATTTATTTTTCAATTATACTGTGGTTCCAAATTTCTTATCAACATTACTGTTTAGAAATGGAATATCAATACAATGTCAATAGTCATGATTAAACATTGAAACTTTGATGTTCTTGGGATGAGAAAACTCCAGCTCCATCCCAGCCGTGGGACGGGTTCCCAAAAGGGATTAAACGCCGTCAGGATCGCGAAAGAATGCGAGAGCGTACCCGTGATTCCGACCAAAAGTGTTGAGGACGAACAAACATAATGGTTTTAATCGGTAGGAGTCCAGCATAACCTCTCTGTCGCCCCCGCGATGGATCAAGATGGATGTCCCCAGGAATAAAAAAGGACAATATTCATACTATACTATTGTCTATTTGAAATTAGTTTTTACAAACAGTTTTCAATATGTAACGGAAAGACCTACCGTAATTACATCGAGTATAAATCTTTCATCGGAACTTTACAAAGTAAATTTCCCATAGTTGATAAAAAACCCTCGTCTAACCTAGTTAGTCTGTGAACCCTGAGATTAAAAGATATTTATCTACATACCAAGATTTAAAACTTTCTCAGTTAAAAGGACATGATGCTGGATAAAAAATTAGTTGATAATTTAGATTTCGCCAAGTTTGTAGAGAAGTTTTGAACTCCTGGTGCAACGAGCTGGCATTTTAAACGACAACGATCCAAAATTAGTTTAATTTATGATTTAGAAATTGTTATCTGCTATGAATTTCATTCGCTTTGAATAAACATGTAATGTATCTCCAGATAACCAGCGTAAAGGTTTTATGAAACGACGGTATACATGATTAAAATACTGACAAAAGTACATTGTTACATATTATTCACAATCACAACAATTACTTAGTATTTTATGAATATGCTTACAACACAACAACAATACAAAGTTAATCCCAACCTAATCTTACATTATACGTTATCACGCCAACTACACTTAAAATTAGTTTCGTTTACCGGTGGCAAGGAAATGTACCTTGGAGAGATTCGTTTTATCTTAATTCCTTAGAGTATTGCAAAGGCAACTAAATTACCTTACTTTTTGTCTTTTTTTACGAATCGTAGGAAATTCATGGTTCGTAACAACAAAGTTTTTATTGTCTTCCAGTATAGTATATATATACAAATTCAATTATTTATATATTATCGTGTGAAATAAAGGAAACATGTAAATATACAATGGAAGGTACATTTATTTAGATCCGCTAGTGTCTTACGTTTTATAGAAAATATGTATAACATAAATAGATTTAGCTTGAATTGATATAAATTTTTATAACTATTACTAGTAACTATCATTATTTTCGTTTTCGTTGAAAATTTCTTAACTAAAAATAATTATCTCAGCGAAGACGATGAAGTATTTTAAATTATTCTAGGGTTCGTAACATGTGAATTTGTTTTATTTGCGAGTGCAGCTATTGTGAAATTGCTTCATTCTAATCGTGCACCTATTAAGTATAGCTTACAAAAATAATAAAACAAAATACATAATAATATAGCTTCAACAATCTTGATTTAGTTTGTTTACATGTTACCGTGTCTTTAATTGAATTACATCAATTTTCTCTTCACAAAGTTAAGTTAATTTAAAATATTTTCGGATAATTTAATAAATTTATTTTACATATATTATGGTACAATTGTTCTGAAATATGTCATTAATAATTTAAATTATGAATTTGTTTGGTATCGGTAATGGTATAATTTAAATTCAATTGAACATATTTCTTTTGAAATGGCATTAAATAATTAAATGTGTACCTCAAATTTCAGTTAATTGAAACTTATGCCATGAACAATTATAAAGGTTTCAAACTTTGTATAGTTGTGAACATAGCTGTAACATTAATACACATTATATTGAAGCCTTGATAACGCATTTTATTCTAACGGGGAACTATGAGTAAATACACAGGTGCGACGAATAGCGAGTGACACAATACCAGAATTTAATTAAGGAACATTATAATTAAGAAATATTCAGCAACATGAGCTTAATAAAGACATGTGTGATTTTTAGACTTTGCGAGACTGGTCAGTTTTTATGATGTGACACTTTCGGCATGATTGGGGTTTCACTTCCTGAATTTCTACTGATATACACGTATGTGGTAACAGTGTCCGCCTAACGAAGGCACATGTTGTTTTTATAGAACCATGCTATTAAAATTTTGTAAAGTATAGCTTCCAATTATCATTTCAACGGTTGAAATGATTAGTGAATTATAACTACCTACATGTGTCAACAATGTTACTGTAACAAAAACATATTGTCGGTATGCTAGGTTTTACAGTAACTATTGTAAAAACCTAGTTATGTACTTTTGTTACATACGAGGTGATTGTAATAGTTTTCAAAATGCTTTTGATGTTAACGGGACGCACTTCGCTCTTAACAATTGATATCAATAGAGCTTTTTTTTGTTTATGCTTTTAGTTAATTAAAATTGCGAATGAATTCTTTCAATTAATTAACCAAATAAATAAACATGATGATATTATTGCGTAACCTTCGTTAAACGTTGGGGGATATATCTAAACAATTTTTTATCTTACTTTTCCTTCGACGTGTCCCTAATTATTCAATCACTAGTAGATCGTATTCTAAGCACTCTTCAGGTATTGATATCTCCATCAGTCGATGGTACTTACGACTGATTAATTCCGACACTGTAGATGGAGGGGCAGTTCACGCCCCACCCCGCCGCGCCTGCACCGTTGAACAACACGAGGGCGTGTTAACGAAAGTGCACGGGATCTCGTTTTTCGCGCCCTCTGAGATACGGCAGGCTGTCCTGCACTTACACAATCACAAGGTAACAGGCCTTAATGAAGTCACGAACCTGGCACTGGCAATGTTACCCAGGAGGGCTTTTGTCGCTCTAACACGGCTCTATAACGGTATACTTTTTCCGAAGCCGGGTAAGAATCGCCGTTATCCAACCAACTATCGTCACATTACGTTTCCTTCGACGTTAGCGAAGCTCTTCGAGCGGTTAGTGTTGAAACATATCAGTTTCTCTACACGTTTGGGGGGACTACTGCCAGCGATCCGGTGCACGGGTAAACGGAATTAGGGATTCTTGCCCAACGGC
>PDGT01000005.1:4457646-4470467 GCA_003671415.1 Megathymus violae | reverse complement strand
CCCGCCCCTACAACGGAAGACACTTGTTCTCCCGAGTTTCAGCCCGGGTAAAAAAGTGATCCAATACCTCTTACGGGATGTAAGAGCGCGAGGGATTTGGAGGACTGGTGGTCGTTGTCGTCACTCGGAATGTTTTGCAAAACTTAAAAATTAAGTTCTATGGTTAAGTTTGTATTGTTAGTTGTTTGCAAAAAAATCTCCCAGCATCTCTACATCATTTCATTCATTTCATTACATCATTCATCCGTCTATACTATTTATAAAAAGTTTTTTCTAGGTTGAACGCTGGTAACGTATTTTCCGACTATAACCAGTGTATCCCTTTGAGCTGATTATTTTATTTTATGGAATGAAAATAAACGGTACCAAATCATGGCTATAAGCAAGGTGACCTCTCGTCAGCACTGATTGCGGGAGAACGTTGTGATAATGTGACAGAAGTTCTCAAAACTCCGTATTTGATCGCGTGCTTTATACATGTTATAATGATAAATTTTAGAGATTTTTTTATATTTAGATATTTTCGACTAGTAGATTATAAAAAATTCGCGTATAACAGACGAGCAAACAAATATGTATTCCCATAAAAAACGGACGACGTGCGAGTAATCCTATTAAGCGTTCTGTTTTTTATCGGATGCACGAATCCTAATAAAGGCTTGCCTATCTTAGGCATGGTTCTCGACATTGTTTTTATTTATAAGTGTATACATTTTTTGATTACATTACTAATCCATACTGTAGTTATAGGTACAATAAATAGTATTAAAAACTAGATATATAACATATTTATATACACACTGAAAAAAGAGAACACTCAGATACAGTTATTACTTCACTTATTACTAGCCAATTTTAATTGAATTTGATAGATACGTAGTAGAGCAATGTAGTTAAATTCAACATTTGCAGTTAAGTTTTCTCTTCCGTTTCAAAAAAAACATGTTTCAGAAAAAACAATTTACTTTGCCTCCATGTACTCCCCTTTTATACTACCGTAAAGTTAAACAAGCATCGTATAAATAAATTCATAATAATATCAGTGGGTTCCTTGATAAACATTTTTTATATTCTGTTCAATTTCAAGTCGTTATCACCATGACTAATAATGTGGGCCGGAAAGTTACGGAATATTATTAAAGCATAATATTTTTTTTATTTAGTTATAGTATTATATAATATATCTAACAATACTTTCAGTACATTCATTAAATTAGTGTTAAACAGCTTTACAACAACGTGAGAGTACCTAATACTATTTATTTATTTATTTAATTATTCATGTACTTGACAAAGTGTAACATTAATGATTTTAAAAATGTAAAAAGCTATTAATGTTATCGTGTTTCTAGATACGTCCCCCTTTCAAATAGAATACATGCACATATAAAAAATAACAACAATTCTCGTAGGTACTTATAAACATACTGTCAATTGGTACTTTGATTCGAAATGAAAGCATATCAGAGCAAGTTAAAAGTAAGATGGTTATGACAAAGGTGTTTTTCTTTGTGTAATCTAATACACTACCTAAGCAGCAACGGGAAAATATCTACGTGAATAACAATTGTACTAAAGTCGTATCGATTTATATGTATGAATATTTACATAAGTATATTATGCTGTGTAAACCTTTCTGCGAATGCTCAAGGAATTATTTTATCACGGACCTGTATAACATTTTTGTCATAACCGTACATGAATATTATTCGATTTCCTTTCTCCTGTGACGAATATCTTGGCAGAATTTTTTTTTTTTTTTTTAATTTTACAAACCTGGACTTTATGTTCGCGGTGAATTTTTTTACGACATAGCCTACCGTGGTTTCTCATAAACAAGTCAGACGCAAGAATATTCGGTTCAACGGTTATCAATATTCCACTTCCTCTTTATAAAAGCTGAGCAGACTTTAGAGTAGGCACATAACTGTATAAGTATATCAATAAAGGTTCGTGCCAAACGACCCTCATAAATCTGTCTTGTTCAACGATCCCGGACGGAGGTCAGTGTCACGCTTCTGTTGGGGCTTCATGTATAGTGTTCCGTGGCACATTGGAAGATACTTGGCTTGTACATACTGTTATTCTCCGTTGGGAAATCTGCACGAGATATTTCTTCCATGATATTGCTTTTCTTGAGAGGCTTTAAAAATTTAATTTCTTACTTAACATCCTACTTTATGATACAGCAATCGCTTTATTTATGTCCTATAAAACTTGTGTCTTATATAAATTGCAATGCAGACAAAGAAATCCAATCACTTTAAGAGGCCGTACCTTGCTTTTAATTCTCTCTTCAATTGAAAGAACTCGGTCCATCATAGAATAAAGAGTTTTCCTATCAGTCACTTCGTGCTCTAGGCAAATACTTAAATAATAATAAATTCACAGATTTTCGTTCAGCATTAACAAACGAGATATTTATCACTATTATCTATTCGTTTTGATAAGGATAAAGTTTAGTTAAAAAACCTATTGAGCGTTACTCGTCCGTCGTCCACACTCGTCTGGAAGCAAATTTTGCGGCGTCGATAACTCTTAAATTCAAAGTAACCACAAAATAAAATGAGAAAAGATAGAAAAATTATAGTAAATATCCCCTTCAATACAAATATTAATATACAGCGTTTTGTAATAAAGCGCGTTTGTCCACAAAAGCCGAGAAATTAAGTTCGATAGCGCAAACTTCGCGTTTGCGCTGTTTGACCGTACTGTTATGAGGGTGTTCTCATTTTGATTAAAAAAAAAAACTTGGACTGTCACTACACACTTGTTAATTAATTAAACTTTACAACAATATTTTCCCACATCAAAGATCGCGTCTTGTCACTTCGAGGAAATCCAACTGTGGTTTATGAGGAACAAAAGTGTACCTGCCTAAATATGTATAATTGCGAAAAATAGTATATCTAATATTAGTAGCCGTTGCCTTTGCTAGAATTATACACTGATTACGGTCATAACAGTATGTTGGCTAGTCCAGTGTGAGATTAGGTCGTGAGGTGAGAGCTTTCACTCTCTAGTGTACTAAATTCATGAGTGTAGTACAACTTATTTTACACACAGACTTAAGAACGATCGTATTTGGCAGCAAGTGTAGTGCTCGTAAAATAATTTATCCTAAGACTTTCTCCTTGAGTAAGTAATACACACACCACAGTAATACAAATATCACAGTTTCTCAGGCGAACCTCACTCTAGGATCTTTGTTACAGGTGACAGAAATACACACGCGATATCACAAACAAACTGAAACAGAAAGCAAACATTTGACTGTCGAAAAACCGAAAATTAAATCCATTCTGGATTTTAGAAGGAGAAATTGAATCCATTCCGGATCTTGGATTTTGGCATGTAGTTATTTCTATGGGACGACATTTCATAAATTTCATAAAAATTTAAACATTTTAAGTAATTATATGTATAACAAACACATATGCGAGTACATCCTTAATGAATTAAGAAACAAACAAGTAATCGAAATAATAATTTTGGAGCATTTTGGCTTTATTCGTTATACAAATGATAACTATAGCAATATTCGGTATAGGGCATATTGGCGATATACGAGAGGATTATTGCATCATATCTTGTTCCAAATTGAATCTGGAATATGAAACTGGTGTTTTTGTTTCTCTAGCCATTTCGATACTGACAATTTAACACAAAAAGTAGTAACAAGTAAACACTTAACACACCAAAGGCCGAAATTCATTGTAAAGATCTGTTGTTAATATCGGAAGGCTTCTTGACATCGTGATTATGAATTACTTGAAAATGTAGTAAAATTAACGACTCATTGGAACCACAAGATAAAACTATCATTTTACGAAAAGCGTTATATACTAAAACAATTCAGCAAACTAATTAAAAATGGGCCTAACTAAATACTTATTTAGAATGGAATCGATCATTCTACATAAAACGTTATCAATCTCATTCGTTGAAAATCAGTCTCCATGTATATGTATTTAAAGATAAGCTGATCCAAGCAAAGATTCTACGCTAGAGTTTTAAGTATGTAGGGTTTTATGTATTCAAGTGTAATGCGCAAAGGCGAGTGAAGCGATAGAATCGGAGAGGTTTAACAGAGAAAGGTCGGAAAATCTTGCTTTCAAATTGCACATCTTTCGCATCAATCTTGCAACGTGCTGGCACGTACGTCCGCAACCTCCGTACACGTCACGGTGAAGAATTTTATTATCGACATATCTGCTGTAGTTAATGGCCCTTGGGTGTCCGGTGAAGACACCTTGGTAGTGTCCTCGACTAAAAGTATTTATACTCACTTTTCTTATTAGAAAACGGTTTTTTGCATAACTTTTAGAATCTTACAAATATATATTTTAATAGTTAAATTGGTTCTCGAGAAGTAAAAAAACACCTAGCAGTTTAATTATTTTCCGCTGAGTAATACAATTAAGAACTTCCTTAATACGTATCTACCGCCGTGTTACAGTAGCGAGATTATTAAAAGGATTCACTGGAACATCGACGAATTATCCTGAAAAGTGTTTCTGCTCAGAACCCGTTGTAGTTCGAACTTATCGTAGTAAAAAAAATCTCCAATCGGAATTTAGCTTATAGTAAAATAATATGTAACAAAATGGATTTTATCACAGAAAGAAGTTTTAGTACTGCAGTGCCATTTAATATGCCAACGTCCATTTACATATACGTCTATCAATATAGTATTTTTGGTGATGTCACACAATCAACAAACGAGGCAATAGATTAGTGATATATGTATATATCTGTGGATCCCAGTATCAAGTTAGAAACTAGATAATGTTATATCGTATTATGTTATATGGATGGAAACAACGTGCTTCAAACATCCACATAAAAACATGAACATTAAATAATTACGAACATGTAATATAAAAAAAATTAAGCAATTCCTACTTAGGACAAAAAAATTATTTGATGTTTATTTGTTACAGAACAAACCATTTGGGTTTGTATAAGACACAGTAACATCTATATTTTTTTACATTCAACTGTCTTGGTACGTCGTGAAAATGTTAACTAATTACTTTTTAGAGTTTTCAGAAACTTTATGATCCAACTTTTGATTTTATTGTTTAATATGAACTAATATTAAAAAAAATGTTTTAACATCAAGTGTCATCCACTAAAACTTTAAAAAAAATTATATACATAGATTTTAAACTCATAGAAGAAATTTAAAAACAATAGAAAGACGAAATAGTATAATTCTTACTATATAGTTCTAAAATATGTTTTAAAATATATGTTTTGACATATAATAAGTTAATGCTTGGCAACAAACACTTTAGATGATAAGTGGTAATGTTCAACGCACTTTCTAAAAGCCCATTCACTCGCCTTTTGAACATTCCTACATCATAAGTAGGCGGGAACATCCATACGCGTAAGAGTATTAAATATAAATATAATATACATAAATTATTAACAAAAAAATATTTAACAGTCGTTGGTGTAAAGCTGATATTACACACAGAGAAAAACTGCGCCGATTATTGCATCGTAAAACATAAAATAATATCCCAGAGGTTTAATTTCCCCAGGCAGATGGTGTAATGCATTCAACGGGAGAATTATTTATATGTATATGCAGACTAAACGGTAACGAATATTAAATGAAAACACCGAGTTGGCCGCGTCAATTTTTACGAGCACTGACACAGTTCTCAAACAAAATTGTTCCGCGAAACCCGCAAGCGCCTCTCGGTTTGTCAAAAAGTGCCCGCGGCGTAGTTAGACTAGTCTCGACGATGTTGATTGGCTTTAATAGTCCTCGAATTTTCCTGTTGCACCTCTAAACTTTTCATCGTAATGCGAATAATAAAAACCGCGTGGAAAGAGTAAAATGAGTTGAGTACGAATGAAATATTTGTATACTCTTTGCTTAATTAATATTTTTAAAAAGATCTTAAGTTTGAAGCAAAATAATAAACGATATTTAATTATTACGAATAAGAATCTAATACTCGTACTTCTTACAAAACAAGCGCATTTCTTCTGCATACAACTCCGAATAATAAAGTTGATCGCCTAAAGCATAACTTTAAACACTACTAAAATCTAATTCACCGTGGACTTAGTTTATTATGGAAAATTGCAGAGCGTAACCATAGCAAGTGGTTTAATCAAGATCTATAAAAAATTAAACAGAACTTCGTTTTCTCTTAACATGTAATTGATGATACAATAATCTCCTGTGTAAGATTTTTCTGTAAATTTTACAATTGCTAATTTAACAATATTAATGATATGAGATATGTAGGTTTTTTTTGAGTGATTAAATAAAATATGGGTACTTAGTGATACTGTTGGAATCATCGCAAAAAGTCATTTAGGTAAGCCGAAGCAAATAAACAACGGCTATATTGTGTGTGAAGGTGGCAAGGAACACCTAAAATATTTCACTATCGCGCTTGTTCGGCCGGGAGCGACAGTTTTATGACCACGCCGCATGGTCCAGCTGAACCTCAAAATATCTGTACGTTTCAACAGCGAACAGTTCTATCCGAGCCTTAATTTATCGTTCTTGCAGTGCCTCAAACGAAAGCAATTTCCGTCGAGATTCTTTTTTTTTTCACATCAGTTCTAAAACGTAAGAACTGCGAATTGACTTGAGTTTTATTACAACGTCAAATTACGGTTGCATTTGGAATTTCCCATATGATTGGTCTACAGTAATATACTGCGTAAAATGTTTGGACGTAATCACAACAAACTCGGTTATTTTGAATTGTGTTGGAAATTTCAAACAGCGCAGTTTAGCGAGAAATTATGACACAAAGTGTACCCGTTATTAATGTCGGCGTCAAAATAATCAGCGTGCGGTGAATACCGATTATGGTCAACATGGCCGCCGTTAAACGTATTCGACTTCCATTAATGTTAACAAGCGAATTCATGTCCGGATAATGTTATAACCGGCTAAATGTTATAGGGATATTATATGAAAGTTATGTTGTTGTTCTAAACAATCAATTTCATTCACAAACTTCTTCTCAATGATATTTTTTTTAAATCGGTGATATTTTCACTAGACATTTTTGAATTTTGTAAAGGAACTGCACATTTTTACCCGTTTTCAGAAAAAGAAGTGGTTCTATGTTCGTGTGTAATTTTTGTATGTACACCCATAACTCCGTTGTTTATGAACCGCTTTTAATGATTCTTCTCATAGTGTATAGAAGATAGCTCGTAGTTGGTCCCCTGTAAATTTGGTGAGGATTTGATAATGGCTTACGGCGATAATAATATTTTTCTTAAATTATTTTCGCATTTTTGTACGATTTTATAGATTTTTTTAAGTCTATAAATTTTTCTTAAAAGTTTTTTGAATTTCACAGATGAAAATCATTCCTAATTCCATGGTAAGATGTTAGGTACGTATTATAAGTTGTCTTATAATAAATGTTAATTGTAATTAATATCATCGGCAATGATGTTGCTCTGAGAAATCCCAGAATTAGACCTATCGGTTTCATTATACGTGATGACAGAATTCAGCTGTAGTTCTCATTGCTAAATTGCCCAATCTCAGAAAGTTAAACCAAATTACTTTACGTTCAATTTATTTTCAGTTGTTTTGATTTAATATCAATTGTAAATATCAGAATGTATTAGCCATAAGTCTAATAAATAACTAGTATCTAGCCGAATAATTGGATTTATAATCTGGTGGAGACTCGATGGAATAGTACGAACATTAGTAATATGTAACAAGCTGTTAACTTAGTTATCTATGTATACTGGTAAATATTGTTTTGAATCATATTCTCAAAGTTCAAACAACCAAATTGCTCTTATTTTAGGCGATTGATGAATGAATATAGCAAGTTGATACTGCAAGTGGTATTTTTGATACGTCATTATCATCATTAAAACCCATAATTTCCCCACTGCTGGGCTCGAGTCTCCTATTTCACACACATTTTGGAGAACTCTCAAATGTGTAGGTTGCCTAAAAATGTTTCCAACACCGAACCAAGTGATAGTTCATAATTTGTATTATGCAGATAATTTATAAAATTAAAGTTGCATACCAGATTCTAACTCGAATCTCGCGTACAAGAGACCAATGACCAATCTAAAAAGTTACCACTACTCGATATGATGTTAACCGTTTATATATGCGAGTTCGCTTTCGATTTGAATAGGAAAATGTGTTTAAAACTATATTCTCACGTCCAATTAATTATTCAATTAAAAGTTAACACTTAATTGACTACCCACGAATGAGTACCTACCATGATTATTTGAGTACCCACGAATTACATTAAACTTTTAAAATCCTTAATATATTGTTAAAATAAACACTAATCATCATAGTAGCTTTTGTCATATTTCGAAGCCGTCAATAATTTTTTACTACATTTCAACCTCACCTATTCGGTTAAATTGTTGCTAACTTTAACATCTGTACGTGAGTATTCAAGAGATTTTGCTTTAACCGTTCCAAAAAATTCTTTTGTGCCGTGTAATATCAGCATGGTATTATGTGTCGGGATAGGGTAATAACCTAATAAAAGGCAGTAAGTACCTCTAAAATTAGTCTTGTTCAACCTCGAAAACTTGGATACTCAAAAATTCCGTCCAGACATTTCGGAGCCCATTATGATTACAAAACTATGTCGACGACAAAATCAAAATAGCTAATAAAGCTTACGTTCAAATAAATAACTAAAATAACGAATGTTAATTTTAGTAGTAGACATAAAATATTACTCTATTAATTAAAGTCTTAGTAAGATAACAGTCTTAATAAGATAACAGTGTTTATTAATTAAGAATATTATTTAATACATATTTCGCTGAAAATATTGAATTAACTTGTATATTTCTTTTATATTTTTTTATGAACCATTATTTTCTTTCCGACCATTTGGTATTACTGCGCACACTCCAAAATGTATCCTACAGCCAGCCTCTGGCTACTATGCACCTGTGATTGAGGCTCAGAAAGTTGATCTTAACCAGTCCTGGGTCACCGGTACGCCCCTCCGTTGAGTAAAATGCTAACAGGAGACATTTTGCAGCGCCAACCTAAATTCGATAGCAGTACTCGACACGGCTGAATTTGTGCTTTATTTGGAGTTACAGGTTGACTAACGATACTGCCGTATTTTTACTACGACACCAGCTGCCTTCAGCATTCAGTTGATTTTATGAAAAAATACATCATTCATGTATCATAAATAACCATTTATTTTTTTCTCTTAATATGGTGTTGTCGTGAATAATATGCTGAGCCAACGACAAAACGTAACTAATTCATTTTAAAGTGGTGTTTAAAATTGGTATAGTCAACGGAAGTGATTCATTAGATAGATTTAAAGCTTGATAAAATTGAGTAACAATTATTTCTAGTGGGATTATTATTTATTAACGTAAAAATATAATTCAGTAAATATATAAATGACGTTTAATTTTGATGTCAGAGCCATTTACACCTTTCGTTATGTTTGGATCGGAATGTCATGCTTTGAAGAGAACGGAGGAAAAACGGATGCATGCAGCGGAGATGCAAATGTTGAGATGGATGTGTGGTGTTACAAGAATGGATAGAGTACGAAATTAGTATGTTAGAAGAAACTTGAAAGTAGCACCTATTGGAGAAAAAGTGAGAGGTGCCCGTTTATTATGGTATGGGCACGTAATCCGTAAGGAGGAATGTCATGTGACGAGAAGAATGCAGAGAATGGATGTAGATAGATATAAGAGAAGGGGAAGACCGAAGAAGAAGTGGATGGACTGTGTGGAAGACGATATGAAGATTAAGGATGTGTGCACTGAGATGACGAAAAATAGAGATGTATGGATGAAAAGGACACACTGTGCCGACCCCAAGTGATTGGGATGAGGGCCGGGAGTGTTTAATTTTAATATTAAAGGATAAGCATAATCGTATTTTATGTATCATTTAATATCAAACCTTTTATCATAATTACAAGATGCACTTAGCGGGAACTTGTCGCTCTCTTAATTTACTCAGTCACTCAAGAAGTATAAAAGCCAGAATTGCAATAAATTTGACATGTTATAATTTTTTGCTTATGTATATAAAATATAAATAAAATACCCAGCATATCAAACCCAAACTTGTCTATGTCGATTGACGATGGTTGATACGCTGTAGGGTATACGTGCTGAGATAAAAAAAAAATCTCGCGACAGAATCCAATACTGAAAAATAGCAAAGAACAAAAATTTTGAACAGATTGAATAAATCTTAAAATAGCAAGGTTATGTTTACAAAATTTTGTGTTCCTAGTGTCCTCACAGACTATTAATCATATTATTTTGTTACAGTGACGAAATTTATCCGCATCGGCATCGCAGACAAGAATGACAATCCGCCGTACTTTGACAAGGAGCTGTACGAGGCAGAGGTCGATGAGAATGAAGATATCCAGCACACAGTACTCACCGTTACCGCCAAAGATCACGATGAATGTAAGTACTTAGATTTTACTTACAAATCTCTAAGATGACTTGGTAGCCCCCATCTCATCAAATGACCTCAACCGTATTAGTGCGGACGTTATTCAACTCGCTCAAAAAAGTACAAAAAATTGATAATTATAACTGATAACTGTAATATATATCACAATAATATCCGAATACTGCTTGTTATCAATAAGTATGAGTTTTAGCCGTAGGTATATCAAAACTTTTCATAATGTATAAACGAATGAAATTTTTAATAATAAATAATATAAACATTCTCGTTGAACCACGAAACATTCATATTACATATAGAGTAAAAGTAATTACAGTTTTTTCAGGTTTCAATATCAACCTTTATACTAGTCGATAAAATGGCCGTGTTGAAAAACAAATTGAACAAAAAGCTGAATTGGTAGTTTAAAAACAGAATGATACAGTTTTGACCCTTTGGTTTTCGTTTAACAATTAAACTTTTCGTAGGGTCAAATTTGAATATTCGAAATTAAAACCTGTCAAACCTAGAAATAATATAGGCAAAGTGATCCCTCAAAATTTTCATTTTGTTTTGTATTTCGTACAATACAAGTACATAAAATGGAAGATTTATAGCATTGGTTTAAATTCGAAATTGGTATTTTATGTTTGTAGCTATTGAATTGTATATGTCTAACAAATTTACATAATCCGTCTAAATACCGGCACCGCAGCTCTAAAACACTCGCTGTGGTACAACAGCCATGACAGTTTGAAAATGTCCTTATCGTTCAGAAGTGATATGCGACAGGCAACCACAATGAAACATTGCGCAAAATTTTTAAAAATGAATATTCACAGCCAGTTATAATTGCTAAAAGTTACACAAATGTTTTTTGTAAATATATTCAAAATATTGTCCGTTAGTTATGTATGCTCAGTGATTCCAATAGTATAATTTTCACAAAAGCGCAAACTTTATTCAAATTGACTGCCACTAAGATCTGTATTTATACGTATAAATATCGCATCACCAGTTCTAAACTTTAATGTAATTTTTCATTACTTAATGAGTTGGTCACTTTTAGCACACGCTTTCTGACACTTTTCAGTGTTAGCATGTAAAAGCTTTCAGATTAATTTATGATGTACTTCTGGAGCTGGTAAGTATTTTCTTATGCACATGGCAAAAGGACAAGGTAATAGTTTGCTCTAGTTTACATTTTGCTAACATGAAATATCGGATGACTTATATACAATTTCAATGCACACAGTTAAATACATTATACTTCATATGTGTGTAAAATTAACATGTAAGAGTTTATTTTTAGTTAATGTTATTGCCATTAAATGGTTGTGATATTGCCGTTTCTCTTCGCCAATATTTACTAGTTGCTTCTATCACCTACTGATATCTGTTACTCTGATATAATGTTCAAAATGTAAAAAAATAAAATAAAAAAGAAATTAATATAAGAAAACGACTAGTTTTTCTTAAAAGTTGCCATAAGCGGCATGTTCCATTTTATAAGTTAGTGAAACAAAAATTAGGAACAATCAATGCATAACAACGCTATCAAAAATTTATACTGTGTTAAAATTGTGGCGTGATTTCCCATTACTGTCCACTGCAAGTATGTCTAGTAGGATGTGTGTTTTGGCGATACTAATTAAATTACATTAATGAAACGAATGCTAGATAATGTCTTTGAATTTATTATATTGTTTAATTGAAACTGTCACAAACTCACATCTCCGCACTAGAATTCCCTGTGTAACGGATGACGCGAACGTACACAAATATGACATCACAAACACCTGTCATCCGAAATCAAACATTTATCTGATACATGAATGTCTTACCCGGAGGGAAATCAAACCTAGCACCTCCCGCTTGACAAACGAATAGTTAATATAAGAATAGAATTCTGAAAGGATAATACAATATTTTAACGTATACCGTACTGTATAGTAATTTTCGTTTCACTTATCCTCGACCTTGTCACTTGTATCACTTATCACAATATAGATACAGCCGGATATTTTTTGTAACTATTGCAAGTTCACTAAACATGTTACTGATAAATGTCGCAGGTTTCTTTCATAGCAAAGTTTATTTACAGTTTAATCTATAGGATTAAAAAAAAAACTTAAATTCACCTACATTGTATCCTGTGCGATCATTGGACAAATGACACACAAAAATTTAATTGTATAGCAATGAATGCCTTGTAAACTGTTAATTAGTTAAGTGTAAGTGTACGAATATATGGATGACTCGGGAGTGACAGCAGTATGAGTAATTGACGAAAATACGAACTACAAAGCCTACATACGTGAAGATAACGCGCAAAGACATTTAAATAATCAATTTGCCACCGCGCGTTTAAATAAACATA
>PDGT01000005.1:4426177-4447863 GCA_003671415.1 Megathymus violae | reverse complement strand
GGAAAGTCCTAACGAACCGTCGGACTCTATTGGCCGCTTACGCGACGAGATTGATTGTGCGTCGGAAAAGTCGACGTCTTGGGCCTGAGGGGCGTCAGGGGACGCGGGTGAGTCGGTTTGTATGGCTTGAACTAGTGCGGCCTCATCGATGGGCGCCTTGAGGAATGGAGACAGGGCTCCGAGAATGCGACGAACGAGCCCTAACTCGGCTGGATTCATCCTACCAAGCTGCTTTGCGTGGGGCCACACTGGTCATTGCGTGGCGGCGGCGGTGTTTATTTTCCTAAATTCGTAAAATCTACTGAATTAAATGTCCGATTTGAGTAATTCAAAAAGTTTTTTATAGGTATTGAAACAGTAATAAAAAATGATTTATTAATAATATTTATTACGTAATATATTTTAGTATTTAATACGAAGGTATGGTTATCATGGTCTGATTTTAGTCAGCTTTTAAAATGTAAGAAGTGGTTATAGTGACATAACTACAATAGTTTGACATATACTATCGCCAAGTTATTTATAGATATTGATATGTGCTCTAATATTGTAGAACATTTTTTGTTCTATCATCAATCGTTTCCGCAGCGTATGCGATGAAAGAAATGTTTAAGCAAATTTTTTTACACCTTGTTTCATGTAACTGAAGTTTTAGCAAGGATCCCTTATTTTTTCTAGTAATAAATACAGCGTCTGTTGCTCAGGGATAATGAGACATTCTTAGGGGGAAAGAATTTTTAAAATCGGTTCAGTAGTTTTTGAGTTAATTCGTTACAAACATACAAAAATACAAAGGCTTCCTATTTATAATATTAATATAGTCAGTATATATATGTTTTTCTATCATATTATAGTTATCTTTCTCATCACACAAAATCTGGCTAGCAGCTCTACCTTAAACGCTTACGGAATTAACTACATTGGAACATAACTTATTCTCGCGTAAAAGCATGTTAGGTATATTCATTTATCATAAACTTTCCTCTTTATAATATCAATATAGATTGTGTCATATTACTGTTCCATACCAATGAAACGTTCTCCAATTTTGTTCACGTATTGAACTTTCAATTGCATTGTTAAAACATATGGCGCTTACGATGTTCCTTTCTAACATTTTCTTTATAATTATATACTGGAATATCCGAAGTTACACTTTTCAAAAGAAGACAAATTAAATAAGTGTATATTCTACAAAGGCTAATTGATCATAACTAGCAAGAAAAACATAACAGAAGATACTGCCCAATGCTTAGTGCTACTTACTAAAACTAAAGAGTGATGTATACTTATAATATATAATAATAATAATAATTAATAATGATATAATAATAATATCACGTATAAACACTTCACGTGATGGTGAATGGCATTTGGAGTTCTGTGGTCTCTTTGGTGTAGGTGCCTTCACGACCTGCAAATACGGGTCGTTCCCGGGATGAGCACGTAGATATCGAATATTAAAAAATGTAGACACCGTTCGGTAAGAAACGGTGAGCTAGAGGCACGGTCAGAGCTCGAAGACACTGAAGAGTGCACCAAACGTTATTTTAATAATGCATTATGAACGCTTTCAGTCCATGAGTTAGAAAACAATCGTTATTGTTAGGTGAACGTTAATATATTAATAATATTTTTCAATCGTATTTTATAAAATTTGACACAATAAAAATGTATTTTCCTCTATAGTGTGCTTCAACCTTACAATAAACGGGTCAACTTTTGAAAATCAAAAATAATTACTTCAATTTATTTATCACAAATACAGGGAAATAATTCAATCAATTCAGTTTATCGTGCAATATATTTCTTTAGGAACAGGAAAAATAAATATATTCACGCAGGCTTACAGGAACTCAAGTCTTTCAACTACACTTGAACCCAACTACTAATAAAAGTCCTTTATAGCAATCCATGTAGATAAGAAATAACGAGATGTTTTGCTTTAAATGCACAATTTTCAACGCTTCCTTTTAATCTTCATATAAGTATTACCTATTCTAGGTAATTTCATTTTATGAATGATTTTTTATTCATATCTTGCCTATAATGCCCTCTGTTGTTCTTTAAACAGTTTACATACCATCATATCGATTAAATTCATCGTTAAAGTCGTCAGAAGTTCCCCGATCAATAAAAGACACTCAGTTTTAAAGCGTCTGAACTAAAAGCCTATACGAAAGCAGGCTTTTATTTGCTTCCCTTAAATTATGTACCTTTTAGTTTCATCATCAAAAAATCGTTTTATTAGTGTAAATAGAGCAACAAACTTATAATTTATATTTTTAGGTTGGTGTTCTAAGTAACACAATGAAAACCAATGATCTTATACCATAACTTTAAACGTGTGTTCATATATTTTTTTGTGTGAAGTGTTCTTTATATCTTTGAACGAAAATCCTCGAAAACAATTAGGGGAAACCATAAAATGTCAATTTTTTTCCCATAATTTTATATTTGTCCTGTGGAAAAATTATACTATTATACATTTTAATACTTAATGGTTACAAATTATTCAATTATAATGATAAACTTTACAAAATAGCTTATGTATTTCAATTATTTTTTATATTGGTCGCAATACATTTGCGAGTGATTCTGTGAATATTATTCTGTTGATGTACTTTTAAATTTAAAACAGTTATTTTATTTACATATAAATTAATAGTTGAAACGAATATTGTTAAAATATTTATTATTTATATATACCGGATTACACATAGTAGGCTAGATACAATATCCTTGTCAAATTCTAATTTTTCAACGATTGAATTCGTTATATAACTATTCTGCTGTAGACTGTTGTAGGCTGCTTCGCGTCCGAACAAAACAGTTCTTATTGATTATTATTATTAGTGGTTACTACAGTATGTATACAAAAGTGTTAGAAACTCCTGGTATTGAAACAATGTTAACATGATATTCACATAGATGTTTAATTCAAAATCAACAACACCTTCAAAATAATATCATAAATCTCTTCTAGCAATAAATTATAGCTCCAAATTCGAAATATTTTTTTTTTTTACTTTTTATCCATTTAAGGGTCAGAGCTCGGAATCACGAGTAGTAATTAGTGCGAGGAGCAAAAAGTATATTTAATCTTAGTTAACTCGCCGGTGCCGGTTAGTTTTAAATTGGATATGAATTATATTTTTTTTCAGAATTTCCGCGTTATTTCGTAATAGACGTTCAGACAAACACCAAAACAAAACACATCAAACAAAGAATTAAAAAAAAATAACATTTCGATTATCTAATCGTAGCTTTTCCACGAGGATATTGTACAACGTATAAACACGTTGAATATATTTAATGTGTAATTTTAAGCTTACACCTTTTTTATAAAAATGGAATTCTAACAATTTTAATTACAAACTTGAAACATAAACAATACTGACTCTCCAGATTTTAATTATGTCCAGTCCGTGTGGATCATGAACGCTGGCACTGTTGACAGTAATTAAACACTTCCATTTGTCGGATATATTCGTATATTACGTCTTTTTTCACACTGGATATTAGCTTCACTTATATATTATTATATGTAGGTAGGGTGTAATAATGTAATATAATCTTTTAATATTTTCCAATCACATATGAACGTCCCATAATTATAAAGAAGTATTTATAACAAACTATCTTTCTTATTTTCGCATCAGCGATACTCTTGCTCGTACTGATGTCCATGGGCGACGGTGACCATTTACCTTCAGGTGGCTCGTTTGGTCGTTTGTCCTTCTATTAACATAAAAAAACGCAACGAGAATTTGTTTTTGTTTTATCCATACGCTAAATAGACGGTACTCTTGTTGGATTACGCAAGTAGCTCTGTCTGAGTATTTGTCGATTTTCTTTGAATTTACCGGACGGAAATTTAAATTTGATACACGATTGCAATCTAGCGACTAATGACGGGCTCTCACTATAATTAAGTCAATCCTGATTTAGGGTGTTTAATTGGTGAGGCAAGCTACAAATACTATTAATTTTTATATGTATTCTTCGAAAGATATTTAATTACCATTTTCCTGCCAATCCCCTTGTCTTTAAAACTATTTACCCTAAATTTTAAAAAATACATGATTTCAACTTAAATCGTGACCTCTTTATCACTTTATATCTACTAGAACACCATACAATAATAACATTATAACAATAATGGAACATGTTTAAAGTTAAAATTATCAAAAATTCTTTGAAAAAAAGATGCTTAATATGTGTAATTGGTTATTTGTCCTTAAAACGATAACCTACAGATTATAAATATAATGACAAGATTATGTAGGACAATTCCCGAAACTTTATATGAGCCGAAATTTGTGAAGAGGTGTTGCTCACGTTTAAGACTGTTTAATTCCAAAGACCGAATTAAAAGGACCTTAATTTGTGATGCCTGTCACTTGTCGGTCTTTTTCAGTCGAGGCTCTTTTTTTGGGTACAGCTGAACATAATAAATGAGCGTGATTTACACAGAACGTTTACAATTAAACTCATTAAAATTAATTCAATCGTTACATCATCATATACTATATACCTTATTCAAATCAGTAATGTTGATTTAAAATCAGCCATTTTCTTTGATCTTTAGTCTGATAGCATTGCATAAACAGAACTTTATTCTTAGTAAGATTGATTTCTTATTTCACATCGTATACATTTACAAACCTATGTATTATTTTAAATTCGTGAAGATGAATGAAAAGTTTATTTAGTAAAGAACGCACGTATAAATTTATTTATCATATGCTCTTACGCTTTGTATGTGGAGTTCCTGATTCGGGAAAAATTAAATTTTGATTTTGTTGTCCACTATTCTGAACAGTACACATTTTAATTTATAAACTTTTTTTACATTTTTTTTACAATATTGAATTTTATTAGAGCAGATTAGATCAGATATATACTTATAACAATGTTCCAAATATTGTATCTCTAGATATTATAATATATACCATTAAAAAAAGGTAAACCCTGAATTTTGAACAAATATGATTGGATTTTACTTACGGGCATTGTAAAAGTACAATAACATCTGTCATGTGTGTGATCTGTATCTCTTTGTATGCTTAGATATTGTATACACAATTTATATACACAAAAATAAGTTTTATCTTCTCAGATTTAATCATTTTATCTTGTTTAATTCAAATAAACATCACCTTTAAGGTCATTATTCTTCAGGTAATTCTGGTTTTGGCGTTCATATTTTTTCAGGATTAAAAGTGGCATCAAATACTAAACGGTGCCCGACTCGTATATGAGAAACGTTAACTGGATTGTATATTTTAGACCTATAATTTCACCGTTCAAAGAGGCTTTAGCTAAAAAGCTTTGGCAATGACCAAAATCCATGGAATTCGGTTCAAATATCAGCGTAAAATATACATTTCGAGAATATCCTATTAAAACAAGATGTGAACAATTCGCAATAAATTAAGTTTAAAAAATCTATAGAAAAATCAAATGTGCTATTCATAAACAAATGTGGATATCGTAACATACATACTCGTATCATAACATGCATACACCGACCAGAGCTTCTACCATCGCTGGCGGAGAAAGATCTCTTCCGATTCGTTTGATCAAGACGCAACGCTCAGATTCCCATGCTGAACAATTCTCATGGGTGTGCTATACGACATCCCGGTCACATCCACAGCGGTGGCATTGTGTTGTTGTCTCGCGTTCAATCCGACGCAAATATTTACCGAAACAGCCATAGCCGATAAGCATCTACATCAGCCTGTAGATGACGTTACCTTCATGTCTATACATATATTATGTATCGTACTCCTCGGATATATAGCGTACCCATTAGAATCAGTACGTCCAAAGGCGGAAATGGTACCAGGACGGTAGCCGCCTTATAGGATATCGTGTAAAAGGGCCCTATTTGTGAATTTTGGCAACAACATAAGCCACGTCAAATTTGGCGAACTTACTCGCCACAGGCTTAGACTCCTCCGATGCTTGTCATTTAAAGGTGAACTAAACTTAGTCATGACAGACGATGCCCCAACCTAGCTCTCCGAGCCCTTACAAGTCACATTAACAAAACCACCCAAGAATCATTGCGAAAGATTGTAGCGGTGAGTGATCGTCGTTTCGAGCTCCCAAACGATGTCAAAACTCTTATAACTGCTAAAAATATAGCCACTCTTAAATTCGAATTCTGACCGACGCAAGATAATCGGAGAAATCTGAACTATCAACAGATAAATGTCAAGAAATACATAAACAAGCTTTAAAATAACCATTAGGATAAACTGATGGAAGAGAGCTTGTTGTCACGCTAGGTTTCTAGCAGCTGGTCAGACCACTGCGACCGGAGACTGTACAGGCACTTCCACCACTGATTCAGTCGAACCTACGTACGTTCGTTTGACGGTATAGATCGGCCTAACATCTGACCGACAGTCTCAAGAGTCAATGTACTCCTAGCCCTCAGACTACAGATTCATCCCATGTCACTGTAGTAGAAAGCGATGTAGAAGCTAGGGTAGCCCGCGTGCCTGCCGATGACCTACCGTGCAATATACACAATCCATGCATCCATAAAAAATCACAAGACTTCGACTTCATCACAAATAAAGTTGTACAAATTAGTTCCAACAAGAACCCGTTCACATAAACTCCGAGTTCTAATGACCTTTTTCAATCGTTAGATGTAGATGTTACCTCTAATCTTATTTTTGGGTAATTCATTGAGTCTAAGACCAAAGCAGCTGCTGCGAATTCACATCGAAACAACCTTTAAATATATTATAAAGCACAGGTTTGGCTGGGTGTGGAGTACTACTGTCACATCTGGGCTAGTGCTGTCAAATGTCACCTGTTAGCATTGAACTCGATAAAAAGGCTAGAGAATAAACTTATTGGTGACACAGAATTATTTGAAACCAATTTTCAAAACCACGGGTACAGGCGCAGAATAACCAGCTTCTTGGAGTTCTTTAAGATATGTTTTGAAGAGTGCGCTGGAATTATACAATCTGATTCCTCCATCCCCTTGTCACTGTTAAACGACTCGATTCTCGGCAACTATCGATCCTTCCGTCAAAAACATCCCTCCGGTACGAACAACGCGTTTTGTTTCTTCATTTATAATGCGTATCCCGAAGGATAGAAATGGTCTGCCATCTATGTTCCTAACCCGTAATGGGTTTGAATGAATTTAAAGCAAGAGTAAATAAGCTTTTTCTATGTCAATTCGCTTTACAATCTTAGGCCACATACCATCAGGTGGAATTGTAGTTAAGCACAGAATTATAACAGGGAAAAAAGTGCAGCGCCTTCTAACATTTCTGCTAGGTTTACTTGTATTCCATATTTAATTATCTTTGCAGAAGTAATAGGTATCCCAACAGCCCAGAAATCAACCTTCAAAGTATCGTCCTATCGGCTTATATAACGCATTTGGAAAAAAATACGTAAAGTTACTTCTCAGAAATCCCAAAATGTTCGTCCAAACAGTGAACCTCCTGAAGGAAGGGCTATTCGGGTGCAAAGCCATACACTCTTACGTACAATAGGTGCACTATATAATAAAGCATGTCCTAACTCGCCTCAATCGCAAAAGTAAAAAAAAAACTAGCGGTTTTGATATATAAGTATTATCAAATGGGAGTGTAAGACCGACTTGTTCACATTATATGGGACTTATCGCCGAACCGCAGGCTTTATTATAAAGTAAAATGCACTAATTCTTCTATCCATCTATTAAAAGCTGGAGTTCCCCAACCTTAGCTCCACTTTAGCTCAATACAAAAAATGGCTTTCCAAGAGCTACTTGAAGTCTGTAGCCCACTATCCCAACTCCTTGCTTGTCAAATCAGTGACTTACGTCCCTGACAAAGATACATAGCCAAGGCTATATTCAGATGGCCTAGACATGTGCTAGATGACACTGATAACGAGATCATTACTCCCAATTATACCACATAGACACTACACTCATATCGTCGCCACCGAAGGTGACCAGAACCTGTTTTGACACGATCTCTACAAGATATCCCTGAGTGAGCGATCCTCGACCTGATATCCTTCACAATGTGACATCCTAAACCTAGGTTCGAATCTCACAATAGGTACCCTAAGTCTATTTGCATCGTATCCGCAACAGAACTGTGGTTGAGCAGTCACGGTGCCCCAACAACTGCTAGTGCGTAACGTAACACTGCATCGCGGCGTCAATGCCACCTGGCCTGATCTGCATCTAATTGTTACACTCCGCTTCTCATGCTGTGTTGTTGCTTGTACAAAATAAATCGCAGTAACATCTACTCCGAAGTTTATAAAAATCACTTCAATATTTCAGACAAACATATTCATTTTATTTATATATCATTTAGATATCTCTAAATTTTTGTCAGGTTAAGCGAAACAAAATATGAGCTTAACGGGACTGGATCACAATTACGTCCGAACAAATATTATATTCTTGACGTCGTTCGGTCTTAAAAATAGAATAGTAAATTTCTTTATATCGTAATCTCCAAATAATTTGTTTAAAGAATAATCAAATATATATTTCTATTATAGAGGAGTCAGAGTTACAAGTAATACGCCGATTTAATTCTTTAACTTTAAACCGAATATGCATTTGTAATACTCCTAATATTATGGAATATGTGGATTGGTGGTGTAACCATTTACCATCATGATGAGTGACATGCTAGTGTGTGTGTGTGTGACGTGTTAAAGATGATTTGTAATGTATAACTAAAACTTATTCACACCGAAACATTTTAATATTCCCCTAAGGGAGAAGTGTGCAGTGTGCTCGTTAGAAAAGCCGGGCAGAGTTTTATTAATGCCCGAAATGATAACGATATGTCGTGCGGTCACAACGTTCTACTGGATTACTGACGGCCATCCGAATTACTAACTCAGTAGCCTACCCCGACTGTATAATATTATCATGAATTTAAATCCCTTAATTTTATAGAGCCCACTGAAAGTTTGAGGTATCGCGACCTAAAATTTAATGTTAGTTTTGTACCAGAAATACAAATACATTTACAGAAACACTGCTATAATTTGATTTACACTACTAAGTACGTTTACACACAATTAGTATAGTATAATAATACTATTTATATATGCCATACACGATAAACATACCAAGTTTTTCTAGATCTTTGTGTCTACATTGGATTATTCTGTAAGATCAAATTAAATCAGGTAGCTTAATTTTTCAATTAATTCACCCAAACTATTACCTTTGTCATACTAGGGTAAGGAAAACTTCATAATGGATTAGTAGTGGCAGACATTCCAACAATGCTTCCACTGCTTACCGTTAATATTACGACTAATAATTACAATGCCTGCATGCTTATTAAGCCTTTTATCATAAACCGGGCGAACAATGACCTAAAACAAAGAAAAGTTTACGATACTCCGTAGCGCAGAAAATTACAATGAATAATGTGAAAATAAAAATATAATGAATAATGTTTTGTCAAGGGAAAAAAATTGAAAATAGAAATGGAATTCTCGTAAAACATATGGTGACACTCTGTGAGGATTTATATCGTTGCAATAAAATCATCTCGTTTGAATAAAGATCTCGGCGGAGTTGTGACAAATTACTGGGTTAGTCAACAAAAAACAAGTGGACATTTTGCTATATATTTCTTTCGAAAGGTCTCGAGTTTTCAATCGCATAATTTACAATCAGAATTAGGATGAAATTCTTTACAAACACCTTACTGTATCTGATCCATTTCTTCGTTGATTTTCAAGACATCAAAATGTAAAGACATTGAATAAAATGTATGAATTTGACTAACTCTTAGTTCGCGAAGTAAGAAGTTGTAACGAATATAATGTTATGAGATCAGATCATTAAATGTGCGTAAAAAAAAATTATCGTGTCCATCTAGAAAGTTTCATTAACCAAGAGATAATACCGCGATGTTTGTTATATTCATCTGAATAATGCTGGTAGAACAGGGTGTCGTAAGAGGCGACAGAAGCCAGCCTGCTTAGTGGTAGGGCTTCTCGTAAGGATTATATTATCAGTATTATGATTCAGTAATTAATATTATTACTGGTATTATTATCTTTCCGTGAAGCCTGCCTGGCTGGCTACCACCCTCCTGCTTGTGTCAGCTGCCAAAGAACTCGTTGTTTTCCGGCTGGGGGCTTCAAAGCCAGCACTTTCTTTCTTACTTCTTCTCATTTCCTGGCTGACAACGCATCAGTGATACCTTTGGTCTTGCTGATGTCCATAGGCGACGGTGACCACTTACCATCAGGTGGCGCGTCTGCTCATTTGTCGGTCATTAACACAAAAAAATAGAATGAAATAATGAGATTTATACTTACAACTTTTTTAGCATTTCGTCCAAATCTTTAGATCATAAAATCCTTATGATACATATCCTTTTTTAACGATGCGTTGCCGTTCAGTATAGAAGAATAGAATAACCCTAGATATAAGTCCACCATCTGCTGGGTGGTACAGTGGTGGTACGGTTCGGCGATCGTTGTCCTGGAGAATGCATCGCGAACAGGGGATGGTTTGACTTGAAAAGGACAGATGGGGTTGACTTAGATTTAATGATGGGCGAAGTAACTTACACCATATATTTTTGTAAAAAAAGTATACCTTTATTGCTACATTTTTATGCCTAAAAAATAAATATAATGCTCTCCTTAAAAAAACACATGACATCATGGATAACGTAGTTCGTAATGAACCAATTATGTTTGTTTCTATTTAGACATACTACACGCTTCGTAGATGTTGAAAACAAATGCCAACTGTCGCTCGGGTCACAAACAAGGGCGCTCCAAAGCTCTACGGACCAACTGTGTATAAAGAGACTGGTATTTATATACGGCCTTTTCAGAATAAGCTAGTTTATGATTGCAATGTGAATCAATCGCATACGTACATAATCGTCATCGTTGACATTCAAGGCGTGCTCTTATGCTTTTCAAAAATCTAACCGGTTTTTTTTATTGTGGTTCTACACTTTTCTCTAAATTATTATTGAATGGAATGGTAGCATAATAATTGTTATGCATATCTGAAGTCAAATATTCTTTATAAAAACGAAAATATTATTTATTCTGAACTGTTACATGTTGAAGATATTTTAAAATATACATTTATCAACAAGAACATGTAGAAAACATCGATTAAAATATTCTCATCTGTATGATGACAATATGATTTATTCGGTTAGTAAATTTAAAATAATATTATTATTAATATCCTATTAAAGTGACATAAATATGAATATTTTTATTTTTGTATCCTTCGTATATTTACCACAGCACACACACACACACATACTCACACAATTGTTTAACTTAAATGATGTATACTCGTAGCGCGTTTATTTTATTGTTTTTTTTTTGTATTTATATTATATCTAGTTTATCTTTCGTAAATCTTCGCATTGCCACATAAACTAACACGACTTAGCCGAAACACGAAGACGCGATGATTGCAGAAAGGTTTTAAAAAATACACATTTTTTCCTTAGATTACAATATAAAAATACTAAAAATTTTAATAATTAATAATGTTAATTGGATTTTAGTTATTTTAAGCTCACTTTTTTCAAGTTATTTTCATTGAAAAGTCGTAAAAAAATGAATGAAGTGAGTTTTGTTCCGTGGCTAAACAAAGAGTCTTTAGCAACGCTGAACAAGTTTCCATTATTAAGTGAACAGATCGTAGGACCTCTGACAAAAACTAATTAAAGCGAACATCGGTGTATGTATGTATGGGTAGCGTAGGAGTAATGAATAGTGGGGGTGTAGGGAGCAAATAGCGCTGCGGGTGATTCACTAAAAATCGTTTTAATACAGTGATCTTTGTACAAGAGTTTAATTGAAATGACGTATATTTATAGTGATTAATTAATTTAATTGTCGGCTACTGCTTTAAGAAACAATCAGATAATTATGTTGAATTTTGTTTCTTTATGAGAGTATCTTTTCGGAGCAAGTATTTAAAGCTAAAATCATCATTACAACACATAACTGTCCCTTGCTTCCATAACTTGCTGGGCTTGGGTTTTTCTTGCACAATGCGAAATAAAATCGAAGTATTGGCAGTCTTTGCACATCTTTGAAGACGTATCGATAACTCTTACGTATGCTAAATTTCTCGTGATGTTTCAGAGAAGGAATTTTAATACACTATCATAGTTAATTTTCTTATACGCACATAACGTTAAAAATTAGAGGTGAAAGTTTGTAACGGACCGAATACCAAAGACGCACGTTTAAAATACTTGACTGATAAAGCTGAATTATGGAAGTTAAATAGATCGAGAAGGTAAGTAAATGGAATGTCAAAGTAAAAACTCGCAATAGTTCCGCATGAGTGTACACATTCTGGCAGTGATGACGCTTAAATCGCGCACAAAAATAAAACGCATAAACTTGCTCCACAGTTGCAATATGTGTGTTTGGCAGAAATTTTTGCGGTGTTAACTCGCCGAAGAAATGAATGGCGTAAACAAGTAGAAAACGGGGACGACATTTTCATGGAGAACAGCTCGAAGTGCGGGGGCACAGTAATCGCATCATCTTTTTAAAACTTTACTGGGATTTATCACATTTGAATAATCATGTTCATAGTCACAAAAGGACACCTTCTGTTGTATTTAGCAAAGGAATCCTTGTCATACAATAAAATTAAATGAAGTACTTGTATACTAGTACGCATAGATTTAGCGTAGTGTACACTGTTCGGGTGTAAAGAATCCGGCTGTTGCTTATAAACAACAGAACAAAGAGAAATACATAGACTTATGGCAATGATACATATACACTAACACTTATGTATTATATATTATAAACTACATAAATACGTATGAATGTGGGACGAAGGTGCCCACAGACTCAAATAATTTATTTCTCCTTTTGTGCTAGTCATTTACTTTGCTGCAGAAAAGCACCAGCCTCCCATGCTTTTGCGTTCAGAGAAGATATAAACTTAAAAATACAATAACGATTCCTAATCAAAAAACATTCATATTTAAATTATTGTCATTGCAACTAACGTCCGATAATCCCATTTAATGTGAACGTATCCGTGTCTTACATATGCGGAGTTGATTGCCAGCCAGTTATGTCATGTCTTCGGATAGCCATCCGAGCGGGAGAGGACATATTCGCTGACGACGTACTACGTTCTACTTATCTCCGAGTATGGCATCCTCAACCTTCGTTCGTCCCTCCAGGAACTATGTATTACCCGTCCACTAAATTAAACACTAAATGATTAGGTTACCTGTTTCGCCCACGCAAGCACTACTACTCGTAGTTTATTATTTTACTGGCCTTAGGTACTACGTATTAAGTTAAGTGTTTAAATTTTAAATATTCTAGTCCATATACTATTACTTAAGGTGACATATAATTATAAACTGAGAAATTTTCAATTGAAGTTCAGTGATCATAATATTATTTTTCATAATTATTTTAATAAGCGATTCACCAGCTGTCGAAATTCGGCAGAATTTCATTGAATTGCTATGAGAAATAGATGAATAGTTAATGAAGCTGTAATTCACAAATATATGAGACACAGAAAAAGAAAATAAAAACGCGATTCTAGACTTAGGGTGATAGCTAAGATAGGCAGGTAATGAACTCTACCGTGTTCGTTTAACTTCGGAAATTAAACATAACTGCTCTATACTTTGCCAATTGAAATAATGAGATCCTTAATAATAAAGTATTTGTTTAAAACCTGTTTTTACGTTATATAGCAGTGATAATCTAATTGGTTTGAACGTACGGGAGATACAAGTTCGAATCCTGCACGTACCTCTAATTTTTCAAATAATGTGCGTATTACAAATTAATTATCGACTATTTTAGTGAAGGAAAACATTGTTAGAAAACCTGCATACCTGAGAGTTCGCCATAATGTTCTCAAAGGTGTGTGAAGTGTGCCAACCCGCACTTGGCTACCGTGGCAGGCCTATACTCTCTCATTGTGAAAGGTGACCCGAGCCTAGCAGTGGGACGGTATGGGTTTAGTGATGTTACATTTGTAACATGATAAACGGTATTATATTACATATTAGTAATTCAAAATCAGAAATTTAATAACTGCTATTTGCGATTCAAATCATTTATTAAATGATGCATAATAAAGTTCAAATGTACTCTGGATTTAATTTAAATCTGCAATGTACAAACTTTAAATGTAACAATAATTTTCGGGAAATTCAAATACGTTTATTTCAATACAATGTTAATAAAGTTTATAATTGTATTGTATGTGTTGTATTATGTTATTACGTCGTGAAAGGATACCACCTTTTAAACTAGGGATGTTATTCAGCTCCGTAACCGTAACCGAAGCTATCAGATATCCAAAACCGTAACCGAATCCAATAAAAAGTTACGAATAATTTGGGATAGGAGCAGACTCTAAATAAAATACGATATGCTAGGTGTTCGCCGGCCGAACTAGCTGCATCGCTCTCATTTTTAGACATTTTTATTATTGAATTTATATTTTGCATTTACATGATTGTAATATGTTTGTAATTACATGTAGAACTAAAGTCAAAGTGTTACCTTGTAAATAAATTATATTTTTTTCCGATTCCTAAATCATCTTTTATCCGTAACGGAAATTATCCAGAATAATCATATAATCCGAATTAATCGGATAATCGGAAATAATTTAATATTCGTGACCATAACCGAAACGGGTAAAGTATCATTCATATATACTTATTATTATTATTATATTATCCGTATCCAGTTCCGAAATTTTATATCCATAACATCCCTAATTTCAACATATTTCCGCATTCATATATCTCATAGAACACTTAGACGCGGTTTGGTAGTCATTATATATACTATTTATCTATGAATATATATCTACCAATGAAATAAATTAATATTTTTTATAAATATAAACTTAACTGCACTAACTAAATTATACACTGATATATAAAGGGAGAGAGTTTGGCGCCAGCAACTATCAAACATTATTTCACTTAGGTATGTAGGTGTCTTCACATCAATTTTTTTCATCGTCTAAGCATTTACTTTGACTTATCATTTGATAAGTATTAACCAAATCTCATTATGTCTAGTAAAAAGGCGAGTTCGGATCTCCTGAAAGAAAAACGTACTTTTAAACCCAGCGGTTTGATAATGATTTTAGCAACATTTATAAAATGCAGATCAGTCAAATATGAATAATTACAACTTTTCGATATTCATTTTTTAATACAATTAAATGAATGTAGTTGCTTTGGCAAACTAGTTATATTGTTATTAGCTATCCTAATGTTGCAATATCTAGGTACAATGGAATGCTGCCAAGTTGCAGCATCACTAAGACTACGTCAGGACATTTACTATACTATTCTGTAGTACCCAACGTTGATCAACAAAGTCTGTAGAAGTCCGATTTTACGAATGAAATTATTTGCCTTGGATAGAATAGATAGTTTTATGTAATTACAAAACATCACTACGTTACATTATTATGTTTATTATATATACTTTTATATAACGTGATCGGTTAACCGTTTTACATTTATAAAACATCTTCCACTACGTAGTAGTTTGTTTATGTTGATTTACAGCCTTATTATTATCCGCTTCGTATACTACAGTGTATTGCATTGCAAGCCTAGAGCGTAGTTGGTAGCAACTTCGTCCAATGAATAAGTACTTGCGAGACAGATCCCGGCCGGGACAAGCTTTTGTAACAAATAAATTTTTGTGCACGAGTCAAATCACAAGGATCCCTAGTAACGGGTGTTGGGCGTTATAACGGCTATGTGCGTTCATCTCGTCATCGTAAACTAGAATTTTAATAGGTTGTGAGTATATACAATAGACATTAACAGTGTGTGACATGTGTAATTTATTGTACTCCAGATACGAAATAATATATGCGTCCAAAAGATGACCTTATTTCTTGGAGAGCTGTCTTTTCAGGCTACTTTGTCATAGAGAGCTATTAACCGAATATAGGGTACGGCAGTTGAATATTGTACAATAAAGACCGCGACATAGTAAAACGGGGTAATTTGCGTGATGCATGATATAAAACTAAGTTTACCTTTGCCAGGTGTTCAGTGAACTCACTTGATTACTTTTGTAATAAGTGTACACTTACATTTTCTTCGCTTTCTTAAAATTTGTTTCATAAATCTTAAACCGTTACGTATTACTACAAGCATCGCACTTCGCATCACACTTCGCATCGCACTATTTATTTATATTTTCTATAATTAACCCAGGAATTAAAGAGTATATTACGTAACATATCCTTTTATATGTATGTCAGTATTATTTGAATAAAAGAAGGATTTTAACTCGCAATGTATCACTTCGATTTCAAAGGTTAGGGTATATTACTAAAGGATTGTAATGCATGCAACAGTTATCAACCGGCTTGCTGCTTTAATCTACTTTATAAAATGGATTATCACCCAGAAGCTTTCTTTATATACAGGAAAATAAATTTCGGTATTTCGACCATTAGGCGAACAGTAGTTTTTTTTACATAGAATAAATTAATGCTTGACAACAATCCCACCTGATGGAAAGTGGTGATAAAGTCGTAAGAAATTGAACGCACTAACTTATAAGAGCCTATTCACTCTCCTCTTGAAAGAAGGCAGGAACACCGACGCGGGCAAGTTATTCTAGTCCTTTACAGTGCGCACAATGAATGAAGACGCAAACCGCGTCCACGTACCAGGCTTGAACAGATCATTAATATGCAGTAGGAATAGAGTAGCGGATAGACCCGACCCATGAGGTACTCCAGCGTTGGTAGCCATCGATTGTGATGAACACCCGTCGACGACAACTCGGAGAGATCGTTCGCTCAGAAAGTCCTTTACCCAACCGTTAAGGCCAGAGGAAATACCGTACGCTGAAAGCTTGTTTAACAGGCTAGCATGCCAGACCCTGTCAAAGGCCTTCGAAATATCGAGGGAGACGACGAGCGCCTCCCCGTTTTTCTCGAGGGCCTCGCCCCATTAATGAGTGGCATACGCTAGAAGGTCCTGTTGACCGGTTTCGGCGAAAACCGTACTGTCGGTCGCTGAGAAGATTGTTCAGTTCTAGGTATGCCATGAGACGCGAATTCAACAAACGTTCCATACTCTTGTGGAGTGTGGAGGGAGGTGATTGAAATCGGTCGGTAGTTACTAGGTTCGGCACTGCTACCTTTTTTGGGCACGGGTTGTACGTTGGCAAGCTTCCAGGATTTGGGTACTATCCCAGTCTTCAGAGAGGCGGAACAGACGTGTCAGTACCGGAGACAACTTGGGTTAACGTAAATATACCTACTTAATGAATATTCATCAAAATAATGTTTCACGAATTTTTCAAGTAACATTGAAATAAAATTATTTAAAATATATTTTTAACTAAAACTTACTGAAAGTATGTACGTGTATCCACATTTCTGGACGTATTGGGGCGGCCTAGAATACTCCCCCTAATCCCATGCTGACAAAACAGGGTGTCGTAAGAGGCGACAGAAGTCAGCTTGGTGGTAGGGCTTCGCGTAAAGATTATATTATCAGTATTATTATGAAGTCATTCATATTATTACTGGTATTATTATCTTTCCGTGAAGCCTGTCTGGCCAGCTACCAACCTTTCTGCTTGAGTCAGCCGCCAAACGACTTGTCGTGTTTCGGCTGGGGGCTTGAGAGCCAGTCCTTTCTTTCTTACCTTATTCCAATTTCCTGGCCGACAACGCATCAGTGATACCATTGTTTTTGCTGATGTCCATGGGCGACGGTGATCACTTACCATCAGGTGGCTCGTCTGTCCGTTTGTCGGCTATTAACATAAAAAAACGTATTTAAAGTACAAACTTACCTACTTGTGTTAATTTAAATATCACTGTGGGATCTAGATGTAAGAATTTCATAAAATGATCTATAATTTCATGAAAATAAATGGTTACAATTATAAATTCTACGATTTAACCACGACACGGCGACGGGTATTTACTTTGTTAAAGGTTCTTGAAAATTTTAATTTTTCCTCTTTTGTCAGGTTGGTTGTATAGTGAAATACAAAAACTTTCGATAAAAATTAGTATAATTATTAATAATTTACTTCTTATAATGTAGATGTATTGCTCGGATGAATATGTGTGATGCAATATCTGACCACTGATCTTGAGGCAGAGGCGAGCGTGCAGTGGTGGAGGTCGAGGCCTTTGATATTATTCCGTGTTGGGCGTTCATGCATATTCATGCTCATTCTAGAGTGGCGTATTAATTTACATCTTGATCCAGCAATGGCATTACCGTTACTGTCCATTTTAGTTTCTTTGTCACGAACCACTTAGGTATTTTTTTCTTTTGACGACACTTCTACGCAGAATATGTGTAAATTCTGTTGAATGCTTACAATGCATAGCTGTTCCTTTTTTTCTTACAAAGGCAATGTTTGGTTCAGTACATGAACGTTGCACACCTTTGAGAATATCTGGAGTGTTATTCTTAGGTATGCTCACTTCCTTATGATATCAATCTTTACCGATTAAATTGGTAATTTATTTCTAATACCGTCATGATTGGAAATAAGGCTGAATTTTGTTTGGACTAGTCTGCAATTCTATTAAATGTAGTAATATACTTACTGACATTCATAATATTTAGTGTAAAATATTATCTTTTCATAAATAGTCCAAAATGACTGCGAGATACATTTTAAAACACTCAAGCACGAGGGACATTGGTCTAAGTGCCACATAAATCAAGAAATATGGTGGTTTATGTGAGATTAGGTGGAACGCGCGCCTTGAAACTGCAAATATGTACTGCCTGCGGTTTGGGCGGCTTATACCGAGCATTATATATATGCGTGATACATGATACAGAGCTGTTTGAATATATTTATCAATAAACAACTTATCTTCCTCGTCTATTAGGTGCATTTGTTAGATGTTTATTGTGCAAAAGTTTGTATTTGGTACCAAAATGTTTTAGACTTCACATATGAATTTATTGTTTGCTGTATTTGGCTCGGTTTCGTGAAACACATGGCGGAAATTGTCTATTTTCATGTTACTGTTTGCTATAACCAGTGTATGCTAAAGTGTTACTCGTCGTTTCTGCTGATCTAGTCGGTTCCGATTGTATGTAATGTTATCTGTTATTATAATTAAAATAGATTTGTACAAATATTTTTTCGGTTGCGAAAGTAATAAAAATCGTGTCATGAGAGGTATCATCGTATCAATTATTATAGATTAGTTCAATAAAAAAATAGTAATAATATATAAATGCCACGAATGGGGTCATCCCCATACTGTAAAACGTGACCCGATTTCCGAAATTAGTGGTAATTTGAAGTTAAAAAAACTAAAAGAGACTTAAAAGAGCCCTTTCGAGGGTCGTGTCAGTGCAAAATATTTGTGAATACTGTATTTATTCCGAAAGCAGTAAAGAGATAAAATTAATTTATGTTATATCGCTAATTAAAATGGTTGAAGTGAAGCTCTGAAGTATATAAAATATACTTCATTTAGGCACAAACACGGGAACTACAGTGAAGAAGAGACAGTTTATAAGTAGAAATCTCAAACTATGTAAAATTATACCATTTGCTTAAATATAATATTTTTTATAAAAACATAAAATTCACATCCACCACCTACATATTTCCACATATACCTTTATATTTGTAAATCATTCCTTGAAATATATTGCAAAATGTCATATGGCAAGCTAGATAGTTGTGATAATCGAGTAAGACCATCATCAAGGCATAAAGGTCCAAGATATACAAATATACTTGAAAAAGAAAATAAATACGCTTATAAGAGTCGTATATAAAATATATCACATACATTAATAAAATATTTATTGCTTTGAAGGGACTTCAATTTATGCATGCTTCTGCATTTGCGTGAATTTATGCATGGTTTTAATCTGATGTGTTTACTAACTAGACGCTTATTATTATTCAGGTGTAGTGCATATTTCGTAGATATTTTTATGTTATAAAATATGCACTGACTTCGAAGCGCTTATTGTTTATTTTCATTAATTTCATATATTTCTAATGGGTATTATATAAAGATAATAGCTTTCTGCACACCTTCTCCATGTAAACATTAACCGTGCCAAATTTCTTACTCCTCCGTTCGCGTAATTATCGTAAAAAGGGGTACAAAGATTTTGATTCACGTATTAATATTATAGAAGACGTCTTAGCCTATTACAGAAACTGGAAGATTTCTTAAATAATGCTTTCGTGACATAGAAAACATCAAGCTGGTTGGTATACGTTTCTAACGTTACATATCAATCATTAATACGCGTGATGACTCCGAATGAACGTAATTAATCAAAAAACCTTTTAATGGAAGTGATATTTAGCAAGAAATTAATATATCTTTGTTCTACCGTTTTAGATAAGGCTGGAGATGGGCGGGTAATGATATTAGGCGGTAATTTCTTAGCTTGTGTTCGCGTAGCTTCGATCGAAACTAATTATTAGGGAAGATTGTGCAATCAGGCTTTCTAAGTTATATTGCTCGGTATATCACCACGTATTATTTATATTAAATATATTCAAAACATAAGTTTGGCAGGTTGTAGGATTTATCATGGTCCGTTCAGGACATTCATTAGTTAAAATTTTGTTATTTTATAATTTTCATATAGCGCCAAGTTAAAAAACGAAATTAAAATCCATATCTTCAAAACTCCATACTAAAGTAATAATTTTCATTACTTTGCAGCAAACAATAATATAAATGTATTTATAAATTTTATAATAATGACAAAATGCAATTTCATTTCATTATACTGTAAAACATTGCAGAACAAGATTTAATGAACCACTGTGAGTTTCAGTTGCTTTTATTTTAACAAGCGGCCATTCAAAAGTAAGTGAAATCAATAGTTGGTGCGTATTATTTGAACCTAGTGAAACATGCTGTGCAGCGCAGTCGACTGTACAAATCCATTACGAAATTTTATTCGTTTTAGTATTTGTAAATGTTTTGCGTGGAAAAATGGCTGCTGGTACAATCGAATTTGAAAAATGTATATTTGGCATACACTTATCTATCTCCTCGTAGGTATGTAATGGACTCTTGAAGATATAGAAATCATCTCAATTATTTTAAAGTTTCTTTTATCAGTTTATGAAACAAAATAGCAAGCAGTCCACCTCGTGTCAAATCAAATTCTGATTGTATTAATCGCAATGTCAAACAACAATATACATTGTAAGAACTGCAACGCTTTCCGTTACAGGTAAATTAAAGACTTGTTTACAAATCAGGATTTTTCAATCCTTTTGGGCGTTTAGTTTCCCAAATGCCCCATTTATAAACGTCGTTTTCTTGATGTCATCATATTTGATCAATTTTATATTTAGATATCTCGAATAAATTCACATACACAATAACACAAGTGGCTCGAATTCTAATCCTGCGTGCATGTCTTATATTTCAGTTACGTAGTCAATTCAATTTTAATTCAATTCGATTTTATTATTGTGAGTAGTCCTGCGTGCCTACCTCTGGAAGGATGACGGTATGTGTGGCAGCGTACTGTCGATAAGATCGGATGGTGCAGGAGGGGACATGCTGTCCCTCCCAGGCAGAGCCCGATAGAGGCACCGCGCTCAGAGGACTTCGGTGGCATTCCTATCGAGATCCCGGAGTCCTCTACTTAGCACTG
>PDGT01000005.1:4398666-4426126 GCA_003671415.1 Megathymus violae | reverse complement strand
ATCCCACATAAATTGGCACGGTCCCACGACACCTTATGAAGATTTCCCCCCCAAAAAAAAATATACCCGCGTTTCTAAAAATTCTGTATAATGTTCTCAAAAGTGTTTACAATCTACCCAGTCTGCTCAAGGCCTTGGTCTCTAATACTATTTAAAACACTAATTTAAATAAAAGCCGTGTTAACAATGATATTAAACTCCTCTTCTACTCAACTGCATATTTGGAAATTAAAGCTGATTGTAGAATATACCGTATTATATATGTTATGTTCATAATATAATAATTATGAATATTATTTACAAGCCGATTTATTAGTATTAATAAATTAAAGATCAATAAAATTAAAGTTTCACATATATGTAATCGTCCACATGCCCTTGTTTTATTGTTTTGGTATTAATAGAGGTCTTATAAAGGAAAACCGTCGAGACCCTTTACTACCTCATTGGTGCGATCGACTTTACACAGAAAGAGAAGGATTATGGCCATAATCTATCAAGTTAGCCTAGTTCGGGTTGGCGGGATTTACACATTTTTGAAAATGATATGAATTGAATGTTTTAGGTGTCTCAAGCCTACGTTATGGGTATAAGGTTGTATTAGATACTTTCGATTTCTCGTTATAATTAAGATCCTTATAAAAGGAAAGACGATCAGCTGCTTGCAATATATACAAAATTATATATCCTGCTAGTATATTGGATAAAATAGCAAAATAATATGAGCGTTTCTTAGGTGACCTATTTTTATACACTTAAAAACTTCCTACACCTTTGATATTCATGGGTGTCATAGTCAAAATCCATTAAAAACCTATTGTGGCTATTTGCATAACATGTGTCGAATTATTTGTTTTCAATAATCCTACATACTCGTAAATAACGACGATATGAGTAAGTACAATATACACAGACTTGCAAATATAATAAATATATGCAATATCGCTTAGGAGAAAGGTGCGCAAATCCTTGAATATATTCGATAAACTCAACATGCCAGCTGCTCGTGATATGAAAATATTTTAATGTACTGTTGATATTTTTATAAATATCGACGTAGGTGACTAATGAGCATAAAAATTTTGAATTTTTCCCGAGCATTTAACAACATAAATCAAACATTTATGCGTCGAGAAGAGGTGCGTGAAATTAAGTACCAGTAAGCACGTGCGTGCAGTACTATATATAAATACGAAATAAATATCACTCTAATTCTATGCTTCGGTCATGTGTAGGTTAGTAATAAATCGTCGCCGAAATATAACTAAGCACAATTTTGACGCATCACGATTCAAGTATGAAATATGAAGGGTTTTGCGGTTACCATTCGGAATAATGGAACGAAAAAACCTAATTTTGTATGATTGATATAACAGTCTTGAATTTCTATTAAGATTCAATTGCATTATTAATAGGTGATAATAGATATTAAAATTCGATATTACTGCATTTCGTTCATTCGTTACAACCAATATTGTCCCACTGCTGGATTCGGATTTCCTTTCACAGCGAGAGGGATAGGCCATAGTCGGTAGTGCCGATTGGCATTTCTCTCGCTGATGTCTATGGGCAACGGTGACCATTTACCATCAGGTGGCTCGTCTGCTCGTTTGTCGGCATTTATCGTTAACATATTTAGTTACAACAGACAAAAAAAATGATATAGACTGCGAATGAAACAATAATTACAAATAAAACTGCTGTCGTCTCCATGACAGAGGTTGGTAATAATATAAATGATAATTTGATAACGATGTTAATGGTATTGTGGGCCCAGATACCCTGCCATGATGACCGATATCTTATCAAAGAATATATTCTTCTGGATATTTTAAACAGATTAGCCTACATTTCATCAAAATGAGCTGGTCATCATGGTCATTGAACCCAGACAATACTTGCAGTCAAGTCCAAAAAATTCACTTCATGTAATTAAATATTTCAATCTAACGTCAACATATAATATAATATAACGTATGTATTTTGTTTGATCCAATAGGCGATTTAGAAAATTGTTTTACATGGGACCTGTCAGCCACACACGTAAAGGCATATAATTTTATTACTTTTTCAGATATCGAGATTAAACATAATCTAAATTCTAAGTTAAAGCGTCTATAATCACTCTTGAAGTTTTTAAGAGAATCCTTCCAAAATAGGTAAATAAGGTAAATAAAGACATAAAAATACTGACTGTATTTAGGTACTAGCAAACTGCCTCCGCTTCGCTTCGGAAAAACTACGTCATACGCTAAGAAATAGTACCTACATTATTTTAAATTAATTTATAAGTTTTTTTTTAATTTATGGACGGATTGCAATCAAACAAACTTTAAGTATTAAGTGATGCTTACTGCAATATATTAGTAAAAATCAGAAACAAATCAGTTAAGCCGTTTCTGAGATTAGCGCGAACAAGCGCACAAACAGACAAAAATTCTAACAACTATTGTTTTGGGTTATATTGCGTTATTAAAGGCCCCTAATAATATTTTTTCTCATATATCGTTCATATGCAGAAAGCGATCAGTTAGAATTTTATAATATGTATACATACTCGTAGATGACATAAACAGCAAATTCCACGCAATTATTGTACTTTATCTTGGAGTTACAGACGGACATTCCAATTTTATTTATTAACAAGCAAAGATAAAAGATGCATACGAATAAAAACGAGATATTAATCATTATATAAATCAATAGAACGTACGTGCTAAATCTGCGCTCCTAGTTTTATATATACATGCAAGTTCTCAGCTTATAGATCGTATTGTTTGTTTCGAGACAAATTCTAACAAAGTTTGAGTTTTTCATCACTAAGAGTGGCAATAAAGTCACATTGTTGTAAAGCACTTTTTACGCTGTTAACAAAGTCTACGCAATATTTTATTTTTATTTCGTATTATCATTTGCTTTCCAAACTTCTCTTTGTTTATTTTTTCTCTTAATTTACGAGACTTTGATGTTTTGGTTGTGGATTATTTGTTGCGGTTTTATTAAAATTATTTATAGCTAGCTACCTTTGCTTGACATTTATATAATATTTTTTATTGATAAAAACAACTTTTTGCAAAGTATCGAGCTTTGTTATTATTATTAACACGTTCTACGCGGTCTTATTGCTATAAGGTGTCGATGTTGCCCATGAAAATATTCCATGGTGACCACTTCCCATCAGGTGACCCGTGCGCTCTCTCGCCTACCCTTTAGCCTATAAATAAATATATACATATAGAAGCTTTCAAACCATCCACGCGAATGCGATTCTATAATATATTTATATATACGATTGGGTCACCTGACTCTATAATCTATCAAATACTATACTTACGTATACAATTTACCTTTACCTTTCAGTAGATTCAGAGAAAAAAAATCTGATGGAAAGATAGATTAACAGGCGAGTGATCTGATTGGAATTCCGTTTTTTATCGGATGTAACAACGACGGAAAACCAAATGGGTAAAAGGATAACATTAAATAAATCGAGAAAAAGATTATTACTGTTGTCGTAAAAACTAGAAGTTATTTTGAATAGTTCAGCTGAATCGTTATAATGCTATAGTTAAAATGACAGTTCTTTGAGCATAGTCAAGAACAATGTTTGTTACGTAAGGCGTTGTGATGGGCACGCGCCGACCTGAATATGCCCGTGCCAAACGCAATGCTTCGAGACGACATAGAAATGAATAAGTACTCGTATACAGTAACCTCACCTTATTTCGAATCCAATAAAGTATCTGTGTATTACAATGCATCAGCTCGTTAGCGCTTTAGTAAAATTATTGAGTATATTATTACTTTATTATTATTTTCTTTAAATAAACATACTTTATAAACATTACTTCAAATTTAACGTAAATGTACATTATATTTAACATTATTACGAAACCGGGTACAGAATGCGATAATAAGATAATCGGTTTAATTAAAGTATTTGCTTAATTATTTGATGCTAATCCATACATGGTTTATTTTTATTTATTATGTCGATTAGTGATGTATAAGTGATAATACACGATTATGATCCCACCGGATGTCAGAAGAAAATTTTATATTAAGTTTGATTGTTAAGGTTCGCACTTCAATAAGCTTCCAGCTGCATAACATTACATTCTGGACAAAAAACAGTTTGGGTTTTTTACAAATTTTGATATCATACAGAGATTTTAACTCTGTCTTTTGAGTCTGTTAAGTCGCTATTTAGTGTACAGGAATGAAAGAAAGAAAGAAGAAAGAAAATATTTATTTCAACCTATTACAAAGTTATATGTTACAACCTTAAAACCATGACATAATAGTATGTATGCGTAATAGGTGAAAAAGGTTCATGCTCAGCATATGGTCTCGGAAGAACCGGGGCCGCTGGTTTTCAGAGTGACCCATTTATAGTCGTGCAGTTCGGACGATTGATATCAACATACACGTCCTTACCTTAATATTAAATAATAAACTTAATAAACTTAAATTAAACTAATATTTTAATGTTAAAATTTGGCATTTAAAAAAAACAAAGTATTGTGTTCGTGTATAATGTATGTATGTGATAGTGCGCGTTTGCGTGTGTGTGTGTGTGTGTGTGTTTATGTGAGTGCGACTTCATCTGTGTGCGTTTGTATGTGTGTGTGTTAGTGTGTGTATGACAGCTCAAGGTAACCGCTAATTTTTGAAGTTCATTCAATATAATTTTTAAATGCGAGAAAAACTATGAGCAAATACAAGTAATTTATTCTCAAAAACAATTATAATTGAAGGCCAAATTTCAGTACCAACTAATATATTATTACTTAAAAAATGTAGATGTTACATACATAATTGGATTGCGTAGGCAAGTAAATTACGGTACACTTGACAGATAATTCCTACGTTTATACCAATATACTGCAAATTCATGGCTTAGTTAAATCGACCAATATTTAAGAAGTAGAATTACACTTATGATTAACAAACTTAAACCTATTCAAAATTATGAAGTTCAAGAAATTATAATCAAACGTCGATAATATTAAAAATAATAATGAATAATAAAAGTGACTACATAAATCATTAAAAAAATTAAATGACGATATGTACTTGTGAAATTTATTATGTACCTATACGTGACAAATTTTATCCGAGTTTATGATATACTAACAACCCGTGCCTGCTTCGTTCCAGTTGAACAATTTATTATTTATATACACTTCATATATAAACTATGTCTATCCGGAATAATGTACCCTTCACATGGTAAAAGAATCATTCAGATTATTGCTGTGTTTCTGGAGTTACTTTCCGCTTATATACAGGGTGTTTGGAAGATCGGTGCAAAGCCGCGAAGGGCAGCTAGTATAGACTATTTAGAACCATTTGAACCTAACTTATGTTAGGCGAAGTGCGACTATTTTTTTTTAGCTAATTATAACGATTTTTGGTGAAATATCCGAATTTTTGAAATTATTTGCTAATATTAGGCCATTTTGAAGGCAAGATCATTTATTCATTATTTTATTTTACTAAAGTAATGTGTAAACAATCTAGTTAAACATGATTAAGGCATTTGTGTAATGAGAAAAATTTTTTACAGGTATTTGAAGTAAATGATTTATTTTAATGTTAGAATAAACTGATTATTGGTGATATTAAAAAAAAACACTGATGGTGCTTTTTTTCTTCAAACATTTTTATAAATATGCCTGGTTATTGTTCTTTCTTTTGAGGTATCAACTACGCGGATACCTCGCCAATTATTGAAATTAAGACCTACAAACCAAATTGAGTTAATTGATAGAATTCAGCGTTCGCGACGATGAAAGCGGAGATGAAATTGAAAATAACGACAACAGAAGTGAGAAGACGGGCCCGTGCTTGTGTTAGAAACCGCGGCGAACATTTTGAACGTGAAAAATAAATGATTTTAATTAAAATTTAGTTATATTTATTTCGCCTACAAATTTTAATTTTCTGTCTCAATTTGGTTTGTAGGTCTTAATTTCAATAATTGGCGAGGTATCCGCGTAGTTGATACCTCAAAAGAAAGAACAATAACCAGGCATATTTATAAAAATGTTTGAACAAAAAAAGCACCATCAGTGTTTTTTTTTTAATACCACCAATAATCAGTTTATTCTAACATTAAAATAAATCATTTACTTCAAATACCTGTAAAAAAAAATTCTCATTACACAAATGCCTTAATCATGTTTAACTAGATTGTTTACACATTACTTTAGTAAAATAAAATAATAAATAAATTATGTTGTCTTCAAAATGGCCTAATATTAGCAAATAATTACAAAAATTCGGATTTTTCACCAAAAATCGTTAAAATTTGCTAAAAAAATATAGTCGCACTTCGCCTAACATAAGTTAGGTTCAAATGGTTCTAAATAGTCTATACTAGCTGCCCTTCGCGGCTTTACACCGATCTTCCAAACGCCCTGTATAATTGTAGCTCTTTTGGTAAATACATTTTCATAAAGGAAAAAAAAATTAGTTAAGAATATTGAAAGGTTGTCCATATCCGAGATTCATAAAGCATTGTAACGATAAACATTAAGTCACAGTACAAATTATTCCTAGAATACATTTTACAGATTTTTTTCTAACGCACAAATCTTATTGTGAAGAATAACAGAATTTAAAAATAATAACTTCTATCGACCCTTATCGTCATACTCGTATCTACTCATAGTGTTTGCTACTCGGATGTAACTTTGTGCGAAACGAACAAAGAGACAATATTATGGTTAGCAATAACGGACTCATTAGTAGTACGCCATGCTTCTGGATCAAGATATGCAAATTTTTAATATATTTGACTTAAAAATTTTAGTACCTGCCTACATTTAACTCCAAATGTTTTTAAGTGTTTAAAATTTTCTGATTTCCCAGCTTTTCGTAGCGACAACAGAGTGTTTAGTTCAATGTTGATAGGGCTCTTACCAGTTGAGCTAGTTTTCTCCGTTTTGAATCAACTGGTAACCGTTACGTCATTTAAAACCAAGTGTCCCGATAACGAGTGACGCTCCTGGAGTACTCCCGATTAGATTATATCTTATAGATTTACAGTTCATATTAATATCCCTGTACTTTTTATTATTTAAGGCAAGAGTGTATTTTTAGTCTAATATAGTTCCTTTCAAGAAACCTTCAAATCTTCATCAAATATGATGAAGTTTTGCAAAGACAAGTCCTAGATGTATTAAAACAACAGAAGGTCAATGCTCCTTTGAAGTCAGAAGTTCGAAGTCAGTTGCAAAGTGTTATTTGAATTCAAATAACGTTGCAAGAATTGATGGAAGCGATATTGACCCGTCGATTTCCATCTCATATCAGAAACTCGTTTTACATTCGCCTGTCGTATAAATGTCTGGATAAATTCAATGGAAAATATATCACAGTGTCCTAAAGATCATAGCCAAGACATATATATAGGAAATTAACTATAAACTCCAATCCTAAATGGACCTGTAATTTTTCAAATTATGCGCGTATTACAAATTAATTATCACTTGCTTCAATGAAGGAAAATATCGTGAGGAAACATAGTGATGATGATGAATCTAATTAACATACCTGCATAATTAATAAATACATTAATTATCAAATATGTTATAAACCTTTTAAAACATGTTTAATCGCTGAATGCATTCTTAAGTAGAAATAGATAATACAAATCCGAATATTATTGCAAATGTATTTCATGTAGGTTTACCAACACCTTTTTCATAACACCACGTATTGTGTTCTATAAAAAAAATATCAAAGTAAGAAGAGAAGATATTATACCTAAAATACTTAAGTATAGTCTCAAGTTATTACCATTAAATATTTCGTCAGCGTCCAAGTTGAGCCTGGTTCAATAACAGGTTTTCGTTATATTAAGCGGTGTAATCAACAAAGTGCGCGTGGTAACATTATTTCCCCTCATTTGCAAGGTAATGTTTGTGTTTACCGGGATTGCTTTTACGAGTCCGGCAATAATATAAATATTAAAAGAATATTAAAGTGTTTGCGCATATCCCTTAACACTTCCAAAGTCGTGAATAATTCAGAAAGACTTCCAGTGTGTTCTCGTAGTTCAGTTTCTGAAATACATTTACACCCTCGAGCCTATTTTTTTGTTTACCCTTACAGTTCTTCGAGATAATAAAGTATTATTTCGCGGTTGAATTAATACAGATATAACTAAACACTCACATGAATGATTTTTTTTTCCATTTTTAATTTTCATTTTCATTTAAACACTAACATAAAGTAATGACCCAGCCTGCGCTGTTTCGTTGTTGACTCATGTCACTTTGGTTCCTTGGACGGCTAAACTAAGAGTAACTTTATTTGGCTTGTATTTTCGAAACTATGTATATTATATTATATTAATATCATATAACAAAATTCTAGACTAAATAAACAATACAAAAATGGTTCGGTAATGGTTCCTACGTATCTTTGTTACATAAACACATATATACTTTCACAATGTTGAATCGATACGACATCTAAAGTAGATTTTAATTTACTTTAGTGAATAGTGAAGATTTGTAAAGTATGTATGATTTGTATCTATCTATACTATTATATAAATCTGTAGTGCCCCACTTTCTGTGGATTCACCTTTTTTTTTGTAAAATATCACGATAAATGTTCGTTTTATGACTCACTGACATTAATTTGACCATTTCGAAAATTTTTATCTTTCTGTCGGTCTGTACGTCCCTTTATAACTCAAGAACGGCTTGACCGTGTACGTATTGAAAATTGGTATGTAGTGAAAACACGTGATTGTACAGATGATAGGCCATATAAAATATCAGTAAATCTAATTGTATGTATATATCGAAACAAAAAACATAAAATTTTCAATAATCATGTATGTATAGTTAACTTTTTAACCCGAAAGAAGTCATAGTGGGCCGCTAGTAATACGTATAAAAATATTATGATTATTGAATATGCTAAGTAAACAATTCTCATAACCTTTTTCCTCTGCCGACCTTGGCAACAATAGAAAGTTTGTATCACACGGGAATCATAATAAACCGCAAAATGAATAGAAAAGTACACTACGCCCGGATTTAGATTGAGACGAGGCTGCACGGAAAACGAGTCTGTAACACATGAATAGATATAAAGAAATATACTACACATGGTCGTAGAAAGCTGAAGCGTAATGAGAGTGGGTAGCAAAGTTCCGCGTGCGACTCATTAGGTGGAACCAAGGCAGAGTCGTACTATGTATTTCAGTCCGCCGCGTTAGATTTAAACTTTCAGAGACGCATAGCCCAAACTTCATATAAATCACTGCAGATCTCCTTCACACCTCTCGCTTAAATTTAAATAAGCACCATTTCCTTGATTTAGGGTCTACTTAGGAATGGTTGTTACGAGATTCATTTCGATTCGGGTTTCCTCGATTCACATATAGCTAATATATTTCTTTATGATATACATATGTAGAAAAAGTAAAGTAGCGTGGAATCTTGCAGATAACATCTCAAGTTTATAAATTGTAGGTATTTTGTTTATTACACTGAAATAAAATATAGCATACTGTCCACACCCAAGTGCAATAAGCTCCTAAAAATATCCAGACAAACTTCTCTCAGATTATTTGCTGTGTAGAGTATTTATGACATGGATTATGAAGAAAAATAAAAATCCTAATTCTAAAAGAGGTATTTAACTACCTTATTTTCCGTGATGAAGAGTGAATAATAAGAAAACTTGAGCCTTCTATCTCGGTTGGAATTATTTAGAGGGTTATTAAAAGTCCGCCGCAAGATTTCTGGTGATTAAAACGTCATTATTTGAGATCTGCAAATTATTACAAGTTTTTATCATGCGTAAAGTAGGAAAATATGCTGATGGTAAATACGATTGGACTGACAAGTGTTATCAAATATTCTGCGTGGCAGACACAGTATATCGGCTCAAAATTTTTGGAAGGCGTTTTTGGCTGCCTCATAGCTCTTGTAATTGACCTCAATTGGGCTATGAATCCGGTATTGTCTATAGCTTTTCGTGATTGCAATTTGAAATGCTAAGATATGACTAGATAATGTTACGTGATATTAGTCAAAATGTTTCATCTATACAGAACCATCTGTTGCTTTATTTGACCGTGTTAAAAAAAATTAATCTGGATATTTTCTGGATTTCAAATAGAATTGAAATGAGTAAATAAGGTAAAGTATTTTGTAGCGTTAGGCTAATGTACTAAGAGTCTTGAGATTGAACATCTCTCATGCATAATGTATAGAACTTCATCTGATCACCCGATAACACGACCCTTGTTTACACAGGAATTACTAATCCTGTCTTCCGATTTTAACTAGATTTGAGTTATATTCTGATACTCTCCAGATTGTGACAGCCTGTGTATTCCGAGAAAACAAGCTGGACTTATCTGATCCCAGCCATAACATGTCTTGTAAGGTATATACCTACTGGATTTCGTTCGCGATTTACTACGACATTTGCTGTATAATCACACGCTTTTGTCGGTATTGGTTTGCAAAGCTCTTTTTATAGTTAGTATTTAGTGTCTAGGGATAAAAATCACTAGATAAATTTTAGAGTAAATTACATTTAATTTGCACGCTGTGGAAATCTACAATTGCTTATAACATATACAAATTGGGTTTGTTACTTGACTTCGGGTACAAAGCTTTTGCTAACAACCATTTGAATCCACCAAAGTAACCGTGCTTATTAACGAGCACTGTCGATTGCACAAATCGTATTCGTATGTACCGGCCGAGAGCTGTTTTATAGTAAACAGGATGTTCTTTAAAAAATACTGCTTCGGTAAAGACGCCGAAGTTGTTCAGAATATTGAATTTTATTATACATAAAATTATGTTATGTTGTATATCCATATATTGTATATCCATTATATTGTATATCCATATTGTCTTATATTGTATATCCATGTATGTTTTTATAACCAGCTTTTTTTATTTAGTTTTCCATCTCAAGTGTATTGAATTTAAATAGGTGAATTTACTTTTACTGTTTGCATGCGTGAATTTCTTAGACACATGCATATAAATGAGGTTTACTTCAATTCCTCGCCAGCTAATGAGGATTACAATAACATTAGAAAAAAAAAAATACGTAATTTTAACTTAATATCATTAGTTTTGTATGTCTATCCAATTTTGAGATGCTATTAGAACAGAATTTTAATATAATATATATAACCCGTTTCAATAATCTCCTTCAGATTTAATTAAACTGTATTAATTGAAAATAGATTGTAAAGTAAGACTTAATTTTATTAATATACTACCGGCCCGGCCCGCCTTCCCAAGGGCGTACTTTTATTTATAAACATTTTATGTTATATTTATATTTTATCTTTATAAAGGACATTTTTCTACACTTAGGTGTTTTATACTCATTGGGATTTTACTGTCGGTTTTCTTTCAAGATTGTTCATGACTCAGGGACTGAATGAAACAATGACGTAGTTTGTTTGTAAATACCTATTTCGATTAATAATTTTTAATTTCAATTTTCCTGCATGAGAGCATAATCGGTTACAGGAAAACATTCAACCTATAAGTGAAAACGCGTAATAAGAAAAACAAAATGAATAACAATGATGACTATTTGAACAAAAAGATTTCTGTACTTCACTGGAGAATATGATCAAAAAATTCCATAAGGGATTTTATCTTGCGAACTTTTTCTTTAATGAAATATTTTATCTCCTCTTTCTCTTTACCGCTACCTACAATTATTTGTTGAATCAAAATAGAAGTAAATTCATTTACTGTGGTCCGATGTTAATGAAGAGATTTACGATGAAACATCTGTTATAATACTGTGTGAACTTTCGATACAAAATAACCGGAATTTAGGTAAAGGTTGCGTGTGTCTTGGCATGTGCGTGGTGATGTGTTGAGTTGTACCTATATCGAACTAAGCTGCGCGTTCGCGAGAATCAATAGAGTATCGTAGTATTAGTATTGTAACGTAGTAATAGTAGAAATTTGTTGCTCTTCGAGGGTTTATTGATCTAATTATAGTCTTAAGAAAACAAATCCGAAATTTTTTGCCCCGACGGTCTTCATAGGTTGGTTATAAAAATTTGTTAAAGGTTGGGTTACAAGTACTTACTAACTAATTCATATTGATTTAGTAGAAATGAAAATGAAGCTATAATATTCATTGGATTATTATAATTTATTATTTAATTAATATCTACTACAAATAATTATATAATACTACAAAATATAATAATAATAATTGTTGCCTACCTTAGGTACACCTATGTACCTATGATTTCGTAAGATTTGTTAGTGACGGAAGATATGTACAAATCTATGCGACATTAGAAGTTTTATGATATGTATAACGTCGTGTTAAAAATAAGTTTCATCTCATGAAATTATTTTAGTATAAGTGAATAAAGATTATTGTGAAGTAACCGTGTACAGTTGTTTGTGAGAAAAAAAAACAATAATGGAAAAAAATTTAATATTACTTATTCAGGCCCATTATCATACAATGCCAGTATCTTTTCATACATTTGGGAATTTCATGTTGTTTATGTTGTATATAAATATTCGGTTTTTATAACACAACCAATTACAAACAGGCACGTGGGTTCTGTTTATTTTCTGAGACCCATCGCAATTTTTGTCGTAATTGTTAAGTCAGCAATCGCAACCACACTTCCAAGAATTTGACAACCGAGGATTAATTCAATTCACATTTCGCTTTTGAATCATCTTTATGTAGTAGGAATTATCTCGGCTTTGCCGTAACCATGAGAGTTTCTGTTCTTTGTAGCAGTTGCAGTATTCAGTTGATACCGGAATATACCTTGTATATTTATTATTACGAAGTTAGTTCATAAAGTCTAAAGAGATACTAATAGAAATCGTTACTTTAATAATACAGTAGGTATAATAGTGGCTTTGAAAGCAGCAATTAATTTACATTCGTTCCCCAAAGAAGGATAAAATAATAAGAAGCGGAGCCCCAAGATGATTACTATATCACAACAAGTAACCGTGCAAGATAAAAAGCATCAAACAAGAACATTTTAATGCAAATAAGAAAATATAAGAGCGCTATACTCTTTCTTTACTGTCCATGAACTTTAAATGCGAACTGAGACGGTCCTAAATTCGTCCGGGTGGGTCACCAGACGCGGTAATCGCAGCTGAGTTAACTAACCGTAGCGGGCGGCTGCTCGCAGTTCGCATCGCTCCAATACTTTCGTAATGAACTCGAGACAATCTTTTATTGTCTGCTTGGACTTGGATAAATTGTGATGGATGGATCTCCGACTCTTTCAGAATTAGGATGAACTATATTCGTTGTCTAATTTATAACTTTAAGAAGTTGTTCCCTTATTTTTAGTGCAGCCTCGTCTTCGTAATACGTACTTAATTCCTCTGATACGTATTAGGATTATGAAATTCATAATTAATCTAAGTTGTGCCATTACTATTTATTGATCTTCTTTTTCTTTTTTATTTAATTTAAAGGTAAACTTGTTCCCATAACGGATTTTAATTATAACAATTGTTTTTCGTGTTTCTTTCGTGTTAGGCTGACAGAACAGTAGGAAATTAACTACTTGTTTACTGACTTAATTAGTAAAAAAATCTGATAAACACACGTTTATGAGTGATGTCCTTTTTATTCAAACTATACAAGTACAGGCAGGTGCGAGGCAAGGTGAAAGTATTGTACATCTCGCTACAATGTTTTTTATACAGTGAAATAGGTCAAATTCTGGATCGAAACAATTTTTTCGAATCCACCGAACCTTTAAATTATAAGTCGAATTGACCTACTTTTCATTTTGTATTACTGGTATACAAGTAACTTTTTCTGTCGTCTCTTGTTCACGGTATTGCAGTGACTCATCAAAAAATAGTTTACAACGGTAAAGTCAACTAATAACACAGTGTCAGTGACCAATTATTGACTAAATATCATTATAGTCCCGTTTGTATTAGACCTGCCTGATCTGAGTCATTCCTGTCCGGGGAATACATGCGACAGATAAATATTTCTTTTCAGTGTACATGCGGCAGTGCTCACCTAGTGGTTTAAACTTTGCTTCCACGCACTAGTTTTCCGAATTTAAATCCAGCACGCACCTCAATTTTTTTTAAGTTATATCTTTATTAATAATTGTTTATCATTTGCTTCGGTGAAAGAAATCTGAACTTGGTCACCGTAATAATCAATGGCATGTACTAAGTATTGTTATAAGTTGATTTTCATACTAGAATTTAAAACAAAACGAAAAGGAAAAATATGAAAACTAAAATAACCTGGAAACCAGTTTATCGTTTAAGATTCATATCCATTTTAGTTTAAAGCAAAGGTTTCCAAGAAGAGCCATGTTGGCTTAACCGCTGTGATATTATGTTGATTGTTATCACTGAACCTTTGTGTATTGAAACATAGTGACGTAGTTTCCTAGAAAGCGGTGTTTGTCATCGCAACGTTATATAACCATGAAAATATCTGTGTATGTTAATCGTTCATGTTCCAAACGCACTTTTAACACTGAATGAATACCATCTGTTTGACTTTTATTGATACCTTTCTATGTAAAAGATAAAGAGATGACAGTGGAACATTTCACGTATCGTCAACGTCAAGACTGTCATTTTTTATGTCTGCTTTAGGATGGCATCGACCTTTAAGGAAACCGTAGCCTAAGTCTCAAGAGACACTTGGGATCGCTGTAAGAGTCCAAGTTAGTTTATGGCGTACACACACACATTCGAAAATCGAACCAAATTTAATAACTTTGTGTATTTTTGATGTAGAGTCATACACAAACTGAAATTTCGAAATTTCAGCTCTCCATCCTCGGAATTTAGAATTTAGATTCTGTATTTTTTTACTTTCATTTTCTTTATCTCGTCATACACTGCGCCACTTATATCTCCCACGAGCATATCGGATTTCCGTCGCCGCAAATATCAGAGAACCTTAATGTATTTGGCCAATCTCGAGCTTTCCCACATTACCATAACAAATTTAATGCTATTTTGATGAATGCAAGTAAATGGCAACCTAGAATGTGATTAAAATGAGCATTGAGCTTGCTGGAATTTGAGGATTACACGACATGAGTTTAATCGATTTAAAATCAATTTTGAATCCGTAGGTAATCTATATTTTATACCTATAGAAATGCATAACTAAACGGATTATACACGTATTAAGTCGTTTAATTGTACTGGAGATTACATATAGATTAATCGGAGATAATTAAATGTATTGTATTGTATTGTCTGGTTTTCATAGCATAACTTGAAATATATCTTGCTACTTTGTAAAATCTATTTCTATAATTAAGGTTAAGGTTAGAGATCTTTATTTCTCAAAAGAACATTACATAGTTCAGTTAAATGAGAAAATATACAACATAAATTTGAAATCTTACTGGCTTAAGCCAGTGTCTTTGAATTTTAAGGTCAGTGAATTTTATGGTCCTTTATTTCAAATGTCATATCTGTTTTGGTTCTACCTGTTATGATTTTGAAAATAAGTATGCAAGTTTTGTAAATGTAGGTTTTATAAATATTAAACAATTTTATTTTGTGATATACATCAATTATGTGCATTTGATCTGGTCCACAATGTAAAAATAATTTTAAAATTTTATTTTGGGCAGTCTGTACTTCTTTGATATTAGTTTTAGCTGCACATCCCCAAATTTCTATCAAATATTTTAAATGTGGCTTCACCAATGAATTATAGATTATAAAACTTATTTTACGTGAAAAGCAGATCTTCGCTCTATTTAAAGCTCCAGCCAATGCTCGTAATTTTGATCGCACGTATTCAATATATGCCTTCCACGTTAATCTGCTATCTATGTGAAGGCCTAAATATTTCTCGTTATCTGATTTGCGCAGAGGAACACCATTTATTGACAATGGGGTAAAATTTGGTATCATTTTATTATTTGCTCCAAAAATCATGTATGCGGTTTTAGCTGCATTTATCATTAACAGACTTTGTTGGCACCATGACTCCAATGTATATTCAGATCTCTTTGAGCTTCCTGAATAATATCATGGATAGAATGGCCAAAATAAAAAAGGCAGATATCATCAGCATATAAGGTAAGATGACCTGACAAACCAGCAACACTAATATCATTAATATATATATATAAGAAATAGCGGGGGCCCCAATATTAACCCGTGGGATACACCATAAACAATTTTCTGTAGTTTACTTTAATAGTTTTCTAATTAAACATCTTGAACTCTATTTGTTAAATAAGATTCCAAAATCATTTCTAACTTTCTTAGTAATATCTTGTGACTTATCGTATCGAGTCCTTTTTTTATATCTATATATATACCTAATGCTATTTGATTTTTATCTATACAATTTTTTATCTTTGTGATGTGATCTATAGTTGCAGATAACGTACTTGATTTGGGTCTGAAACCATACTGATATTTGTAAAGAGAATTTATATTCTTTAAATACTCCAACAACTGAGTGTGTAAAACTTTTTCAAAATGTTTTGATAAAATAGGCAATACTGAAACCGGTCGGTAATTATTCGGATCATTTTTAGGGCCTGATTTTTGTATGGGGGTGACCTTTGCTATTTTAAGACTATCAGGAAACATTCCCAAGTTAAGACAGTTATTTATACAATGAGTTAAATTTTCCGCTATGAAATTTTTTAAAGGTCTTAGTTGTTATACCATCTATTCCAGCGCTCGTGTTACAATCTATGGTATTTATAATTTTTATTACTTTTTCCGCTGAACATAATCTAAAGGCTTGTAGTGTATTTTCTGAGTTGGAAGGTGTATGGTGTTGCAAAGTTGTGGATATACTGTTATGATATCATAGTGGAATCTTATTGGCTAACTCTGCTCCAATATTTGAGAAAAAATTGTTAAAACATTCACATATTTCGTTACCATCTAATATGGTAGCTGAATTTACAACTAAAGGTGAAAGAACACAGCTTATTTTATTTTTATTACAAGCAAAAATATTTATCAGCTCCCACATCTTTTTAGGCTTATATAAACAATTTTTAAATTTCTTAAAATAATACACTTTTTGTTTTCTTAACTATATCTTCTACTTTGTTTCTTTGCTTAATAAACTCTAATTTTAATTGCTTTTCCTTCTTGTTTTTCTTAAGTTTATTCTATAATTTATTACGACATTTAGTTTCTTCAAATATAATTTTATTAATTATATTGTTTTGAATATAATTATATGCACTAAGTTTGCCTCGCTGTATCACTTTTACTTATTTTGAGCTTACTGACAAAAAATTCTGACTAGGAATAAAATGTGTCCTTGTACAGTATTGGATAGATCTGTTATGTTCACGTTCATTAAACCATACGTTTGAACTGCCTACAACAGCGGTAACTGAATATACGATAGCCGTATTAAAGAAGACTTGTAATCAGAATGACAATTTAATCTAAAACACGTGCGTGAGATAGAAAATATTTTGTATTACTTTGTATTGTATTGGTTTAGGGAAAACGTACATGAAGACCAATTGTTCAAGCAGCGCATTATCATAATAATCTATCAATATTCCGTCCTCATAACGATAATTTCTGATCATAATGTACTCAAAATTAACTTGTTACGTGTGTACTATACGTGCAATGTTTGAAATACTTTTATGAAATCAATATGACTGGGATAGTAATTGAAATTCATATTCATTTAAAGAGTAAACGTAAATAATATGAAATTAACTCCTGCCAACCTTACTGTAGCATATATATATACAAATTCGTTCAAGAAATTCGCTCAAATTACTGGTTTGAGTTGAGTGTCTAACTCAAGTTTTCAAGAGGACATGCATCCCTTCGGAATGTTCAGTCAACTTTATAATGATGACTATCTCAAAGCGTTTTGTTCCGAAACATGCGTCACCATTTCGCGCATTAAGATCTCGCCGATGGATTCTAACTTCCAACTAGTTCCACCTGTAATCTGATTTCGTAGCCAACCTCCACTGGATGGTAATAACGATGTTTTAATCCAAAACATGTCAATTCCGAAATAACTTCCTTCCTGAGGTTTCCCTGGAACGCAAAAACATGGATTTTTCAAAAGAAGTTCTCTTTAAAACCAACGTTACATTGACGTATCCCCTGAACATATTCGTGGCAATAGTAACTGGTTATCATTAGGTAATCTTTCAGTTTGCTCAGACTTTATTCAGAATTGGATGATAAACAATTTTAGACAGAATTAATAAGGAATGACAACAAAATTTTATACACTAAGAGAGATAAATTGTTTTAAACAAATCACTAAAACGGATATACAGAGAAGGCCGAGGGGAACGATCTTCCCGCTACGGTGAGATGTGGCGGTGCAAATAGACGCAGCGAGCCCGTGATTTACAGCGGGGACCACGACTCCTGCATTATTGAATACTCAGAAATTCAATGAAAGAAAATCGTATATTTTGACATGTCTGGGGCTAAATTTATGACTCCCGTTCATTCCCTTTCACAAATGGCAATTAAAATCCGGTAGTGATATTCACGAGCGACCTCCATTTTCTTATATTCGATTTTTCAATCTCTTCCATTTTTCTATTGTTTTTTTTTGTCATGGCAATCTTATCAGAATGGCGGCCCCCGTAATAGGCAACGCGCTGAAGACAACTGATTGTTTGACTGCTCTCAGAAAATGAATTTCACTTCTTTTGTTGGCATTGAAAGCGAATTGGTAATTAAATATTCTGGGCGCTATTGTAAACGCAGTACATGACAGTCTAAGGTTAAATGTACACTACTATTATAAAGTGTGCGAATTTTATGAGTTTGTTGGTATACGGAGGGCAATCACCGGAACCACGACACTTATTTTAAAAATCATTACCATTTTAAAGGTTATTCCTTTATTTTATTTCTTTATTCCTTTTTTTGCGTCGTTTTAGTTTAAGTACATTCAACCAATTGGTTATTGATTTTCTATAAAGACAAGGTTAAGAATAAGCCGATAACAACTAGGAGCAGTCTTTTTTCGGACATGAGTTATAAAATTAAAATTGAAATTGAAATTGAATTGAAATTGAATTGAATTGAAATTGAATTGAAATCGAAATCGAAATCGAAATCGAAATCGAAATCGAAATCATAATCATAATCATAATCATAAAGTTAAACATGTAAAACATGAAATAAGTTAAATCAAACAGCTTTGTTTATGGAGACATGATATTCTGTCGGCGGCATCTGAAATAGTATTATATAGGTGATCTCAACAATCGGTTTCTGGTGGTTTAACGAAACGCTATCGCGTCGCATTCGGTGAGCGTTTATCGGCCGTTAAGGAGTGTCTCACTACTATGAGGACTAGTTGACAAACGGTCACATCGACGTATCGACGTACGGTCTAAACCAATATTAATAGTGCGTGTGTGGAAACTCTCACGTAATTAGAGCCAGCACTGTGAGCTACAACTTAGCTCTGGTGTCGACTGCTCTCTGGCTGAATGGTGCCAACTCGTTGTGGAACAGCAACGTGTCGACGAATAACTCCAGCAATAGAAAACAAAGTCTAGTATCCTGCCATCAAGTAATATTTTAATTTTTTATTATTAACTACATAATGGAGGATCTTATGCAGGCTCAATCGGACATCATAGAATCGATTAAACAGATCGATCGCAACTTTGGCAAAGATTCATCGAGTCGTAAAACACGTGATTACTTAGACGAAAGATTAAATAGGTTGGATAAACTTTGGGCTTAGTTAAAAACCTCGCACGACAAGATGCATGCATTTCTGGTCACTTGCATGGCGATTTGACTCTGCGTGTGGACAAGCAGTGCGCCAGGGAACTCTATAAGCTTGTGAGAGTTAAATCCAAGGTAGGCTACCAATATCTCATAATGGAGGTTAAGACACCGGTTGTGAACAAGAAATCCCTACAATTGGACCAAAATGTTAAGTGTACCATACAAATATTATTATATTCAATCTATTTAAAAGGATTTGCTACTTTTACTAACAGAAGCTGACGTACAAACATGTATGCATATGTCCATTAGTAAATTGCTATGTACAATTGATAAGCCTATTTATGAGTCACATATTACTAAACCGATCTGCTCGATGAGAATTAATAACAAAATAATGTGCATCACAAAGATGTCGGCGTTCGAAGAACGGTGGATCACGTTACAAGACAGCGACAGGTGGTTGTTCTCGTGTTGTGAGAAATGCCTAGTTCGTCTGTTTTATCCTGACGGAATGCAACAAGGTTCATTGACTGGAAACGGTATACTGGATATCAGTCAAGGTTGCGCGCTGAAAACCAATGGCATATCCATCTATGGTCACAACAATAACTTTCTTAACCACGTCAATGTACCGAACGAAATTCAAAATGACCCAGACATGTCTGTTCTCAATAAAATCATTAATTCTACATTCGATGTATATTACGTGCCTGAACATCACTCACAGCAGTGGAATCGACTGAAAACCCAAATAGATAATTAAAATGTGAGTCAAGTACTTCACTGAGCGTTCACAATATTCACCAGTACTCAGTGCTATATACCGCAATATTGATAATTATACTAGCCGGTGGATTTTATACTACAGCAGGATGGCGTGCGGCCAGACGAGTTTTTCATGTGGCAACAGAAGTTTCCGTAACGTTCCAAGCTGCCCCAGCGGGGGTCCAGTTGCGCTCAGTGTCCGTTAAGTCGAGTGTTAGTGAAGTGCCAAAAGTTTTAAGTAAATCGTGTGCTAGTATAGACAAATCTACTGCGACCACACCGGAGGCCATTCCGTGAGCGGTCAGACTTAATATTCCGAGCAGTGATAGTGAAAATAACGAGTGATTGTACCACAAAATACGTAAATAGTGAGCGTAGTTAAAGAGTTATCCAAGGCACGGGACATTTTATTATACGACAATTTTAGTAATTTAAAGTGTCATTGTCATTTTCACCTTGTTAATGCACGTAAAATCATTTTATAACATTTACATTTAATTCATTATTTTTACTTGTAATAACTTACAATCGTACATACTACTGACTGAACTGTAGTTTTACGAGTATCTACAAGGCTTATTAGTATATTTAATTTGGATTGGTTTTCCTTTTTATGAGTGGGCAGGATTTATGGGCTATCACGCCATACACAAAATATCTAATCTGAGACTATACCGAACGCAATAATGCAGTTCCGCAGAATGTACGTACTTATCATGCTTATATTTACGATAAGCATTTTTGCTTTACTTTAATAAATTAGTGTTCAAACTGCACTCTTGCACTGCACTGCACTAGTTTGGTTTTTTAAGCGCCGCTGCCTTACCCTTCCGAACTTTACACACTACAACCTCCATGAATAGGCAAATTAAACTGTATCATACGTAGACCAGCACTACGAAGGGCCAAGTATAATTAATTGCCTGTTTGTTATTAAATTTATTTATTTATTTATTTATTTTTATTTACCATTGTAGAAACTAACATAACAGGTGCACTTAATACGTTAGTTTTATTACTCATATTATATTATACAATATTTAATTAAATGATTACAAATTATATATATTTACTACATTCATTACATATTAATATATTACGTTAATTCATACATTCAATTATAATCAAAAATTAATTAAATATCCAAAGATCATTTATAACTATTTTCTACAATACTACTAATAGCCTTTGTGCACTCATTCAGTGTACAACTAAAAATATCAATACGACCTGCAACCTCGTTGAGAGTGCGCAACGCTCGCGTGAGTGGTGCGTCGTGCATGAGGGTGGTGCGCGCGCGTGGCAATGCCAATAGGGGCGGCGAGCGCCTTCGCATTACGCTGTTTTCAGGAGCGCATAGCTTCAGCTGTTCTAGTACAGTTGGACTATGTAGTTCACCGCGTAGCACCATAAGCAAGTGCTTAGTCAGTGCGGCTTCTCTCCTAACTTCCAGCTTACTGTATCCCACCATACCCAGGACGAACAGAGTTGGATACAGCAACAGATAGCCCGATTATACCCCATACAATCTCTTGTAGAGGTATCGATCAAAGTTATTTTGGATGCGTTCTATCATTTGCTTATACTTCTCCTGTCTCAGACCCCATATAACTGAATCATGCTCTAAGTGACTCTTTACCAAGGCTTCATACAGGGCACGTAGAGGGTTAAAGTTGGTGAAGCCGTCTACTTGCCTCAGTACGAAACCGAGGTTCCGGTACGCCTTTTTGCATACTTCAGTTATATGTTTCCCGAAATTGAGATCGCTAGTAAACCGTGCCCCCAAGTCCTTCACCTTCGTGACGCGTCGCAGCGGTTCACCCGCGATGTGGTACGGGTAACGCCGCGGAGCGCGAGCTCGGCTAAATAACAGAGCCGAGCATTTCGTCACGTTGAAAAATAGTTTATTGACTTTGCTCCATTCCACAACTCTATCAATATCTTTTTGCAGCCTTGCATGATCTAGGATATCACCTATCGCGAGTACCAATATCAGATCATCAGCAAATAAAAGGCACGTGGACTCCTGTACCACCTCAGGTAGATCGTTTATCATGATGATCAATTGGAGTGGTCCAAGATTACTGCCTTGGCTGACGCCTGATCTTGTCCAGTACTGGTCCGAAAGGCAACCGCCACAATCGAAATACTGACTCCTATTTCGCAGGTAGCTTGCAAGGAATGGTAGCGTATGCGGCGTGCCTCCCATGCCGGCCATCTTCACGAGCAGGATGTCATTGTCAACTGTATCGAACGCCTTCCGGAAATCGAAATAAGCAACATCTATCTGGCCACCAGCATCCACCACCGGTACTACTTTTGTCATTAAATGCAGAAAGTTTCCCATTGTACTCCGCCTAAGGCGAAAGCCATACTGTGCGTCAGACAATTGGGCCCTCACCTGTGCATATAATGAGTGGTGTACTGCTGATTCGAAAACCTTGGCTGGTGAACACAAAAGCGCCACCGGTCTATAGTCACTCGGTTCTGGACCTCCTCGTCTCTTCGGAACTGGCACTACGCGGGTGATCCACAGATCCGGAAAGGTCGCAGTTCCGAGACAGACATTAAACAGGTGTAGCAGCGGCCCCTCCAGCACAAGGCGACAGTCCTTGAGGATGAACGGTGGAATGCCATCCGGACCGACGGAGCGTTTCGGCGATAGTCGCAAGAGTGCTCGCTTAATCTCCGCTGGCGAAAGTTGTGCGAGGTGTACGCGCGCGCTACCCCCTACTGCCGCGCTCACCGATGCAACATCTAGTCGCGCCGGCTCTAGATTGTATATGGAATAGAAGTATTGCGCAAATTCATTTGTACATTCTTGATTTGACAAAGATAGGCCGTTTTGCACCAACTTTTTTTGCTCAAAATTGCTCTTCTTCGACCTAATGAACTACCAAAATGCTCTCGGATCCGAGGCGAGATCGTTCTGTACACGCTCACGATATTGGCCATGAGCTAGTGCGGTCTCCTCCTTTACTTTCGCCCTGTACAAAGAGAAGGCGTCATAATCGTTGCGTAATTTACTTATTTTGTATTTTTTGTGTAGATTGTATTTAATCCGTATATTTTTGATAATTTCGGATGTATACCACATGGGATAAATGTACCTAGAATTATCCGATTTTCGCGTTTTTACGGGTATACACTCATTAAACAACTCATTAAGTTTATCATAAAAATAATTAACAACTAAATTAGGATCGTTGATCCTATAAATTTCACCATGTACCATGTACCACCGTGTACCATGAGCAGAGGAGATTGATTTGATTGACTGAAGAACGAATGAAACCCTACACACGCTACTTAATTAGCAGTTACTACTTCCGCATAATGATATCTGATATTATCTTAGTCTACTGGTTGACTGGTAGAGAATGTTTTAAGCTTTAATTCCTTTTTACCACAATGTGGGAGGCACAGTGTTTAAATAAATAAATTAAACAAAATGCCCCATCTCAATTCTTCTATATTTATACATTAGGTTTATTAGCAGTTTAGCGATATATGTATTAATATGGATTCAACTTTCTTTATAGGCCAATTAGCAGAGTATACGGCGCGCAATCATAACTAAGCGTGGCTGAGATTATGGAATGGCTATACCCAACGTTTCTATGTTATTTAACCAGAGTTGTTGTATGGAAAAAATATAGGACTTGTAACGTAAATCCTACCCTAAACGCACATCGTATCCCATTACAAAGGTACTCATAATTACATTAACTTTATTACCATGCGTTCAAGCTTCTGTTTTGCTACGTTACGAGATTAATATTTGCTCAAATTTGGTTCTGTTATTACTAAAAGACGAATTTTGTTTGTACAATATCACTAGCAAATATAATTTATATAATAGTTACTGAAATGTGAAAACAATTGTCTCCTCTGTTTATCTTATAAACATATAACAAGTTTTTGTTGTTGTAGTATAATATTTAATTAGTTTTAGTATCGTGTACCTATCTCAAAGAATTGAAATACACTTTTTATATTACCTTTATTACAACAAGTGCACTGCTTATTCCTATAAGATAGATCATTGTCATCAAGTGGTCCACAGCCCAACCACTTAAACTGAAAATGAATGGGTATAAAAGCTGGCTTATGTGAAGGAAACTTAATAAGCGTTTTCAGGTTTGACTAGCATAATACACCTGGAGGATGAGCATAGGTAAATTGATTTCGATGGTAAATGGGAAAAAGACTATGCAAAATCTTGAAGAGTAGACACAAAAGTCAAGTGTGTCTGCGAAGTCGAATTGGAAGACACTTGAGATCCTTACGAAATTGAGATACTCGATAGAACTTTTTCTGTCCCAAGATTAAGCGCATAGACAATTTTTGCAAGTGCTCGAGTTTATAGGAGCTCCTCAGTGATATCCACGAAACAGGCATCAGTATAGTCTATTGTAGGTTGGATTAATGAATTGGCTAGTGAAATTATAGTTTTGAATGGCAAGAAATTCTGAAGTCAATGAATGAATGAATGAATGTAAGGAGAAGTGAATATTTCGAATGGCTTCTGCGTTGTGCGCCTTTCAGGATAAATTATCAGGCATACATATAATTCAATCATAATATTAATAAATGCGTGAATATATAAGAAGTACTTATGGATTAATGCCACTGGTAGCAGTCGGACATAATATAAAACAAAACATGTCAGTTGATTTACCAAAAATCTAAATAAATTTTCGGATTTTTATGCAGTTTTATCAGTAGATAGAATTATTCATGAAGAAACCTTCATTGTGTGATACATATGACTAAAGCGCCTGATAAAAACGAGTAACAATCGTTTTAGCTTCAGTTAAAATTTTTTGATAGTAGAAACCATGTTTATAGATGCTAAGTGCTTACAGGTTATTAGTGAATAACCATATAAAAAATAACATATAAACCTACGTTCTCATTAACCATCCAACCATCAATACCAACTCAAAATATTCAGCCACTCTAAGCTTCAGACTTCGATAGTAAATATTTTTATAACGTTGACTTCTACTAAGAAAAAGATTAAGAAGTTACACTTGTTAGGGATAAAATAACAAATGTAAATTTGTAAGAAAACATATTATCATTTCTACAATTAAATTCATAAAGAGTTTCGCCTTACATTTAAAATAAATACAATAGACAATTATTCCAGGAATGAATCTAATGATTTAATATTAATAAATAATAGTACAGGAAAAACGTTATTACGTTAAATTCATAGAGAAACCAGTAAGTGGTATACAATATATGTACTTAGTCGGATTATTATTCACCGATTCGAAACTAAAATACAAATACTGCTAACGAAAAGATCCAAAACGTAAATCAAGTTGCAATTTAATTGCAAACACACATGTAAACTACATTTAAATTAGAATTTTGGTATGTATATATTTATAATGTGTACTTATATACCTAATACAGATTTGCATATGAAATGGGGACAAACGATTTTAACAGTTCTAACTGTATGTGCAATATTGTAATAAGACTTTTTGTTTTTAATGCAAAATGGTATTAAAAAAGTGGTGAATAATCAATCGGAGAATTTTACACGGCGAGCGACCACTAAGGCGCGGCCCATGTGTAGGGAATTTGGGACTCGAGGAAACCCTCTTTGCCCGGGAATTTTACTCTAGGGGGTCAACGGCCCGCTGCTGAGCAGGCGGTTGATGAATAAAATTCAGTGCTATGTTACTTATGGAAAAATTGTAACGTAAAAATTTATGCTGTCGTTAAGTATATCTTGAAAATACCCAGTATTCACTTCGCACTTACTGCATGTAATCATTGACTTTGTAATAAAATTATAATATTGCAACACTAATATTGGAAGAGGCCTTGAGACACAATAATATTTATTTTTATATTAATAAAATTGTTGGCCATGTGCCCTATATAATATTTTATTAATATACTAGCAAACTGCCCTCGCTTCGCTTAAGAAAAACTACGCCTTACGCTTAGAAATACACCTGCATTGTTTCTATCGTTCTGTGCATTATAAATATATTAATTTATAACTTTTTTTATGTATGGACAGATTGACATGAAATGAACTTTAAATATTAAGTGATGCTTACTGCAATACATTAATGCAAATCATAACGAAATCGGAAATTAGCGGTTTCTGAGAGTAGCGTGCACAAACGCACAGACAAACAATCAAATTCTTAAAATCATTATTTTGAGTTCTATTGCGTTAATAAAGGATCCTAATAATAGTTTTTCTCATACATCCTTCATGTACAGAAAGCGATCAGTTTAAATTCTGCTATATACAAAGATTGTATAACAAAGAATAATTCCTGCGTCAAAAAGATGGTAACTATTTTATTTCTCAACTAGATATGACATCTTGAAATTTATGCATCATACGTAGGATGCTTCGCAATCTTATACTTTCAACTTCCGAATACCGAGTGTTCAAAATAAGACAGTAACGAGATAAAACTCACCTGCCAACTGCAGCTTACTACCTATTCAGTTAGTCAGATAAAATAACTCCCGAGATTACGACCTCGGTGAAATGAAAGTAATCCTCTGAAACTTGTAGACCCGACCTGTACTAGCGAGTATTATCTGCCAACCCTATTGCTAGTATCGGTGTTCAAGTCACTTTTTTAACTAAGTAAATGGAGTAGTGCGGTGTGACTTGCCTCACACACTACCTGAAATAACCTAACCAAAAGTAGTTATTACAGCCATATTCGCAACGTTTCCATAAAATTCTAATCTAGAATGTTTTCCTAATAACTACAATACCTAAAGGGTTTTTAGTGTTACTCTCTACTTACCTGTCAGTATCATTGGAATACATTATTGACTACCATATGAAAAAGACACTCAACATTGTAGCTTCTTAATTATTACGGACGAAGAGATACCTAATGACCGTATAAGGTACAGACAAAATATCGTATTTCACATCACCGCAGTTCTGTTCAGGCGATACGATA
>PDGT01000005.1:4322765-4398577 GCA_003671415.1 Megathymus violae | reverse complement strand
ATATAGATATAGATCTTAATGACGTAATTTATAAATAACGGGAATATAGCGCCATCTCCTAGATGCTATAATATTTTTGTCATGTCAACAAAATATATTGAATGGGTTTGGTCTACTGGTTATCTGAACTGGATTGGACGCACTAACGATGATTTATATAATGAGACGCATAGTAATAAAATATATATTTTAATTTCGAACGATCAACGTCTAATAATTAAATGTTAGTCTAAATTTAAATAACTGACTGATATTGTTTTCCTTAACGTTCGCTTTATACAATAGATTCTTAAATTTTTACAGTTTTTAGCGTAAAAATGAGCAGTCATCAACATACACATAAACACACTGAATGTTGATTTGAATTGCTTTCAATTTGCTCTTTATTGAAACCCATTTGTGGAAGTGTGTGACGGCTATTAAAGGAGTTGATGCAATATTTAATATGTCGTGGTGTAGCGTGGCCAACGTTAACTTTTAACTTAAAAAGGTTTATTATACGCCACGTTTTTCAAATTACTTATGCTACACGTTGGTAAATAAAATGTTCGAAGTGAACATTGCACTTATCTTAATCACCCACATAATGACTGTAATGTTTTAATTTTACGTTCATACATATTCAATTTAAGGCTCTTTATACTTGCTAACATAAATAAAGTTTATTAACAAATTCACATTATACTACTCGTTCGCCCCATTCCCACTCTACCCATTTATTGAAACTTCACGGCAGTATTTTATTCAAAAGTAGCACACTCGACTTCACTTCGTTTATGTACTTAAATACTAATGCAATCTTTAAGTTTCCGGATAGGGCCATAACTCATGTAAAAAAAGGACTAAGGAATTATAGAAAACCAAAAGATCGTTCGACCTCAATGTTAATGTGCAGCTCGTAGGACCGCAAAAAGTTTTACTTAATTAAAAAAAGGGTTCTTTTGTCAAAGTTGTTATTATTAAATCTTTTCAAAGAGCTTTTCTATCAACATCTATACAAAATTTCATGTGTCTAAACCAATATCTGAAACTATTTATTCTAGTCCATTTCGGAATCCTCTCCTACAACCTGTTCAAAAGCAGTCAGCGTATCTTCCGGCAATAGGAGCTGTTCTACTAAAACAGATTTTTTAGGAGAGTTGAAAAAAAAGACATGGCATCAAATCAAGGCAATATGAAGGGTATGCCAAAAATCTAACTGCTCTATGTTGCCCAGAAAGCTCCTTGTTACGAGTGCTGAGGCACGTGCGCAAGCGCGATGTCAGGGTGAAGCAATAGCTCGGTTTTTCGCTTGCTGCTCATAGCAGTGTCCACTTCCGAAAAGCGTATAAAACTTCCGTCAGTCGGCATTGATTCTATTTCGATTTCGTAAAAGAAATGACACCCAATAACCGGTTAAAGTGAAAACGTAAATTAAAATCTTCCTTGCCTTCTTCTTTACCTAAGTCGAAGTTGGTCCTTTTTGAAAAAGCCAAATCGTCGACTGGCAATTCCTTATTGGATAGCATTGATAAATCCTAGATTCATTTCCTATAATATATAATATGGAACTCGTACACTTTTAAACATTATTGATTGAATATATTCTTTTCACTTGCAGATCCTCTTATAAAATCTCGACATCGCTTCCCGATCCGATTTGCATTAAGTCCTAAATCTGTCACTTTCTGTGTGACCTGGTAATTTTTCACATCAAGAGTCGAAGATGCTGGACTGAAGAGATGAATCTTGACGAAAATATGCAACGTAACTGCATTATCATTATAAATATAAACAAAAAATAAATATTATGAACCTCAAGCTAAATGAAGAACATTAAGCTTGAGTTTCATAAAATTGTGTTATAGATTTTGCTTGCAAATAATTTTTTTTATAAAATAAATGCTTTACGTATTTGTGTAAGTAGCAAAAAAATTCATCTGTCATAATATGTTTACCATCCCTGGTTTGAATTTAATCTTTAACTAATTTAAAACATATTTAAATAACTATATAATTTATAAAACTATACTATAAGGTACTAGCACCAATATAACCCAGCACCTATAATGGCCCACTTTCACTTAGTGCTGCTGGGCTAACAACATAAAATGCAACAGTATCATTTTCAACTCGCCCTCTGATCCTTCCATCCCATTCCAAAAATTAAACTTTCTGGTTTTCCCTCGTCAACATACTTTTAAATTTCTGACCCATGTCAAATTAAATTAAAAAAAAAATGCGGTTAACCAGTAAGCGTGCCAACCCTAGAAATTCCTTCTATTAATTAAAATCAAATTGTTATCCTTTACGTATTAATTATTATGGTACAAATTTCCATTTATTGTGACTTTTTCAATAACAAAATTGATTTTGAGGAGGATATTTTTATATTAGATACCCTTATAACATTATTAAATGTGTATTCTTCAAAACAAGCTTTTTCATTACATACATCAAATAATTCACTTTTTTATTTTGTGTTTGGATCTTCCGAAATTAAACTCCAAAACACTTTCAGCGTTGATTTACTAAACTGTACATCCGTTCGAAATTTAAGCTTTTTTCTTCCGCTCCAGAAAGTGGATTGACAGAGAAAATGGGCATTTAGAACAGATTCCTTAATAAATATACGTCTGCTAAAAATATAATTTTAGAAAGTTTTGACAGTTTTCATATAACGGGATAATAATGCTTACAGTACGTATAGAAATATTGGAATGAATTATATTTACCGGTAAATATCTATAATTTATTGTTATTAAATTTTGATTAATTTAATTTTATATCCGATATTATATATTGATTTTCGTGACTTTTTTTTTCAACAAGAATGCTATTTAATACTTACGAATTATTGCTGTTCAAAGATAATTCAAACAGAGTGAGGTTCAGTATCAATCAAACTAAAAGGTATTTCCTTTCCAATCGTGAGATCGTTGTCCCTGTAACAAGTGTGCCGTGTCTAACAGTTGTTTGACTGGGAACTATATCCAAGTAGAATAATGCCTTTACTCGATCCATTGAATGTGTAAGGTATGGGTACGTTTGCCCTGAATTTACTTAAGTGCATAATAGCTGTCTAGTGATGGGTGCTAGACTTTTTAAACGTAGTGTAGCTAATCATGACAATAATTTTAAGTCTACTTTACATTAAAAACTACAGCAATCTAGTCTGAATTGAACTCGCGATGATGGAGTTTCATATTGGAAATGTATCCACGTATATTTTTCGTTTATTGCGAAATTAATAGACATAGAAATTTCGTATAATATATTTTTATTTACAAAATAACTTCCGTCGTAAAAGTTCTTCAGTTATTAACAGTTATTGTAATTAAAGAGTCGTAGAGGCTACTCCACCACCGTGCTCCAACGCGAACTGGAAATGATCAACGCAAGTATCGAATGTCCTTATTCCGCCCCAAGGCCTTTAAAATAACTCATCAACTGCTATCTAACGATAATACCTACTGGGACCAACGGCATAACGAATGCCCTGAAAATTTGCCACTAGTGGTCACACATCAAACTATGAATAATACAAACCGACGGGCTATATATATGTAAGCGGTTCATGACAGCTTATACTTAACGGAGTAGTTACGGCACTCTCCTCATTAGGATTAATTCCTTGCACTTCTTTTGTGGGTGTATCGTGGGAGAAATTAGTTAAAATAAAAACAATCCTTACAATCTAAAACAAAGTGTACAAATATGTACAATCAAAACAATTACAATTCAACTTCTTAGAATTCATCACCATTTATCATGAGATGGGATTGTTGTCGAGCATTAAATATCATACGTAAAAAAGAAAGAAATACAATCACGTTTTGGAACTTGGAACGCGATCGTTTCTACATGTGCTCACGAGTTGACTACCAAAGAAAAGGTTGTCTGGTCCGCTGTCAATGTCTCGTTGTAGACTCTATCGAGTACCGCTAGGTCAGAATGACGTTCTCTTGGTATGACTACTGAGCACTCAGTATATCAGTAACCAAACAAAGTCATTTAATGTCGTTAAAGAGGTATTTTCTGGTCATAAGGACTCTAATGACTTGTGAAATTAGCCTATAACGAAACAAATATTTAACAGTTTTTAATCTTGTTACAGCCTCGCGTATACGATACGAGATTACGAGCGGGAACATAGGAGGAGCATTCGCTGTCAAAAATATGACGGGTGCCATTTATGTGGCCGGAGCTCTTGATTACGAAACCAGGAAACGGGTAAGTCGTAAAGAGTAAATAATTCACAGCATTATTCTGTACTTTCGGGAAAATCAAAAATAATGTATTGAGGCTATATATACGTACGTTTTCGTACAATTATGGGATCATTTAAAAAATATTGCTGATATAAGCGCTTTAGATATCCTGTTATCTAGTTAACTTTACTTCACGTTCGAGCGTTGAGTGAATCAGACAACAATCTATTGTTTTGATTGCAATATGTTCTCATCAAAGACATTATTAAGTGGCCACTGCCGCCCATATCTCAAAGACCACTATGACCTACTGGCGAGTTACGTGGTGAAATTTAAAATCAGTTAATTATTCAAGTATTTTATCATTACACAAATTTTGACACTTACGCACAAAATTTGTTTCTACTATGAATTTGAAAAGATATTTTATCATTGAGATGAATAAACAGAGAAAGCAACTCCTTAAACCTGTGTGGAACTTTCTGTACGTTGTAGTATACTATAGTATCGTTTAACTGCACAGTTTTCACACGACCGATCTGGGAATTCCTACGGGTAAATACACATTAATTTTCGGGATGCATTGTAAAAACGGTCACCGCGTCCCATTACAATAACACATAATCTATTGTAACCAAAGCCATTTATAATACGGTCCCCAAAATTATTGTTGGGTTTCAGAACCTTGAGTTGGCAAGGCAAGATTAGTTTCTGCCAACTATGCGACTTCTGTAGTGAGTTAATACAATGCAATTGCAGAGGATGTGGATGAATGTTAGCTCGTTTTGGAATCTAATACTTGCACTGTCACTCGCCTATTGTGAATTGCTTTGTATTAGGCCTACAGTGTCCCGTACGCGAATTATCTAAATTATTTGCTATTCGGTTTGAACACTGTAAAGAGGTAGATGAAACATGCATCGCAACTCCAGAAGACTCAAATTGAGCAAAAAATTTAACGACTCATTTATGTATACCGACTGACAAACGTTAAGAAGAAGCATTAGTCGAAAGAGTTTCTTCGATATATTGAACTAAGTTGCAGAAGTAGAAGTAAATTAATTTCAAGATACTTATAAAGTTACGTATTACGTACATCACCATACTTTTTATGTTGCGATATAATACAAGTATTGTAGTTCATTAATACTTTAGACTAAGTGTTTTTTTAGGTTTGTTAAGTTTAAACCTTAAAAGTTAAAATTAGCCATCAGCGAAACCACTTAAATCAAAATATTACAATAATTATGTTCTTGCTCATAGCTTACAGGAAAACTTCAAATACTGAGTCCTAAAAGATTCAGAAAAATAATTGTTAGTGAATACATTGGACATATTTAAAACTATTGGAATATAGTCCTATATACGCGAGTTCATTCTAGGCTTCAGTAGTGTTATGCTACTGTTTATAAAAGAGCTATTGCAAAACATACCAAAGTTTAGCGAGTCACATTTATGTATAATATTATGTACTTTTATAATTCCAACGTAACATTTCCACATAGTTAAAGTAACCGGCGATAAAATATCTTCTTAACCACAAAAACGCGAGATATTTACGACCTTTAGGAGCTCTGGCGAAATTACCGCCTGATTATGTTAGGTAACACTCTGATCATAATTTTAGTATAATGGTGGAACTTATCGCAGTAAAGTTTAAAGGGGTTACAGATATTTTCACATATATATCCTTTCTAAAATTTCGTTAAACGACAAAAAAATAACAAAACATATGTACTTGTAGGTGGCTGATAATGGAAACGCATTAATTGAAAACTACATATAAGACGACGAATATTGAAATTACAAATATTCACAATATGAATACATGAAATAAAAAAAAAACATTAGTTGAAATTGCGTAGTATTACATAATTCATCGAAACCAATATTATTTTTCCTCAGTTTTGCCATATTAAATAGCAATTGAACTGAATGTAATTGAATAAAATATTAATTTTGTTAACTATTATATGTTGATGAGTAAAGAAACCAACAATTGCTCTTAATTCACATATATAAATTCGGGTGTAATTTTTCGTTGAATATAAGAAAATATTTTAGGCAGAAAATTTTGACTTTCTGTTATTCAGATTAATGTTAACAGTTTATAGATTTATTTTCACTGAGTAAAAATCTTATAAAATTTAACGGTGTATAGTCGCAAGACAGACCACATAGTATCAATAAGACAGCGTAGATTTGTCGATCACTGCAAATAATTTACTTTGCCCCGCCAAGCGTATATGATGAGGAAGGATAGAAAGCATCAAATGCGTCTGGTAATTAAATGTTTTGCATTGAGCATAAACTTTACCACGATGTATTTATATTGTAACAAGGCGAATAAAATTATTAATAAGAAGCGCTGCCTCTTCTTTTCTCGTTCTTTTTACAATATACTAGCATTTTTACAACAGCTTTTTAATATAACATTTTGGTTAATTTAAAGTTACTAAAAATCTGGTTACAAATTGTTAAAAAAGAAACTAGCATTTTTAAAGCTTTATTGTAGTCGGTGTACTTCGTATATACCTAACTTTATTTTGTCCTTAATGAAAGTATATTAATAATGAATTGCGAAATTATTCATTTTCCTTTCAGTATAATGATAAATAACAGTACCTAAAGGCGCCCATTCCTCAGAATTTGTCTTTAAAACGATGTTGTTATTTCACTCAAGGTGATTTCAATTAAAACAGGATTAATAGTCCTCTCAAGATAATTTTGTGTAGAAGCTTCGAAATTATTTTGTGGCAAGTCTATACCTAAAACGGTAAAATAAAATTACGTCTTTCTTTATCCAATGTACGGTATGTCAACTTTATGTCTTGTACAGGTCGGATTATTTTTACACATTTCAAAAATATATATTTTTGTGCGGAAATATTTGCAATGTCTTTATAATTGGCAACAATATTTTAAGATTTTTAAGTATATTTAATACAAAAACAGTACATATGACGTTGTTTTTCTACGTTTCATAATGTAACATAATTATGTTTAAATTCCGAATATTTTATAGAAATGCCTATGAAAAATAAAAATATGCCTTTCTTGTGAAAGTTGTTAAGTCCGACAGTTGAACACGGACCGTCCAACCACACTACAATATTATAATACGGTAATAATTATATACACGCGATCTCTTTCTATCTCGAAAGACAACATAACAATACTCTGTACGTCATATATAAATTTCAATATATAAATTAATTTTAAAATAAAAACTAAATAATTTGTGTTTCAAGATTGTTTTTTTGATTGATACATAAAATGACCGATGTTCATGTATTAGTATGTATATATATATATATATATAGTAGTAAAATTATTTATCTACTCTGTTACCAACCCCAAATGCGCATCATTGCCATGAGCTCACTAAGAGGGAAGGCAACTGGGTATTGATTCCGCCCTTTGTTACAACCTAGTTCTAGGTTTCACAATAAAGTTTTAAATATGTAAATATGAGTATTTTTACATACTTATTTCATTTGAGTAAATAAAATACATTATAGAATAAATATATCTAGCTAATAATAAAACATTGAAAACAATAAGTTAGTGTATGGGGACGCAAGATGGAATGACAAAGTAAGCTTAATAATGAGGTCCAACTTTGTTTTAACCTTAAAACAATATTTTGTGAATTACAAAAGGCTAAAAACATTTAACTAGTTACTATGCGTGATTAGAATATTAACAAAAATTTTAATTGTTACATAACTAGCATATTATATGATCATACCGAGAACGTAACTATGACCTTTACAGCATTCGAAAAATACAGTTAATGTCGATAGAAGCTAAATAATAAAACCGTTACAGCTACAACGGCACTAGCCCTAGAACTGCGACAAAAAAACTCAGCTAAATCTGTCGGCAATGAGAATTAGGGTGACACGGCTTTTGTCTTTCTCATCGTAAGCGTAAGTTTTTTACTTGAGAAAGTGTGTCGACACTTTCCAGGAGGTAATTTAGTTGAATTATTTAATGTGTATATGTAATTACCAAGTGCATTATTCTAGAGCTAAACCCACTTCGAAAAGAGTTTTATTCAAGAATTTCTCTTTAAATTTTTGTATTTACGATGTTTGTGTTAATAGTTGTTCAATACTCTCTTTTCTCTGTTGCGTTTTCTATCACGTGTATGTTTATGTTCGAAAGAAGTTAGTCTTATGTTAGCGGCATTGTTATGTAATAAATAAACCTTGATTAGTACAACTTCGATGATTTATTGTTATAGGTCAAATGTATTGTCAACTCATTCTCAATTACTAGATTCATTTCCTGAATGTCGTCTATATTCTTAAAGCAAATATATGATCGTTTCACCCGGCAATCATGATGCCCATTCTACGAATACAGCCCTGCATTCACTTATCAATGTAATGTAGTTCAAGCTCTTCATAGCTATTCCGAATCGTCTATACCGTAATCGAGTCAACGCGCTTGTGAAATACCACCTTACCCTACTCGGCAGAACTCACCCATTGTGTAAATCGAAATAGAGTATGTTATATTTAAATGTAAATTGCTGTATACGTCTTCAACGATATGAGTGAGATGACTTTTGAAGTAAACATTTCCTGACTGAGGAAATAACCGACAGTGACAAATGAGTCCAATAACTCGCTTAGGTCGTAAACATGAGCCTTGTTTCTTGGTTGGATAAAGCAAGTGTATAGACACAATGATTTTATATTGAAAATAAACCATTAATTATTTCCAGCAAAACAATTATTGTTTTACTTGGGAGAGTTATAATAGAACCTTCTTTGGATAATTCAACCTTGAACAGAATCGTAGTAAATTTCAACGTCAAAAACATCTGCAATGTTTTAGCCACTCAGATGGAAAGCCACTCCATTCCAACCCTAAACAAACAAGGAAAATGTGGCGATAACGAAATTTATAAATTGTATTTATTGTGCCAATTTTAACTGTGATAAGGTGAAAACTTAAAATTTTTTATTTTAACTGATGCTTCGTAATTTCCTGTCAGTTTTAATATCAAACTATTAATTTTCATTTTAATAACTTACTATGAACGTTATCGGACTTAATTGGGAAGCGAATATCTGTCTAGTAAAATAATATCGCTCGTTTGTACTTGTATGAGACGTATATACTAAATCTGTAGACTGTAAATTAATGAGTCAATAATATCTTACCAACGTAAGAAATAATTGATACATGATATATCTATCTTTTACTGCTATGGATATTTTATATATAGAGACACAAAACAAAGTGTCCAAAGTCAAATACGAGTTAATGACTGTTAGAATATGACGTATAACATATAACAGTTCTGTAGGGATTGTCATGGATTACAAGAAATAGAAAACATTTGTCTTGTATGATATATTATTGTTTTCCGGCGACAGTACGAGCTGAAGCTTGCCGCGTCGGACAACTTGAAGGAAAATTACACGACTGTAGTGATTCACGTGAAGGATGTGAACGACAACCCACCGGTGTTCGAGAGGCCCACATACCGCACTCAAATCACAGAAGAGGATGACCGCAATCTTCCTAAACGCGTTCTTCAGGTCCGCTTCGAGGCGATAGAAAACCACACTCGATTTAATATTGAAACTTCGTTAATTTTAGTTTTTACGAGGCATTATGTGCAGTCTTGCTAATTTTTAAGGTTTCATACAACGAATTGGTATGAAGGAAATAATATTTTTTTAAATGCTGCGGTGAATAAAATTCGGTATACGAGTTCATAATGCACCATGGCTACATGCTTTATACATCAATATTATATCAAATGATATTGCACGATTTATAGTTGTACATGATTCGTTAGACCAATACTACATATTAATTAAATGAACAAGATATAAACTTGTGATTATGAATATATTATGCTATATTCATTTTCCTTTTATAAACATTCAAATACTTCGTGATCTGTTAGAATTTTTTAATGTATGTCATTCATGCAGAAAACTACTACTTCTTTGAATGTACTATAATTACGTAATGTACGGTAATTAATTAATTATAGATTCGAATTTCAGTAAAGAATCGCGTGTGGTACTATGTTCCTTACTCATGTTTTTTTTTTTTGGAAAATCCGTTTTTGTTTATCCGACTTTGCATGGCATGGCCGTTTCATTTGTGGCACGGTGGTTTTTCGTTATAGTATCGTTTGATTGCTAGTGTCAGTGTTGTTCTTTTTTATGCTATTTGTTGTGAACTCGTAGATTGGAGACTCGTTTTTCAGTTCGACAGGTTACGAGCAGAGCAGTATTAAAGTAACTACGTAAACGGTAAGATATGTGCACTGTGGTAGTATGTATGCAGTGGATTATTTTTTGTATATTATTATTTTTTTTATTTGCTTAGATTACTCACGACTTATGACTTGTGTTATGTAAGCTAGGCTATATTAAAAATATATCTACTTGATACAAAATCAAACAAAACGAACAAGAGCGTCATTTTAATAACGTAAGCGTGTTTCGCGTAAAAGACTGCTCCTCAAAGACTTTTGACATCGTCCTATATTTACTTAACAGGATCCATAAATTTCGAGTTTTCTCATTTTATTACGATAATGAAGATAACTTTTCAGAGAGCGTTGCGTTTGTATGTTCGAATTTTGAATTCGCTGTATAATGAATATTGTCATTTTCGCTGTATACATATATGAATATTTTCATACAAATAAGTAACTTTATATTAATACGAGATACCTTCTTGCAGAGCAGAATTCTTGAAATTGTTATCTATTACAACATTATCTTAGTCCTGTAGTATAATTTTATTTTTTCAAAATCTACATGAGATAACAGCAAAAAAACAAACGTTCGATGGAAACGTTTCATGAAGTGAAATATAACAAGAAAGGAACTTAGATAGTATGCTAGTCAGTCAAATTTACTTCCAAAATATATTTAAATAATTGCGACAAAAAATGTATTTTGTAAAACCACCAACCATTATTTTTTTAAGTATCGTCATTGAATTTAAAATTTATATTTTTAAACAATTAAAGAACAATAATTGCGGCATATTATTTTTTAGTTCAAAATCTTTAATATTTATGTAGTAAGAACATTACATCGGTTATATACATTTTGTACATTAAAAATACATGTGTGTTATTACAAGTACTTTGTTTTCTCGGCTATTCAATTTAATGAACTGTTACGTGGACATACTACGATAGTCCTTGAACAAATATTCTTTCTTTCAGTTAATTCGTTTTCAGAATTAAAGTTAGACATTTTAAAGTTCTACAAGTAAGATATTATTAGATCAACTTTTTTTTAATATTGGTTAATTAGACAAGGCGTGTCCACTCAACGTATAAGATATCTTTGAGCAAATATTAATTTGAAAATTGATTGAGTAACATGAATTTGCATACGTAGCGATTAAAGAAATATAATGTAATGTAATAAGTTATGCATGAGCATGGTGTGCGCTAACGCTTGGCTCCACGCAGTACGAGCTGACGCTGGTGGCATCGGACGGCCGCAACGAAAACTCGACACGGGTAGTGGTACACGTGCTCGACATCAACGATCTTCCACCTCGTTTCACGAGGAGCGCCTACTTCACCCAAGCACTGGAGGAGACTGGACCTTATCCCCATTCCCTTATACAGGTTTTTTTTTATTTTTTTGGCCTTTTTATGTTATGTTTATATTTTGTTACTTCTGTGAGTATTGATTTCGTCTAACCAATCAATTTAATTTAATTTTTATTATTATTTTGTTTTACGTCACTCTTTACTTCATTATTTTTTAAAATAATATTTAGTTTTCAATTCCTTTATTTCATATTCTTCATTTTTCCCAACAAAAATGAGAATAAATATAACTTATTTACTGACATGTGCACTCTACTTTATAACTTCTGTTTAGGTAAGTGTGTCTGTCATATAAGAGGATAAGACTGGTATTGGTAGAGTCTGGTACTTGCATGCTTCGTAGAAGTCGTTGTAGTCTAGAAATATTTAAACAGGATTTACATTGAACATACAGCTATATAATTATTAAATATTTATACTTAAAACAAACTTAAGTATATCAAAACCTGGTCTTTGTCGAACATGCATCTTTATTCTATTGAATAATTATTCGTATTGAATAAACACAAATGCGTATTTATTTCCAAGACAATAATGAATTATAAAATACATTTCGCATGCAGCAGCTATTTTCGTTAAAAGCAGTAGCCGCCGTTTTCTTTTATGGCGACAAGCTTTTTTGTAATTGAAGCGCGATTCGCAAATGATCCGAGTAATTATACAAACGTCGACCCTCTTCATTTTTCCGGCACTAGCAAGTCCAACGTAATTGGAAGTACCGCTATGACATACATAAGTATATATGACAGAAATTTGCTAGAAAATATTTTTCTTACAATTTTTTGGAACTTCGTTATTCTATGTAATAAGATCTGCTTTGTTTGGCAAAGTAATAATTATTGTGACATGGAGATAATAATCACTTAAGTAAATTTGTGTTTAAAAGTTAATTTAGGATTTTTTTTTTATAACGGATACGTAAAAATGTCAATGAACAGTAAAATCTTATTATATTGAAAATAGAATTAAATAAATACATATGTATTGTAAAAGAGTTATTAAGAATGTGTTAATCACTTAGAGGCATAACACAAAGACCAAGTTTACCGTATAAAATTACATGATTACCTTTAGTTAAACAAAACCATATTATTGCAGTTATGTTTTAACATAGTTTTCTTGTTTTATGATTTTTTCGTACATAGGTGTAACGAGTAATATTTACTATTCTCGATTTTAATGTAGAATTTTATGCGTCCATGCAGGTTACAGCTACCGATGGTGACAAGGACAGACAACAAAATATTGTTTATTTTCTTACCGGCCAAGGCATTGACCCTGACAATCCTTCAAACAGCAAATTTGATATAAACCGAACCACGGGAGAAATATTCGTATTAAAGGTATAAATTGGAAATTTAAATGATTACATTATTTTTAGTCAAGATTTATGTGACGACCTCTCTACATCTGAGAAGGTCTTAATACAATATCACACCGCTTGAAGACGTTGGGGTTGCTGTTTACAATAAATAAAAATCAACATTCAAATTTCAATTTTATTCCAGCCTTTAGATCGGGATCAACCGAATGGAAGACCACAGTGGCGATTTACAGTATTTGCTCAAGATGAAGGCGGAGAAGGTTTAGTAGGTTATGCTGACGTACAAGTAAATCTGAAAGACATCAACGATAACGCACCAATTTTCCCACAAGGTGTCTATTTCGGTAATGTAACAGAGAATGGAACTGCTGGAATGGTTGTAATGACTATGACTGCAATTGATTACGATGATCCTGCCGAAAGCAATAACGCAAAGTTATGGTATTCGATAGAAAAAAATGTTATTGAAGAAGAAACTGGATCGCCTATATTTGAGATTGAACCTGAGACTGGTGTAATAAAAACTGCTGTATGTTGTTTGGATCGTGAAAGAACTCCTGATTATTCAATTCAAATAGTTGCATCAGATGGTGGAGGTTTGAAAGGAACAGGTACAGCCTCTATAAGAGTCAAAGATATTAATGACATGCCACCTCAATTCACGAAAGATGAATGGTTTACAGAAGTGGATGAGACAGACGGAACTAACTTACCTGAAATGCCTATTCTTACAGTCACAGTACACGATGAGGACGAAACAAATAAATTCCAATACAAAGTTATTGAAAACAGTGGGTATGGTGCAGACAAGTTTACTATGGTAAGAAATAATGATGGAACTGGTTCATTGAAAATTGTACAGCCTTTAGATTATGAAGATCAGTTACAAAGTAACGGTTTTAGATTTAGGATTCAAGTTAATGATAAGGGTGAAGATAATGATAATGATAAATATCATGTAGCTTATTCATGGGTTGTAGTTAAACTAAGAGATATTAATGACAATAAACCACAATTTGAACGTGCTAATATAGAAGTATCTGTGTATGAAAATGCTGAAGTTGGTAAGAGCCTAGAAACATTTAAAGCTACTGATCCAGATCAAGGTGGCAAAAGCAAGGTTTCATATGCTATTGATAGATCATCTGATAGAAAAAGACAATTTTCAATAAATCAGGAAGGCACTGTAAGCATTCAGCGATCATTGGATAGAGAAGACACACCTCGACATCAAGTTAAAATTTTAGCTATTGACGATGGGGTACCACCCAGGACAGCTACTGCTACATTAACAGTGATTGTGCAAGACATTAATGATAATGCTCCAACATTCTTAAAAGATTACCGACCAGTATTAACAGAACATATAACTCCGAAGAAAGTGGCTGAAATTCTAGCAACAGATGATGATGATAGATCGAAAAGTAATGGACCTCCCTTCCAGTTTCGGCTTGACCCTGGGGCTGACGATATTATAAGAGCATCTTTCAAAGTAGAACAAGATCAAAAAGGAGCCAACGGAGACGGAATGGCAATTGTTTCATCCTTGAGATCTTTTGATAGAGAACAACAAAAGGAATATTTGATTCCCATTATCATCAAGGATCATGGAAATCCAGCTATGACTGGTACCAGTACACTTACTGTTGTAATCGGTGACGTCAATGATAATAAAATGCAGCCAGGGTCGAAAGAAATCCTTGTATACAATTATCAAGGACAAGCACCAGACACTGAAATCGGGAGAGTTTATGTGTATGACCTCGATGACTGGGATCTTCCCGATAAAAAATTCTTTTGGGAAAATTCAGAACATCCAAACTTTACTTTAAACGAAGAAACAGGGATGATACAAATGAAACACAAAACTAGAGAGGGTCGATATCATTTGAAATTCAAAGTTTATGATCGAAAACATACACAAACTGATGTGCCAGCTAATGTAACAGTCTATGTCAAGGAAATATCACATGAAGCTATTATCAACTCAGGTTCTATTCGCATATCAGGTATATCGGACGAAGACTTTGTCCGAGTATGGAATTATAAAACACTTAGTGACTCCAGAAGTAAATTAGATATATTCAAGGACAAATTGGCAGATTTATTGAATACAGAAAGGGAAAATATTGACATATTCAGTGTACAGCTTCGTAAAAAACATCCCCCGGTTGCTGACATACGTTTCTCAGCGCATGGTGCCCATTATTATAAGCCCATTCGATTAAATGGCATAGTACTTATGCATAGAGAAGAAATTGAACGAGCAGTGGGAATTAATATAACTATGGTTGGCATCGACGAATGTTTGTACGAAAATCAAATGTGTGAGGGATCGTGTACCAATGTTTTGGACATCAGCAATTTACCGTATATGGTGAATGCTAATAAAACAGCCTTAGTGGGCGTACGAGTCGATGTAATCGCCGAATGCACATGTGGAGCGAGAAACTTTACTCAGGCTGAAACTTGCCGTAACTCTCCCTGTTACAATGGAGGTAGATGTATAGAAGGAAAATATGGTTTAACTTGTTCATGCCCGCCGGGATACACTGGCCCACGATGTCAACAAACTTCTAGGAGCTTTAGAGGAACAGGTTGGGCATGGTATCCTTCTCTTGAAATGTGTGATAGTTCTCACTTAAGCTTTGAGTTCATAACAAGAAAATCAGAAGGAGTGTTACTTTATAACGGACCCATAGTACCTCCGGAACCAGAAGAAATAATGGTATCAGATTTCATTTCTGTTGAGCTAGAGAGGGGCAATCCAAGGCTTTTAATTGATTTTGGTTCAGGAACCTTGGAATTACGCGTAAAAACAAAAAAATCGTTAGATGATGGAGACTGGCATCGAATTGATATTTTCTGGGATACTGAGAATGTAAGAATGATAGTTGACTTTTGCAAATCAGCGGATATACAAGAAATGGAAGATGGTACACCTCCAGAATTCGACGATACAACTTGTCAAGCTAGCGGTACAATTCCACCATTTAATGAATATTTGAATGTAAATGCTCCGTTACAAATCGGAGGTCTGTACATAGAACATTTCGATCCTACACATTATCATTGGCAGTATATGCCAATTGGTAAAGGTTTCGATGGATGTATAAGAAATTTAATTCATAATAGCAAATTATATGACTTGGCACATCCTGGACTATCTAGAAACTCTGTAGCAGGCTGCCCACAAACTGAAGAAATATGTGTTCAGGGTGACACTACATCAAGATGTTGGGAGCATGGCACATGTGTTGGCAGTTTTTCTGAGGCCAGGTGTCAATGTCATCCTGGTTGGACAGGTCCTTCGTGCAACTTACCTACAACACCGACTAGCTTTAGGCCACAAAGTTACGTAAAGTTTGCTTTGAGTTTCGAACCTGATAGATTCAGCACACAGATTCAACTTCGATTCAGAACACGCGAACCACACGGTGAACTTTTCAGAGTAAGTGACCAACACAACCGAGAATACGGTATTCTTGAAGTCAAAGATGCAAGATTACATTTCCGATTCAATCTTAATTCTCTACGCACCGAAGAAAGAGATGTTTGGCTCAATTCGATAGCCGTAGATGACGGTCAATGGCATACAGCTCGTGTTAGTAGATATGGTAGCGCTGCTACACTTGAAATTGATGGTGGAGAAGGTAGAAGATATAACGAAACTTTTACATTTGAAGGCCATCAATGGCTGTTGGTTGATAAACAGGAGGGCGTATATGCAGGTGGTAAAGCGGAATATACGGGAGTACGAACGTTTGAAGTGTATGCCGATTTTCAAAAAGGTTGCTTAGACGACATTAGACTGGAAGGAAAACATTTACCGTTGCCACCAGCGATGAATGGTACTCAGTGGGGTCAAGCAACAATGGCTCGTAACTTAGATCGCAATTGTCCGTCGAACAGTCCATGTATCAATGTACACTGCACTGAGCCATTCGTTTGCGTCGATCTTTGGAATGAGTACGAGTGCACGTAAGTAAATTTTTGTTACCTAAACTTTGTCAACTCCATTTTGTTTATCGTACTTCTTTTGTTTTACTTTTCATAAAGAGAAGTTATTTCTTTGTAAAATGAAATACTCCAAGAAAGACTAAGGAATTATTGTTATTTATAACATACATACATCTTTCGAAGATCTGAAAAGACTAACGCCTTAACTTTTATTCTAAGGCGAATTGAATGTGAATATTTTTTAAACATTTAAACTATAAGTAGATTTTTTTTCAAAGCGCGCACTGAGTTACTTCTTTTCTATATTTAATCTTAATAATTGCTGCATTATATATATTATGGTACATATATAATTATATTGCGTGATTATCTATTTATTACCTTTATTGAATACTGCATAGTATTGTTTATAATTAATATCTAAATGCTTTATTATTATATTTTTATTAACCAATAATCTGTTTATGATGTGTATATGTTAAAATACTGGAATGGTGTTCAGTTGCGGTGAGGGTTTGGTATTATCTCCGGACGGCAAGGGTTGCGTGGACAAGAACGAATGTCTCTACTTCCCGTGCCGCAACGGCGGGTCCTGTGTCAACCGGGAGCCCGGCTACCGCTGCCACTGTCCCGAGGGATTCTGGGGCGAAAACTGCGAGCTCGTGCAAGAGGGCCGCACACTTAAGCTGAGCATGGGCGCGCTCGCTGCAATCCTCGTCTGCCTCCTTATCATCATGAGTGAGCAACACCCCCTTACCTCGCCACGCGTGACCCATAGTCCATTCCCTTCACCAACTCACCGTCGCACCTCGTCTAATTCGCCATTCATTATATAGAACTAATAGTATATTATTAGATGTCGTGCTAGATATATGTAAAGTAGTGCATGGACGATGCGGGGACTCAGTGCGCGCGGAGATCGTCGACGGAGAGGTAAAGTGCACATTGTGTAGGTGTCCTGGCGGGTCGCGCCGCGCTGGTGGTACTTGCATCAACGTGAATGAGTGCCTCGACAACCCATGCGTCAACGGTGGCAGCTGCTTGGACCGCGAGCCGGCGCGCCGCTACGACTGCATTTGCGCATTCGGGTACACTGGCCACGACTGCGAACTGGAACTCCTAGCCTCAGGGATCATCACACCGTCCAGAGATTTCATTATAGCTATCATTGTCTGTTTGTTTTTGCTTTTAGGTGAGCACTCATCGTCATTCATTACGTTGCATGCTAAGTCGTGGGTTGCAAATGTTTGTTTTCTGTTCATCAATGTCTGAATTGAAATTTGAACATTCGAAAATAAATATTTGTAAGTCGTGATAGTAATTAAAAAAATACCCGCTCATCATTTTCCACTCGAAATGTAATCTAGACTACCTAGCTATTCTATATATATAACGTTCTTATTGTTGTCTTTACACTATGCTCATTATTGAAGTCAAATAAAAACAAATTGTAATTAGTGATAAGTGAAAACAAATCACGATAACACAGCGATAAACTACAACAGCTAACATAACGAAGGATATTATTGCTTTATTTTGTATTCCAAATTCAAGCGGATTTCGGTACTCTTACACTTTCAATTGTAAATATCTTTCTGTGGAAATAACTTTCCCACAACTTGGAAAGTCTGTTATTCAGTTTCAAATCCCCACCGAAAAGTCCAATAGAATAGCTTCGTCTCTTTAAAATATACGGAATCAGCAGTAGTGAGGACTTCAAATTATACTTTTATTAGTTTTTTCTTAGAATTCGCGATATTAACGAGCAGCCACTGAACGATTAAAAAAATGGAAACACACACACACACACACACTGTCTACATCAATAATGGACTTTGAAAATGTCTTTATGTGAAAACTAAAAAGATGGAATAAGGCGTATTGAATAAACGTTATAATTGAAATGAATTTTAAAGAACAGGTAGATATAAAAATAACAATTGTGTCAAGAAACACTAGAGCCTTAAATAACTTAGTCCTTTTTCGTAACCACATTTTTTAAAATAAACAATCATTAATATTATCAAAGACTTCATTAACAAAAGTGTATTAAATTGAATCAAACTAGAATTAAAAATTTTGTTATGAGCTCATGAGCAAAATCAAGATTGAATTAATTGTGTTTCTGGCTTATCGCATGGCGGCTAGAGGTGGCCAACGATGTAATAAATAATACAAATGACGATATTATTCATACGATAAATGAATAAAATTGAAACACTACGTTGCTGTTATCGGTGTTGATTTATGGTTTTATTTCTGCAGTCCTGGTTCTTGTATTCGTGGTGTACAATCGGCGTCGCGAGGCTCACATCAAGTATCCGGGGCCTGATGATGACGTGCGCGAAAATATCATTAACTATGATGATGAAGGCGGTGGTGAGGATGACATGACAGCCTTCGACATAACCCCGCTGCAGATACCAATTGGAGGACCTTTGCCTGATCATGTAACAACGAAGTTACCATGTAAGTTTTATATAAAGTTTTTATTTGAATATGTGAGAATAGACTATCTTATCTTGTAACCTATCCATTAACTGCTGATAAGTTCGTCCTTTATTATTGAATAAATTAGTCCTTTTTTTAACTGACAAACAGAAATAGGATATAAATGTTTTTCAGTATTAAAAATTCACACTCACATTCCCGCTCTAGGATTCCCTGTATTACGGGTAATACGAATAAGAAATCACAACACCCATAACCCGACAACAAATGCTGTCACATAAGTGTACATATATGCCGCGGCCAAAAAATCGAACCCGGGACGCCTCGTCAATACCAGCTAGGCTACGGGGTAATCGCAGTACCATACAACAGTAGCTCTAATTGCATATATGCGTTGACATAAAAAAAAATATACTATATTTCTACACATGAGATTTACCTGTGGCTAACTATAGTCCCGAAGATCTACCAAACATCAAAACTAATTAAGCACAATAATTAAATTCATACAAAAAAGAAACGGAACGTTAATTAGCGGCCTGTTTGTTAGAATGAATAGAAATCGACTGTTAGTGTGTGTTGGTTTTCTGTAAAAATTAAAGGTATCATTGGCATAACAGACTTGATTTGGCACAGAAATTTAAAAAACATATGTACAGAAATGTGTAATGACGCAAAAGAATAACATGTAAAATAATACTTGTTTTCGTAAACATTTAACATTTAAAGTGAGTTTTTCCCGATTTAATAATTTTTTAAACACAAACATTACAAAAAATACAAAAATAAGTAGATTATAAAATAACAGTATCAAAATCGGGTTAAGTTACTTCATACAATTAGAGACTACATTAGCTATGACTTGCGTGTAAGACTTTGCAAAGCGTTGGTTCCCTCCAAGCTTAATTACGCTGACCCTGACATTGATCCCAGGGTTTTGGTGCTCAGTAGTGTTAAGTAAGTTTTAATTAATTATTAAAAGTATAGCCCAATTTCACCACCACACGAACTATTCGACACAAACGGACGTACTGAAAACCAGCGTTGCGGCTCTAGCACCGCCGCAGTAAACCTGCGTTTGTTCGATTTTCGCATAATGTAGTATCTTTTATTGTTATTGCTTTAATTCCTTTCTATTTTATAATTATGTTTTTGTTCATTGCCGCTTTATATGAAATAAACGTTTTTCCTTCTTTCTTTCAAAAATCTTCAGATGATGGAATATTTTTGTTCTTATGCCACTCTTGTTGTGTGAACAATGACGTGAAGACAAAACGAAGCCATTGAAGCACTGACATATTCACGAGTACTGGATCATATTTTGAAAGATGCTTTAGGCAAGTGAAATCGAAATATGTTAGCCTGGTATATATATTTTCGATATTGGAATGAAAACAACGGACGTCGTTTCCATTTTCTGAATTGATATTTGTTTTTAAAACAGCGTTGTAAATCGAGGCAAGTATGCTTATTTGCATCTCGTACATAGATAGGTATTTGCATCTAAAACTCAGTAAAATACCGCTAAAAACAAATACATGATAATTAATATAAAACTATAATTGATAAACTACTTATAATCAAAAGCATTGAAAGCATAATAATTCGAACATCCTCCAACATGTTCTATCCTGAGCCTTTCGGTATCTAAATAGCTTTAAAAAAGCAAAAGCTATTATACCCTTGTAAATGTCATTTGCCTGTCCAGAGCGGCCATTTTGGCAAAATTTCGTATATGGCCGAATCAAAAAGTTGTTACTGATTGTTCAGAAACCCTAGATGAAAAAAGTTGTAAATATGAAGCTTATATCAAAGCGGCGCTGTTTTCATAATATAATGAATGCCTACTGTACGTACATACCATACGTAGCATGTAGCGAAAATGTCAGCTCAATTTATGTCTGTTCCTCACAGCCGATTTAATCAGCACTTCAGTAAGGGTTGGCAACGTTGTCTTTATCGTGAACAGTAACATTCAAATTATAAAATAACATTTCAAACACTTTATTTAGTTTTTTGTTTACAAACAATTTATTTTATAACTTTGCCAAAACGATTTACTGCAATTAGAATGTAAACAAGTAGGCTAAGTCACTACTAACTCAACTACTGATTCGTCTTTTAGAGTACGAGACAGACATTTTAATTGTTCTATTATATGTTTTCTCACTGTGACAACTCTGCGCCTTTTATCAAACGAATTCGGAACCCCGTAGGGTGAACGCGTTGTAAATAATTAATTTAACGGCCGTAAGCAACTTCAAATGAGATTTGACACTCTCCGCTACTTTTATTTATTGTTCTGCCCAGTGAAAGGCCACAAGCAGAAAAATAATATATGTATGCCGACATCTTTATTTGTAACCTAGTTAAATATTTTTATTTCTCATACAAGACGACCCCGTACGAGGCTTATATTACATCTTAAATTGTGGCAAAATATTATTAATATAATTAATGAGTTTTAGTTTGTTAGACTATCACTCGGTAGAATCAAGTCAGTTCAATTCAATACTTAAAAATAACATAGTTAAACTATGTACACAGTCCAATGCATTTAATTTAATAAAAAATCTTTAACAATATTTACAGCAATAACTAACTTTAATTAATTTACGATGTTAGTTCTGCGACCGCAAAAGCCCTTACAGCGTAATATTAACACAAGGATTACAACAAAGTAAATTTCGCCCAACAGATCCTTTAATGGGCGTTGGACTGGGAGTCGGACCGATGGGCGTGGGCGTGGGGCCAGCTGTAGGCGTACCGTTGCCGGGAGAGACGAACGTGGGCATGTTTATAGAGGAACATAAGAGGCGAGCGGATAGCGACCCGAATGCTCCCCCTTTCGACGACTTGCGCAACTACGCGTACGAGGGTGGCGGCAGCACTGCGGGCTCTTTGTCTTCCCTGGCATCAGGTAAAATTCATATGTAACAAACTAAACTTCAACGATTGATGAAAAATTAAACTGAAGTCGAGTAATGCAACGTAATCTTTCTCAGGTGAATCCTTGAAGTTTATTGTTGAAAGTCATTTAAGATTAGGTATCATAAGTTCGTTTGACTTTTTACACGATTTGAATGTAAATTCTACAAAATTTTAGCGATATAAAACATGTGTTTTCGACATACATATTACCGTCATGGTCCTTATATCCGTGTGTCCGCTTTTAATATAAATATAGATACAGTATCTTCTTTATTAATGGCCTTGTTGCGTGTAGACAAACACGATGTATTATTATTATTGTTTTTTTTTTTAATAAATTTTTGTTTGACAGGCACCGACGACGAAACGCAGGAATACGATTACCTTGGCGCTTGGGGTCCGCGATTCGAGAAGCTCGCGGACATGTACGGGCCGGATCTGGATGAACAGCTGTAGGCGATTTAGCTTCCGCGCGCATCTCACAGCGCATTTAGTCAATTGTCTCCCACTATCCTATACAAGTCGCGCCGGACCGGTTCGGAAAAATTTGGGCCGGACCGCACCGGACCGGACTGCGAGCGCACACGACCCTGGCGAGTTTTACTTTACCCTCACCAAATGGCCCCGACACGCCTATGACATGCAAATCTTATCAATTTTCTACAAATTTATTTGTAATAGATGTGATTAGCTTAAGTCTCTACTCGTTTAAAGCGTATACTTATTTAATTGCATAAGTTTTTAAGGTTTAAACGTGTACTTCACCAAATATTTGATATAAGTTTTATTCAAGTAGCCATATTATGAGTCAGTATTTTATTGGAAGTTACGGAGATAAGCAAATTTCTGCAGGAGGGCCATACGTGAATCTTATTCGTGGGTGTTTGTAGATAGTGTGCTGTAAATGTGAATAATTTATACGAGTATATTGTAAGTCCACAGCTTTACGTGATATCACTTAATGATCGGCCCTTCCGCATAAAATCAATGTACCTACCTATTAAAAATATGTTATATTTTATATTAATACTAATATATTAGACAACGTCCGGCAGAAATCGAGTTTATAATGCTCATTCGATATTTGAATCAATCAGCAAGGGATGTACATACGATAACCTATACGAACTGCCCCTTGCGTTAGTCAATAAGTACATATAATATAATACAATCGACATTCTATTCAAAATTTCAGTTTGTAACGGTAAGTGACATGTACAGTAAACTGGTGTTCCTCTCGTATCATCTCCGTGTAGTGGTAGTTACACGTAGCGTGTCTGTGGATGGTGGACGGCGGACGGTCTCGTTATAATAGGTTACAATTATAGTCTCTGATCGTGGTTATGGGTGGAATGTATGAGTTATGGTATTTGTGAAATGGTGCGTAAGAATAGATAAAACGGAATAGCGAGGCGGTTGCGAGGAGCGAGAGGTGGAAGTGTGAATGGTCAGTAGTCAGTCGGTGGTCGGTCGGTGGTCGGTCGGTGGTCGGTCGGTGGTCGTCTCGGACTCGTCTATGAATGGGACTGTGCCAATTTATTAACATTATCGACGCAGCTAATGAGCGTAGGGTTAAGTGTTTGCACTTTATTTATTCATATATTTACATGTAAACTTAGTCGCACCTAGGAAAATATCAATAACTTACTAAGAGTGTTGTGCTAGATTATTATTATTATTCCATCGATTTTGACGTGAGATAGTTGATGCAACCGTTAGAAGTCACTAATTTAATACTAATTTTAAGAATTTATAGTAAAGTAATGGAATTAATTACAGGTTCTAAATAACTGTCTCACTTCGACATCGAATTAGGGTCAGTGTAAAGTTTAGAATATACTGAATTGTGTTAAAATGACTGATTTTATTATGCGTTTGGAAGCCTAAGATTTTGTAGATTCGGTTGTTTAATTATAGATTTCAAATATTTACTGTAAGTACACTTCTAGTTTGCACCAAGACAAATGTAAAAGTCATCAATAATAAAGCAAATCTCGTTAATTACTATTTGTGTAAGTAGAAATAAATAATTACAATACATACGTAAACATTATACGGTTGCGTGACGAGTGACAGGCGTTGGTTTGGTGTCGATATTTTCACGATGAATATTATCCTACAATATTATATCATACGTGTGTTCACTCTACATGAATGCGCGTTTAAAGACCGAGAAAGCGCAGCAATGGATCTATAGTAAAAATATAGCACAATTTACACACACGGACATACATCTTCCGTTATCCATTTTCCATTTATTTTGACAATACACCTTACTGACACCTGTCTAAAACTGCTATGGAACCTCGTAGTGTGGTGACATCCCGTTGGGTATTAGTCTTAAATCTACCGAATACAATTTATTATTACATACTTATTTCGTACATTCATTATCAATCATTACACTGCCAGTAAACATATAGACGAATTATGGTAAATAGTATTTGGGTCCGATTTTATATTTCATTCTTATACAATATTGTATTATTTATAAGTTTTTTGAAATATTTTACGATAAGACTACTTTCCCTATTACCGAAATATTGTGCATGAACAACGCAAATTTGTTTATTTTTGTTTTATTTTCTGCTCTGCAAAATCTAAAACGTGTACTTTCGTTAGTTTATGCGTTCGCCGAGGCTTGTCGAGTTGATTTTTAATTAATTCCAAATGACAAACGAACATTTTCTATACAACAAATGTAAGCTATATGTTGACGTGGCGACCAAGCAAAGGTATGCTTTCGCCAGTTTGGTTAGGAGAACAATGGCTATGTAGCTTTCAATTTGTATTTTATATTATCTCACGATACCCAAAGTACACTTTAGACAGCAGAGCACACAATCCCAGTACAAATACAAGTACGTCAGGTGCAAGCCATCGATACCGCTACAAGTGCACAGAACCTTAATTTACACATTAACTAATTATATCAACATATGTATGTTTTGTTTCAACTGTGATTATTTAGTTGTACAACACTGATGATTACATAAAAGAATAAATAAAATTGGAAAAATAAAATGGTTTTATTTAATTTGATTTAACAGGGTTTTTTTTTCACTGAGCTAGTGTGGAAGTATCACTTTTTTTACAAAACCAATTTTGCAAGTAATTTGTGATCAAGTATGAGTTGCCCATAGAAATAAATAAAATTGTCATTTTTATACCAATAGACTCAGTTTCAAAGAAGCACAGTTTTATGTATCGGAGGAAAAGTTTAGGGTTAGCAAAAGTTAGTCAAATTGCTTAAACTAATCCCTTCTAAGAAAGGAAGGCTTCCATATTGGTCCAGTTAAAAACCACTCTATCCCGTTTCCCACAGACACTATCAAAAAGCAACTATTTAGTTTAAGTTACGAGAAGTGTATACCGAAGATATTGTATAACGAAATGTAAGTAAGATGGGACTTAGTAAGAACCTTAGAACTTATTTGTAAGAATTTTTTACTGTTTGTGTATAATTTTATATACTCGGACAAAGCAAATTTTGCAAATTTCATATTCATTCTTAAACCTTGAATTTTATTCTTGGTTTTATACCATAAATTACTAATTTTATTCTTTCATCATGCGCTCGTTTCGCGGCCAAGCGTGATATAAAATTGTTCTTCTATATTATAATACACTATTGGAACAGAAAATTCTCCTACAAAAATATTTTTAGTGTGACGTAGGAATTAGGTTATATAAAGTGCGGACTTAATGCCGAATGGCATTCTCTGCCAGTTAACCCACGGCAATACCAAGCATTTTTGTAGTAAAAAATATTTGTAGTAAAAAAGCATATTTGTAGTAAAAAATAGACTGAGAAATAGAACATGTTGTTATTTACTGATATAAGATCCTATTCACGTTTTAAAAGAGCTAAGACTTTTTGATTAAACCGCTGATCGGACGACGTCTATCAATCGATAATGATCAACATAGTTAAATAACTTCGGACTGGATCGAAAATTTTATGGGTGATTACTTGTGGCAAAATTTCGTAACCGCTTCTGCTCTCCGAAGATTTCTGGGTAACTTGACCTATAAATATTACATTACCCTCAATCAAAAAGACTTGAGTTGTTTTAATAACTTTGTGTTGAGTGACATGAATTGAATTGAATTCTTACTCATATTGCTATTTATTCCGCTAGTAACTAAATTTATATTTAACGACTACATAATTCACCGCAATGGTAGATGTTGCATATTTTATTGACGTAAGACGATCGGTCAAGTCCGTCTTTTATGCGGACATTTTAAAATTTTCCTTTCAGATTTCATGTCTAGTATGTATGAATGTTTTGAAGTTACTATAGACTTTTGTTAAGGACAAAAATAAAAAAATGGTAAAGTGATCATTACTGAATCGTACAAATTTGAAACAACCAATTAAAATGCATTTGCATTAAATTCAATGCGATGTGATTTTCAACTTGATGTTGTTGCAAGTAAGGCTAGATCTCAGCTTATGTTGTTAATTTCTTTAGCTCGGGTAACATAGTGACTGGCCAATGCTTCCAATAACTAACCAATACACGGACGATAATCTGTTTGTAACTTAAATATTGGTAAACTTCAGTTTCAATGTTGAGTTAACAATGTTAGGCTCAGTGGAAAGACAAAGGCAACGATTTTATCGTAGACTAGAAATCAAACATCGCTTAGCTTTAGTATTTTGTGAGTTAGAGAGTATGAAAATCTGTTTTTCTTGTAGTTTGTGTTAAATGTCTAATGTGTCTAATGTGTGTTGAATGAACTAAATCCGATCATTGATCTAATTACTTTTGGATTAGCAGAAGGATGTTTTTTGACTAAATTTCAACAAGCTTTCAATATTACTACAGTATCAATCATGGTCGCCGGCAGGGTGCAAGGTGACCCCCCTGTCAGGAAAAAAATACAACATACATTTTTTTTATTAAGTTTTATTAGTATAATTCTATATTTTATATTAGATAATAGTATAATCTATAGATACAGATGCACCTCCCTGAAAAAAAACTAGCGACGCCCATGACATCACTTGATCCTACCCTTACTATCGCCACCTACCTAACTTATTTATCACTAGTACAGAATATATGTAAGTACCTAATACTAATTGAAAATCGTTATCATACTTTTATAGATCACATTTCGGTCATTAAATGATAGCCAAGTCAAGTATTGAAAAAATATGTGACATAACTTCAGGTAAAAAACTAATTAACCTTGAAAGAAAAAATTCGTCCAAAAAAGTACTCAAAACATTCAAATTTTTATGTCTTAACGAGGCTATTAATTAGACATCGGTTAATGATTGCAACGACAGGAACCTGGATTGACGAAGCATGACGACTCAACGTAACCTCCGAATTTAAAAGGTACTCGTTCTTTATTATTTGGCGTCACTTATGATCTCTCACTCACATACATCTCGCGATAGGAATCAGTTTTTAATAGCAATTGCAACAAATACTGGGACAATAACTATATATTCTTCACTATAATGAGATCACTGTATATGTAATGTCAGATCACTATATAACAACATTAGAGGCGCGTGCGGAATTGGAACTCTGCATCCCCAGACGCGAGATCGATCTTTAATCGCTAGACTACTTCTTACCTAAATATTGTTACCACGAATATTTCGACATGATAAAACTTTTAAATGGTTTCAGTTATATCTCGTACTATTAGGTATTAGTTGGAAAATTATACATACTTAATTATCACAAACTAGGCCAATATCCGCAAAAATATTAACGAAAATTCTTCGCATCGCCATAGTATACGATGAATATGCTTTATATATAGAGCCATGTAGTTTCAGGAAGTTCAGTTAATGTTTGCGGTAATACGTAACTAAATAGTTAGATACTTAGATACATAAAGTCTAATCATGTATAAAACTCTTAGATATATTCGGGTCCAAGATGAGATTAGATAAATGCTTTGGGCAAAGGTAACATATTCCTTTGAGATTTTTTGAACGTAGAAAAAAATATGGTACTAAATGCACTTTCTATCTCGCTACCGCGTGTCACATACAAATCAGACAATCGGACCAACCAACACGACGCGAAAAAAACCATTTAATTCTCACATAACCGACTATCTCATGCACATCTCTCAGACTCTCACACAAAAATGACTGAAGCCGAGACTCCTTGTCTAGCAGACAGGGTCACTATTAACTATGCTGCAGGGTCATCGAAATATGCAATGTACTACTATTCGGATTGGATTAACTGAATTGTACAACTGAATACCAGATTATCCATTTGTTCATTAGTATATGTACTATTAATATTAAAATAACAATTTTAATAAACCAAATACGAAAAGACATTCAAGTTTTTTTATTTTGAATGAAGCATGGATCCTTTTAAACATTATTGTTATCGAGTATTATATTTGTACAAATATTGTGAATCTGTGGTTTTACATTTAACTGAACAAGCCGCAATAAAATGTTAAATGTGAAAATATAAATAAATGGGAGTACAGGTTGGTTGTTTGGTTGGAAATATAGTAAAAACTAGTGCGTAGCAAATGAGACGAGCTATTATTTGAATTGTCATTGTTCGTTATTACTACATTCTATTTATAAATAATAGGCGTCATAATATACAATGTATTATGTCATACTATATTTTTATGAAACATTATTTCATTGCCCTATTTTACAGTAAGTAAAATTGTTCAGTAGATGAAGACATTAGCTACTGTAGGGCAAAAGTAATTAAACCTGATTATTCTGTATGCGCTTTCTCCATTATTATTAAAATTAAACAATACTTAAAAGTAAAATGCTAGAATCTGTCTTTAAAATATTATAATTATAAATTGTTTAACAATCTTGGTAGGTATATCTGCATATAATTTACTACTCAAAAATTATAACAAACATCTATTTACAATGAAGATGAGTTCGAAGTATCATTTTGGGGCTCGTTAATTGTCGATCTGAGAGGCCTGACTTACAGCCAATGGCTCTACTCACCGTTTCTATTTTTTTAATGACATTATAACTTATTAAAACGATATATTAATTACCCAATAATTAACCCACAAGTATGTTCAGTTCAGTTGTTTTGATGTGAAATACCGCCGCACCCTTGTAAGGATACCATTTTTTTTTGTTTTCAAGGGGGGAAACCTGTGTGTTATGTGTGATTTTTACCACACTAACCGAGCTAATTTCTTCAATAGGATTCAATTACCTTAACCATACAATAATCGCGCCTACACTTCATTATCACACATCGTAAATTAGGGGAAGAATTCACATTCAATGACGCCTACTCCAAAGGTAACACTAATTCTTATATTCTTATCTGGGTTGATTGCGTATGTAAGCACCTAAATACTACAATGAACAAAATTACCGTGGAGAATGTATATTCTGTTCTTTAAGATTCTGGCAAAGGTCATCGACTGCTATGCGATAAATAACATACGAAAGAAGTAGGTATGCCAAAAAACCTTTCAGCAAAGCAACTATTTTATTCAAAAAGTAGTATCATTTAATGTATTAAAAAGGAGAAATAGATACTCTTTACTTAGAAAATAGTAAATTATTACATACATACAGTTTATCACAAGTTTTTCAGCTGAAAAGTAATTGTGAAATATTGCTTTCATCGGAATATAGTACAATTTTTTTTACCTGTATTCTGTCCAATAACTCTTACCGCGAGGTAAATGGAAATATATTGCTTTTGTATACTACTTTTTAATTCAGCCCAACAATGTTAAGAGCACTGTGACTTGGATACAGTGGAAAATATAATTGTGTAATATCTCATTAAAAGCAACTTTATTTGATATGTAATTGATTTATTTAATAGTAAAAGAAACCATTTTAGTAAATAAAAATGCTTTAACTATTATGTAAATCTTATAATTTTTAATTTAAATTTGTAAGAACAAACGAGGTTTTCTTTTCATTCCATCGAATGGTATTCACAACTGTTAGAACCTTAGGTACGTAAACGAAGTGTGAACCTTTGACGTCAGAATAATACTGTTAATAAAATTCTGTTCATCGTAAAAATCCCTATTTTTATTTGCCTACTTTACAAGCTAAAAACTACATCTTATAAAATTTGAAACAATACGCCTTTGCCTCTACAACTATTACAGTATACGGCAATAAAATGCATACGGTCTGTAAACAGCTACATAAAACTAGTACCAAAACAAATGCAACTATTTAGTGAAAGTACTTGTGATTCAACATAGAAACATAGACAATCCCTTCACAAAGTATAGAGAGCTTTTCTGTAGAGCACAGCTCGCCGATTTAAATTCCCAGCCAGGACAAACGGTTTATGTGATAGATAAATGTTTATTTTCGGGTCTTTATGTCTCGTGATGCCTTGTTGCTGTGTCGATATGTCCATGCCAATCACGTAACTGTGTGCCATCGTCAATATCGTTTACCATTCCTTTTGTTATTTTGTATATAAAGAAGCAGAATATTTCTAAGTAAAAGGTATATTATCGGCATAAATATCATAATCTTTTTCTCATTTGCTGTTCTGTCTTACAAGAATCTGAATTATATATTGTGAATTGTAAAATCTCTCTGAATTTCTCTATAACTGTCAGTGTAGATATGTTTACCTATGAATAATGCATTGTTTTTTGAATAAATAAATAAATTATATTCATATTACAAATAAAATTACTTCAACGAAAACCAAGGATTCATTATGTATTCTTAATATATGCCTTAGAACAATGTGATGCTTGCGTAGTCAACATAGAGTAGGTATTAAATTATACGAAATATTGCTTTAAACGCTACCAATAAATCAAAATAATTGTTTTTAGGGATAACTACACTACGAAATACGAATTAACGGAAACAACGATGAGGTGCGTTTGCACAATAATTTCAGACCCTTTACCTTTCTTTACAATAGTATGCCATCATTTCAGTAATGAAGTAACAAGTTTTCGAAAATTGTTCCAGATCAAGTGAAAAACAAGTACGTATTGATAATCTATGAATTTTTTTCCCGTGTTTCTTCTGTTCTTAACTGGAATGCATTATTACATCTTTAATTAAGCAGTAAGCTAAATGGTTCGTCAATGAACTAATCTTTATTCTTTGTACAGATCATTTAATGTCAAATCATTGCACTTGCTGACTTATTATATTCCAGTAATACATTTTTATTGTTTACTAGCTGTGCCCGCAACATCGTCCGCGTGGAATTTAACAAAAGAGTTATTTATTAAAAAAAAAATTGTCTAAGTTACTCCGTATTATATCAGCTGCCTGCCAGTGAAAGTCCCGTCAAAATCGGTCCAGCCGTTTCATAGATTAGCCGGAACAAACAGACAGACAAAAATTGAAAAAAAAATGTTACTTTTGGTATATGTACCGTATATACATTCATATGCCTGTAGTAAAAAGCGGTTATTTTAATATTACAAACAGACACTCCAATTTCATTTATTATTGTAGATTTCTATGGAAGTATGCACTTCATCCGATTTGAAGCGGCCACTGCAACGACATCTATAATGAATATCAAACAGAAACACGACATTGCTTTAAGTATCACCCCGGGGAAATCTCACGAAAGTTCTATAAACTTATGAGATTCCTGCGAAATTATAAGCGAATTTAAAACCATATCGACAAGTTTTAAGTCTTATAAAATCTCTCAAATAATAAATCTATAAGTATTTGCTAATGATAAATACGAACAATAATACTCGATCTTCTGTTAATTCTTTTGAACTGAAGTATATTTCGTCGTGGTTGTTCCCAACGCTTTAGACATAGATAACGGTGTTGTAAAATTTTAAACTCATAGTATCGTAAATTGTACACTTTTTTCTGTTACATAATACAGGTTTTGATGATATGTATACCTATTGTCCGCTGATATTTCAAACCAGTTGCAATCGATTGTGATCACGACCAAACCGCATGTGTTACGTGTTCTACCATCCTGTGAAGAGTCTCTTCTAACCAATATAGTTTATTAGCTAAGAACACGCTCATTGCGACTGAGTCGAAATATTAATGTATAATAAAATATAACGGTTTAGTTATATATTAACATGGAGATTATTTGTAGTATTAGTAGGTATTATTATTATTGTATTACGTCATAACGGTGTAGAGTATTAAATCTATAGTTAGAGCAGTACCAAGCATTATGAATGATGGGACAATAATTCGTCGCTACATCAGACAAAGCACAGTTTAGACAATTGGACTGGCGTTTTATAGCACTCATGCACTTATTCATATAGAATAGGAGTTTTAGCACATATATAGCACATTTAACATGCTTTTACGCGAGGATAAGTTATGTTCTAATGTAGTTCATTCCATAAGCGTTTAAGGTAGAGCTGCTAGCCAGATTTTGTGTGATGAGAAAGATAACTATAATATGATAGAAAAACATATTATTTACATGTCGTAACCTGACTATTCTAATATTTGAAAATTATACATAGCGTTGAGGGAGTAAAAATCTATACTAATATTATAAATAGGAAACCTTTGTATTTTTGTATGTTTGTATTTTTGTATGTTTGTAACGAATTAACTCAAAAACTACTTAACCGATTTTAAAAATTCTTACACCATTAGAATGCTACATTATCCCTGAGTAACATAAGCTATATTTATTGCTAAAAAAAATAAGGATTCCTTTGCTAAAGCTTCAGTACCGTGAACCAAGGTATAAAAAAATTTGCTTAAAAATTTATTTCATCGCATACGCTGCGAAAACTATTGATGATAGAAATAAAAAAATGTTTTACAATATTAGAGAACATGTCAATATCTTCAAATAACTTCGCGATACTATATGTCCAACTATTGTAGTTATGTCACTATAACCACTTTTTGTATTTAAAGCTGACCAAAATCAGACCATGATATCATGATGATTGATACCTTCGTATTAATCCTTATCCAAATTAATCATTTCATATTCAAAACTATTTTAATACCTACAGATAACTTTTTGAATTACTGAAATAGGATATTCCGTTCAGAAGATTTTACGAATTTAGGAAATTATTTTCCTAAATTCGTAAAATACGTTTATACACCGTCGCCGCCACCGCGCAGTCACCAATGTGACCCCACGCAAAGCAGCCGAAGCGGAGGCCGGCGGACAAGGCGACGAGGGAGGGGGAGCGAAGTGCGGGGCGGGCACATCTATGAAATATGTAAGTAGTCGCGCGGTCGCATAGAGTAACTTATAGGGTACACGGTCGGCTCGTTACGCAGCGAACATATGCAACATTGAATATTTTGACTATTTTCACAGTGTATGTATATGTTATAAGGAAAAAAAAATACATACTTATGTCCTTTATAAAGATAAAATTATAAATATATTCAAAATGTTTAAAAATAAAAATACACCCGTGCGAAGCCGGGGCGGGCCGGTAGTATCAGATAAAGCTCTGTTATAATTTTTTTTAAATAAAAGTAAAGCGGTAATGTTATGCTAGTAAACTTGAAAGAACTAAGAAAGCAATCAACAAGTCATGAATATTTTTACTTTGTATAATTTTTGATGATGTAATTGAGTTGAAATTATTATAAACTCTACCACTGCTCGTTCTCAGCCATAATTTATACTTTCATTTCTGCTTTGCTACTTCTTTTTAAACTTCATATTGCCTCCAATGCAAATGAGAACATACTGATAAATATTTTTAATTAATAATTTAACAACAGTTTAAAATAATATAATTATGATTTTAAACTTAAGTCATCATGAACTGTAAACATTTTCCAATGATACAGGTACACACAATATGCTGTTAGTTAGACCCAATTACATGAATCTTAGTCACGGTTAGGGAAACTTCATTTAGTTATTCGAATATATATATATATAAATGTGTATGTCGGAGATGGTCATTAGTATAGACGTGAAACGAAACTCAGCACAATATCCGAGTGATGGCAGCACTGCCGCGATGACATCGATACTAGGCTAACATCGTGCTACAACAGAGCCTAGCTAGTGGAGTGACGTGGATCAAGCCTTAGTTTACATTCTGCGGTCGAAGAGATCGGTTCCTTCGCACTGGGAACTGTTACTGGTTTCGTTTGCCTGGTGTGAAGTGTTTGTTAACAATTAATTAAAGTGTTAACTATGTTCGACAATGCTGCTAAAACTACTGGCGTTGCCGACATATATATATATATATATATATATATATATATATAATGCAATCTTGAAATATTAACGTGCAACTACCCATATTTATATACTTTGTTAACCTTATTTTAAAATAATTTGTTAAACATATATGTTAATGTAAATTTATATCCATACGGATAATTATAATTTAATCAGATACAAATTGAAATGTCACATTTATATAAATTATTACTTTGTGTAAAATGGTTTTTATAAATATTTCAGGAATAAATGCTCTTATGTAACACTTACTAAGCCAATCTCATCGGCTTGTTCCATAATGTTTGATCAACAATGACATGGGCAATGGATCTACTGTAATGATATTTATGGACGCAGATACATTATTACGGAGATAAGTAACGTGTAGCGTTACACTAAGTATTAAGTTATTAAGTAGGTACACAATTTGTGTGATTGGTGGAAATTTTTTAAAAGTATACTAAACTTGACTTCGTTGGGGTTGAACAATTGTTCGAGATATTGTCTTAAATTCAGTTTGTGTTTGACAATTGAAATAATTGTTTAACAATTGAAGTGTAACCATTTACGAGTACTCATAAGTACCAGTTCTTGTATAAATCAATCAACAATATATATAAGCGAATTTGTAAGTATATAATATATACATAATAACATAAATTCACTTATATACTTTCGTATTCGAATAAAAGATAACATTTTGCAAATTTAAGTGTATGAAATATATATTATAAATTAAGGGTATATTTTGTTATTTATTACAGACCGTGAAGCCCATAACATAAATATCTTACAGAGTCGCATGTTTAATATACCAATATAAATTTATAACTAAGACACTTTTTTCGGCGAAGTGAGATGGCTCCGGGAAAATATGTGATAATATATATGTTATAGCGGTGTAAGTACGGTATTGTGTGTATAGAAATCACCCATTGGTGAAATCATCCATAATAGTACTTGTTAAATAATGTAATCAAATTTTAACAACATAATCTAAATAAACTGATTCGAGTATGTGCGTAAATTGTTTTTTTTTAATTAATATAAAAAAGAACCATTCTATTCACTGGGAAATCATAAAACAAAAATCAATTTAGATGGTTACTAGAAGTGAATCTGTCGATTGTCGTATAATTTATACCCTAATCACAATTTTTACTTGTATTGAAACTGCTTCTAAAACTCATCGCATTTTCTTTTCGCTTTAACCATTTTATAGGAAGTTTGCAATTTTCTCAACATCTCGCGAAGTTATAATCTAAACTTTTTCTCGTTTATGATAGTTTTAAACGATTTCATTCAATTTATCTTAATTGTTTAATATATGTAACAGATAGCAATACATCATTATTTTTTGCCTCGTTTGCTAATAGTGTAATGTTGATTTTGTTATTTTATGTTCTTTAGGGGAATTATTAATTGGTCGAAATGATTATACAAATAAATTTCAACATTTCGGTGACTACTTTGATCATTTATGCATGGGTTATTAGGATCAGCCTAATTACAGAAATTTTATTACGTGCGTAGTAAACTTGAAGAACGGACGGTATTATTGATGAAAGAGGTAAAGCAACGTTGATAGGTGATGTCAAAGGTATTCGATGACACTGGCTTGAAGAACGCTTTCGCATTGTCGTAGCGAGCTAGCAATACTTCAGAGAGAAACTCGATTTACAGTTAACACAGGCGGAATAGAAGATCGATACGCTCTTAACGATACAGTCGTTCAAAAGATTCTTCACAATTTAAAAATCATTTGTTACGATATGTACAGAAATTCAACGGAATTTTTTTACTTACTTTACTTGCTTTAATAGATGCCAAACCTTTTGTTAAAGGTTTGTAACATTACGAATACATTGAACTCGTCCATGTATCAAAATTAAAAAAGAAAACGAATTCGTTTATTCATTTAAGTATTTTGCAGTAACCCTTACGTACCTCATTATTTGCTCTTGCTACCTTTTCCAAAAGGTGCATTAACATTAAAGAGGACGAACAGCGAAAGAAACTTTAACTTTATATTGTAAATTTCATTATACCATATATTAAACCAAAATATCGCTATCTCTAATATTTAAAACTAAACATAAAAATAATATAAATAATATAATAAAAATAATATAAAAATAATGAAACGAAGGTATGTAGTATATAGTATCAATAGCTATAATATAAATTTCGACGCACGACTAAGTTTTGCCGCTGAAGACTATTCATCTCAACCTATGTAATCTTAACTACAAATACCGTTGGATCTTGTGAGAGATGTAACTGCCGACATATTGAAAAATTTACGCCATTGATATGTCTAAAATAGTGTACCCAAAATTGTGAAATTTATCCAACTGGACCTAACTGTAATTCCATGATTGAAATGTAGATAATAAGAAAAAGCTATTTTCCTCGACAAATTGGACAAAGAAATAATGCAGTTATGTACGATAGGAGATAGGTAGTATATTAATTAATTTAATATTTCTTAGAGCATTACTATTATAAAAGGTCATTTTTGACTATACGAGCTCTAATTATCATACTCAAGAAGCTTTAGACGGCTATAAATCGCCCAATAGACACGATGAAATACAGTATGGATATTTAAACCTTAGATTGACCAGTCATGCTTCGCTAGGGATTAACTGTGTTGCATGTGGCGTAATCCTAAGATTAATACGTATCTATCTTATTAACGCTTGACATTGCCATTCTTTTTTACGTATTTTATTTATTTGTATACATTGCATGACTTCTTTAGCAAACTACTGAAGGGCAAAGGACTCTCCTGGTAACTTAAAAACGTGAAGCTGCAACAACTCGGGTTAGTTTATAAATGGTAAATATGCCAAAAAAAAATATTATACCAAAGTTTTTATGTCAAGACTGGTGACGAAGAAAGTGATCATGAAGTTTGCCACTAGCGGTCGGACCCTCCAAATACTAACCGTGCCCCAAATTGCTTTACTCCATCGATTACTTACTGACCGTGTAACTACTGAACGATTTGAAATATTCAATTAATAACTACAATATCTTTATTTATTACTGGTTCGTCTTGACTTTGTTGGAATTAAACAATTACATATAAATACAATATATATATATATATATATTGGCATCCATCCGGAATAATATATCTTCAAAAAGGCAAAATAAGTATCCAAATAGAAGTCGTGGTTCCGGAGAAACGCTAAACGCATATTTTCTCTTTATATGTTTATTGTACTATATTAATTTTGCCGAGGTGATGGTTCTTAGATATAAATAATAGAACTTAAGTTGTATTCAAATAGATAATTTACATTTAAATATCATATCAACGCCTATAATAAGATCACTTAGTTATGAAATCGTGTACCTACAGAAATAGTTGACATCAGATCTGTTCATGTCACGCTCGTTTGAATGACAATTGATTCACGGTAACACGATCATTGAGTCGGTTGATATAAATCTGCAATTTTGTATTTCATTCGACAATATTTTTACAAAAATATTATGTGTATTATATATTAAAATATATATTAATAACCGGTACCGAAATTAAATAAATATCGGTTAATGGTTACTGAACTGATTCTGCTATTTCTTTATTTATCTGGTATTCCTGATGAAAATTAATGAATTATATGCTTATATTCAATTTACAAAATATCTGAAAAACTGAGTGTGTTGCAAATTTATCGTCCATTGCCAGTTCAATAAAGTTACCGCCTGGATGAAGCAGTTATATACGAAGCGTCGACGATTAAATACTGCGATTTGCATTACAAAAGGAACAGCAGCGCACAGTAGCCCTATGATCACCGACAAAAGCCACATGAAAGAGATATCCGGTTTTTTGTAACACGTACCATTGATTATAAGAAACCATAAATGTCAGCACTTAAGATGTTGAAATGGAGGTAACAATGAAATAACAAAAAAATCAAATATAAATTTTTGGTTTGTCTGTATAACTACATATTTTCTATAAAATTCCAATTGATCTTAAACTACGTGGATTTTACTATAGTTCTTTTAATTTCAGTCTAACAGAAAGAAGAAGGGGAACCCTGTTTGTGGTTTTGCTCAATTTGTTGAGTTCGAAACTTGTGTCCTTTTAATATATTATCAAGTAACGTTAGCAAACCCGATTTCGTGTCGTTTCGGGAAACCGGTGGATATATATATATAAAACTTTTTAATTACATTGTGGTTACTTTCTCCTCCCTCCTGATGCTACATGAGTATTATTCGTACAATTAAAAATGATTCCCGAAACGAAGTGAAAATGGAACACTACTTACAGAATAACGGGAAAATAAAAAAGACGACAAATAAACGCCATTTGTCGTATTTCCTTTGTTTTATTATGATTATTACTATAATGTTATTTGGTCAGGTTAATGTTTTAGGGTTCGGTATATGTGTTGGAAAATGTAAAATAAAATGTATATGTATCTCGGCGCCTGGTCGCGAGGTAGCATCGTCGGAGAACAAAAGCAATAGAAAATTATAAAATTAATTTTATTAAGTATCACAGCACAACATAATTCCTCTTTTATTCACTAGAGAGGTCTTTTCAAACCGAAGATTGCAAATATAATGAACTTATCTTTAGTTTTAATATGGAAGTGATGAATATAAATCAAAATTAAAAGTAAGTTTCATTGTGTTTTTCAATGTTATAGCTACATCTAAATTTTAATATAGTAATAGTTTATTTCATTAATTCAAGAGTACTCAATTTTTCACAACATGGCGCTGTGTAATCGTCGCGCCCATATTTACTATATGTATATGCGGGTAAGAAGTTCTTTGTCGTAACAACTCAAAAATCACTTCAAAAATATTATTCCACGTGCCAACACTCCACACTTGTTAAAATTATTACCTAACTATAAAGTATATATATACAGGCTGCTCAATCTCAGAACAAATATCGTGGAAACCAGACGATTATAATGGCACAAAGTAGGGTAACACAACAATTTCCTTTAAACGAGCCTAGCTGTTATGATTTTTAATTTTGTAGTATTATAGATTCCACTACATGAGGAGTACTAACTTCTATAAATAACAATGACAATATTCCAAGTATAAGATATTTGGTTTGATGTCCATGTACATACATATCACTTAAAAATACTTATAAATAATAGTAGTACAAAACATTATGTAATATTAAGTAGATATTTAAATAATACTAAAAATTAATAATAAATGACGAATATATGCACTATAAATCGTCAATTACACATTTAAATATTTTTATGGTAGGTATATCAATTGTTATAAGCATATAATCTATAATATAATGTATGCCACAGATTCTATGGTCTCTCTAGTCTATCCAACCAACAACTTATCAGTTTTTCAACATCAAACGTCATTTTCCATTTTTCTGTGTAGCTAACTTCGTGGTGTCGATTTTATGTAACGGTGAGCGTGCGTATTGTTAAAATTCATATTTTTTTTCAAACGTGCCAAAATAAGTATATCTTCAAAAATTTTATAAAATGTTTAAATTTGATACACATATAAAGTTTGGTGATTTGATGATTCTTATATTTTACAGACCCTAATACGACGTCTACATCATTATAATATTTTGTGGTCATATAACAATTTCCATCTTTGTAACTTACGCTTAACTAAAGGTTCTTAATCTTCAGAATGCCGAGATACGCGCTCGCTTATACGCAAATTGAGTTTTAATTACCGCCGGCTTCTACAGCGTTCCGATCCATCAACTTGACGCACTATTGTCTGCAACCGTTGCCTAATCACAACTGCTGAGGTGCTAAGCTACCCGGCCGTGGTTCTAAATTACAAGGCGCATAAGCTCTCATCATTTTACGACGTCAATTGTTCAAAGTGACGGCGCTTTGTGGTGCTCTACATGAGTAGGTTACAAGTGTTGTGTACCCACGTACAGAATATGCATTGGAAATTCATTACTATATTATAGATATAATAATTATGCGATGTTATTGTACACTGTACTGTAATTAGAAGCACTATTCAAATGCATATGTTATTACAAACAATGTCATTGATATGGCGTAAAGCTCCAGTGGAATTTCTCGACTAATTGAGGTGCAAATCGAATTATGATGTCATTCCAGTTAATAATCTTGAAATCTAACGAATAACGAGTACTTGATTGAACGATCCATGGATGAAAAGTTTATTAGAAAAAAAAAATATTTTCTATTTTTTATTAAGTCTTTATTGCACCTTACTTAAGTATAGGAACAAAAAGCGGACCTAATGCTAGAAGTATTCTATCCCAATCAATGTTTGAGCTATGGGAAAACAATAAAGGCGGTTAAATAACAAAGAAAATTAATATTATTAACTAAAATATGATGCTATCAACATGAAAATACGATACAACATATATTTATAAAATAATACTTACATACATGCGTATTTACAAATGCATATACTAAATATCCATATAAACATACACATTATAAATATACAAACAACAATTCCTGAACATACTCTCCATAAGAACTCTCCCTATAGAAGACCGAGAGGCTGGCAACCCTGCGTCTGTGCTTAAGGCTTTGCAGATTTGTTTCAACCAAATCCAGGTCACCAATGAGCCTCTTTGCACATCTCATCGAGTCCCACACAGATAGATGACATTTGGCAATTTAGATTGATAATGATTTGATTTACAAAATATATTTTATTGATCTATGACAAAATATAATTTATATGATCGATGACAAATGTTAACGTTTAGTGCCGTAGTTAACAAGTTCAATCTAATAAGTATAAGCTAATAAGTATACTCAAAAATAAATTACCCTCATTCACTTCATAAGATTCACTTATGAATTATATACCAATCACATTATTTTGGTGTTATAATATACAAATCATCTGATAAAAAATTGTGAGCAAAGAGGGAATTTGAAGACTGTTCTCCGTAGCGAAGCGAGGTCGGGTTACATGGAAAACATTTGGTTCTTACACGCATTATAAGCGTATCAGAAAAACAATGATAAAATGCCTATTCATGTCTGCTAACAGACTTTCATTGACTGTGATTGATATGGGTAAGAAAATTTCGATTTGTTAATAAAACTACTTAGAAGACAAAAGAGAATTCGGGAGTAAATTCTTGCAACCGCCGCTAAACAACACATTTAATGTTATACTTGTCGGATGGACAGCATTGCTGGCGTCATGGTCAGATATCTTCGCGGGCGGATAATTGTTAATTGAGCAGAGTAACGCTTCCACAAGAATTCACTGTTAATGATATGCTACGAAGATTCTCGAACCATAAACAGAAAACAATAGAGGACTTAAAAAAACCAGGTAGTCATAAAATCTACCTCGAGCACATCAGGCGACTCTCGCTCGTTTATTTTGGGCAAAAGGGCGTATACTGTCGTCTTTATTTGAGCTTCTAATGTTCTATTGATTTCCGGGTATTATTATTGACTAAGGCGTAGAAAATTCTGGAAAAATGCCGCCCGTGGGTCAATCGGATCTCGAAAACGATACGAAATACCTGAGATCAACAAGTGCGACTGCGACTATTGAAATGCAATAAAGTCGTTACGGAACTAATTCCGCGTTTTCACGAACCCGTGTATCCTGAGGTGTAACAGACAGATAAAAACGAAACATGTACCAGTTCCTAACAGAGATGCATTAGTCTCCAACACGGTTGAATGCACGTAAAACCTGTCACAGGTTCTGCCTCATACCTTTTTTTTGTATCGAGGGGAAATCTTCGTAACATATCTGATCTCGTACGGAGGAACCGGATTATGTTGGATTCTTACCCACTAAAACCCACTCGGCAGTCATCCGACGCATATGAGAAGGCCCGGGATCTCATATGAACGCACCGGTGCCTCCCCTGCATGTTTTGTGTCATCCCGGAGCTCGCGACCCCGTTCCACTCTCGAGGTTTGATACTTTGACCGAGACGGGATTATCTTCACCAGGACGCCCCGCTCGGTCGCCCACCCAGGACACTCCTCGAGCGTGTGCTGTGCGTCGTCTCAGTGACACCAACAATGTTGGCATTATGTTGCTGCCTCGCGTCCAATCCGACACAGATATTCACCGAAACAGCCATGTCCGGTGAGTATATGTGTCAACCTGTTGGTAACGTTGCCTTCTCGTCGCTTGGCAAGATGGCACCAAGCGTTGGCGCGCATTCTTCTCCTCTTCCAATCGTGCGCACCACTCAAACGTTGCCCGCCGATGCGCCTGGTGCCTGAGCACCCCGAGCTCACAGTCTTTGACGTATCTGCCTCTCTGGCGAATGGAGCGAATTTGGGTAAATACCCTCACATCCATTTCCACCAGTACGTCCAGTGGCGGGAAACGTGCCAAGACAGTAGGCGCCTCATAAGATATCCTTGTGCGACCCGGATAACCCATCCAACACTGCACACCATGAAGTTTGGCTCTACAGTGCTGAATAGTCTGTTAGCCGAGTATCGACGTCATCACGGCGGTGTTGCCATCACTCGGATATCGTGCCGGATTTCATTTCACGTCTATACTAATGACCATCTCCGACATATACAATAATTTTGCAGACATGAAAAAAATTATAAAAATGCTTTTGGTATAATATAAAATAATGTGACAAATAATTGTTTATTATCTGATTGTGGCTGTTTGTGATGTCTTAATTAATTTTATCCATATTACCTGCGACACAGGGAAACTTAGTGTGGAATAACTGAAAAAACTCTCATCATAAAAATATTGCCTATATTGTTTAGGAATCGAACAATCACCGTAGTTAATGATAAATTTAAATATACACATAATTTTGAAATGTAATTACGGATAATGCCATATTCCCCCACACAGATACTTTTAAACTACTAATCCAAATAGGTCTTCACAAGTATGCACTGGAGTACGTCGTAGAGAACGCCACGAGCTTCATTAATTACATAAAGTTAGATGTGGCCGGTGATGGGTTAAAAAAAAATAATTCATTTCACGCTAGTCATCGAAAAATATGACCCAAAAAGGACCACAGTCCTTTTTAAAGTTAGTCACAGACACATTCTACTCCCGAGACCTAAAAAGTCCCCTTTACAATTTTTAGGGCAAATAATTCATAAATAACGGAGGTAGAAGTTAGGTCGAATCGTTAAAACTTCACGAACGTAAACGAACTATCACGGTAACGGTAATAGAGTTTCGAAAACACTTCATTATTTAAAGGACATTTTAGTGATTACATCCCGAATTAAAGTTTTCCTTATATGATGACTGATCTTCAATTAACATGTATAATATATTTCTATATGAGATATCTAACGTGAAGTTCACATGTTTACATATTGATCGTAAGTGCATTTATTAAAGACCGCACAATTTCTGAATAACATAGGCGATGGAGGTCATAAACATGCAATATATGTATATAGTTGATGTTTAATACCAATGATATGATTCGATTACGTCCAATGATGCAGGATCGAAGTTAATGGTATTGTATAATATAGAGTTGCGATAAGCGAGAAAAACGGAAAAACAAATCTTTCAGTTTTCTCTATCTGCACGGAAAGTTAAAACTTGTAGTTAGTTCTCCTGTTATTGTTATTCATTTAACAGCTTCTTCTATCGATAATTTCTCTAAAAATAAAGCAATGATTGATGTTTGTTAATCACAATAATATTAACGATTAGAAGCACTTTTCACATAAAAACCTAATGAGCGTTGTCACATAAAAATTCAATTTGAATCTTTTAAATACTCTCACTGAGTATTTGGATTAGATTCATTTTTTTTTTGAATTGTCTTCTTATTACGCAGGCAAACAAGTAAAGAGAATAGCTGATGGTATACACTCGTAATTACACCACTCATGGACATTTGTAACGCCAATATAATGTCGATGCCATGGGACCACGCCATGTTCATGCCGTTATGTTAAGTTAGTTAACTAAGGTTTTTCCATGATTGTTAGCTTATTTTTTTAAGTTATCTATTCAGATTAAAGTGATACGCAAGATTAAAAATTTTTACTGTATTTTTACTAACTTGTCTATTTATGTTTGATCCTATTTCCCAAAGTTAAAAGAACCTTAAATTTTTATTTGAAAAGCCTCCATGTTTCGAAATCAGCAACATGTATTTAAGTTCTACAAAATGTGCACACAAATTAGGAATGGAACAATTTCACGAAATCGGAAGTATAGACACCATTTCACCGAATAGGTACAGTAGAATACCAACCAATACAAATATTTTTAATCTCTTAAGTAACTAACGACATTTCAAGTAAAAACAAAAAAAAAAAAACAAATATAATATTCTAAGATTGTGAAACATATTTTTTTTAGGTGCCTCACCTAAGTCAGGTCAGACGCGATCATTTGTAGTAGAATTACCTACCAGGACAATACTGGCACTTCTCCGGGACGACAATATAACCGTCGATGTAGGTTGACAGACGTATCTCATTTACATTGCTTTCTAATTACAAAATTATAAAAAGCGGACACACAATATGAGTATAGAGGAAGAATTTAAAGGAATAAGTTGCTACATATGTATGTACTATATAGTAAGCTATTTCGTAACATTCAAACAACCTAACGTTCCCGTATATTCCAACAATCATACTAACTATACTAAGACCCTTGTTGGGAACTTTCGATGATTTAAACCATAACTTCGCGGCGCTTTTCCTGAAGTGCATCAAGTTCGTGAAACCGTCGCTTAAACTACGAAGTGCTTTTGATAAGTAGTAATGTTATGATAGACGACCAGTTAAAAGTTTTACTATTTTCCGCTTTAATGAAATTTTCACCGTTGCTTGATTCTAGACTAAATTTTAATGGAACTTGATATTTTGAAAATTTTATTTGTTTTGCTGCAAATACATATGACTATGTGGCGTGGACTGTAATAGATATATACAGATATCACACACACACACTCACACACACACACACATACTTTTGTAAATTTTTTGTCTTTCTATACATGTTTTTTGATAAGAAGTTGTTTTATTTATAAGGAGTAGTATGAATCTAGTTGCCCACAACACAGGGAATCCTAGTGTGGAAGCTAGAAACCAAAATTATGTTAGAAAAGAAAAGCTATAATTTTTTTTTTTTAATTTTTTAATATTTATAAATAATATTTTAGAGCAAAACAAGCTCACAAACTGTTTCTTATCTATATTTAATATTGTAGTACAAAAAATCGTAAAAAAAATGAGGTTATGGAATATGTTTCTAAAATATATTTTTTTGTATCAATAATCGACAAACGTGCAGATAGATGACCGGATGGTAAATGATTACTGTCACCTTTGAATGTCCGTAAAACCAAAGATATGAGAACAAGATATGATAATGAGGCCATTATAAAAAGGCATTCGTAGTGTGATTGTTATATGTAAAAAGCATTGCAAAATATTACTGATATAATATATTAGTTACGAAATCTGCTCGCTATTACCACAGCTCTGTTTGTCACAGCCGCGTTACTTCGATTTAAATATTAAGATAATTTGCATTCAACATGAATGACTTAACGAATCCTAATATGTATGAAAACTTCCATTGAACATTGTATAACTATGCAAGAGAACGATATCGCATAATTTCTGAAACGCTGATGTTAATTTAGTAGATAAGGATTTGAAAGAGTAAACTATATAAGGATGAACTAAATAATTTTATAAATAACTCTTAAAGATGAAATTGTCAGTTATAAATTTGTTTTGGTTCAGTTATATAATAAAATCTGCTTCAATCAATACTTAAAATGTCTACAGAAATTTTGAGGTCAGCCCAGGTCTTTAAGGTTGTCTCGAGGCAGTTCACGACAAGGCACGTAGATAGAATCCGCTCGTGGAATAAAGATGCACGAATGTGGAAAGAAAAACATTTATCTGTGTTTAAGTCAATGCTATCACAACATTTACAAATAATGTTAATAAACATTTGTTTTTTGTCATGTTAAAGGCCAACAAACCAGCTGACAGGCTACATGACGGTAAATTGTCTCCATAGCCCATACGTGTAAAACCAAAAGCATCACGCTTTCCCTACCAATATGGAAGCGGGAGACCTGCTTATAACTGACTATCAGACTCCATAATAGATATGGATGTTATGGATATAAAATTTCGGGTCTGGATACATGAATGGGATATATGAATAATATTTTACCGGTTTTGGTTACGGTTACGGATATGAAATTATTTTGGTTTATCCGATTGTTTCGGACAATTTATGTTACGGATGTAAAAAAAAATATGTTATGTATTTACAAGGTAACAGTTGGACTTTATATCTAGGTATTATTTGGTATTGCTCATACATATATTCACAGAAAATACGATAGCCTTAAAAGTTAAATAATAAAAATTATCTAAAAATGAGAACGACGCGGCCAGTGTATCACACGGCCGGCAAAAACCTGGCATAACGTGATTCATTTAGACTTCGTCACCATCCGAAATTATTCGAAACTTTATCAGATTCGGTTACAGATTCGGAAATATTTTTATTTCGGATATCTTCGATATAGCTTCGATTACAGTTAAGAAACTCCATAACATCCCTGCTCCACAACCACAATTAAGAAACATTTCACGGGTTATTCCAGAGCCATAGCAAACCAGGTAGGTAAAAAACTCTACCACTACGCAGGAGTGCTGTCGGGATTAAAGTAGTGTTACAAGTCTACTTTACGATCAAAAGAGGCCAAATACATATTTTGATTTGCGGAGTTGATTAAATTACATCGAAAGCTTCTTAAAGATTTATCTTAAGTAAAGATGTAATATTATGTGTTCATTCATGCCTGGAGGGCGACCCTACTCCGGCTCTTATAATTCTGAGCTTATTTATCCACAAGTAATACAGATTGATAGGTTGAATTTAGATATTAATATTTATAACGTGCCATTCATAAATGTGATTAGTTAGTGGAATATCGCACAAATATAAACTCCTTACTATTGATGTAGGAATAGTGAATATGCATATAATACCTAGATACACAAAGATTGGCACCCTAAGCCATTTCTTTAGAATTTTTGTTATTTTAAATTTGTCTACTACTAATACTGATATTTTTTTACCTTAAAATTTTTATATTTCTATTAAGGAGAAGGTTAATACAAAATTTAATGTATTTTTTAATAATATAATCATAAAGATTATGGTTACAAAATAAATGTTCACATTTATATAGTCATTTGCATTTGAATTCAAACATTAGCACATAAAGAAAACTATAATCATTTTCATACAGTACATTAATTGACATTAATTGGAACAGCTTGATAATTGGCATCTTAGGATATAAAAGTTATTAATTACTATATTTTTATGTTTAGGCGACTACCTAGGTATACTGCCTAATTTACCTTATAATAATATAAAGGAAGTAGGAATTTTCTACTAATAGCAGATACAAGAAAAAGAGGAAAGATTACAACCTAAGTTTGATCTTCCTCCAAAATCCGTCTTATATCTTCTACAGAGAGTTGTACGTCCTTTTTTAACTCCGCATTCTTTAAATTTCCTTGGATTCGTAGTTCTTAGTATATTTTTTTCATTATTTTAGATTTAAAATTTTTTAAATAAACAATATACAAACTGGAGAAATCAAGAAAATTTTTAAATTGGTATTGATATAAATTTTAATTTGTTATTGGTTAGACAGAAACGTGACATTAGCCTCTGTTATTTCACATAAAGAAAGTATGGAGGGCTGGGTGTTTTTTTTGTTACCTTTTGTACTATTTCACATATTTATTTACTTAAACTTTGGCCTATACAAAAAGTAAAGTTACAAGGCGGACAAAACCCTAAAAGCATAGTCAATAATTATGAAACATAATTGTATATACCATATGATCCATAAATATATAGAAAATAAATAAGGGATATGATGATAACAAGTTTAAAATAACATGCCCACTTTGTAAAGTGAACCTGAAGTCTCCTTTTCAAGGTTGTTCTACTAACAGGTTTGCGAAAATCATTAGGGGGGGTATTCCAAAGTTGAGCAGTTTGAACAGTAAATGAGCTGTACAGGAAACCAGATTGGTGAAGTGCTACAGAGAGAGTCAGCGTATCAAAAAAGCGAAACTGCCGTTCATAGGTATCACTTACAAAATGAAAATTTTGTTTCAAATAATATGACGAAAAAACATCATCGTCATCAGAGAGTCGAAAGTATTGCTGATTTGTCTCCTACATTGATTAAGAAGCCATTTAAGCTGCAAACGATATGATGAACCATGATCGTATTTCCGAAGACCGAAAAAGAATGGGATACAGTGAAAAGATAATCCAGTTTATTTAAGAGACCTTCATTAAGATTAGTGAAACACGCATCAGCATAATCGTTTAGGGCATACTACATTCCTGACTTGATTAATGAAATATGTAAGTTGTTCCAGCAAGCTTAAAGAATAAGAAATCGAGAAGCATTTTTATCATACTTTTGCATGCAGGTAGAAGATAGTACTTAAAAATGATTTCATGTCTTTCTTGAAGCCTTTAAAAAGCTCAAAATTCATAAAATATTATTTGGCACTAAGTATAAACAGAATATTGTGAACTTATTGCGTATACTGACGTCATCACGAAGCGCGCCATAATGGCGGCGCTTATAAGGCCCCAACAATAACGCAATTTTAAAACATTAATTGTAAATTAATATTGTCTTTCCTATGGTTGAAGTATATGATTGCATAAAACGGGTTTTGTAACGGCAGAATAAACAGCATATAACTTATATGTGGCATTTAAGCCTCACAATGTAAATTTAAACAGAAGCCCAGTAACAGAAAATTTATGGGTTGTGTTGAGGCCCGGCTACTCATTTGTCAGTATGATAAATTTCAAAAAACTAATTGAGATAAAAAAAAAACGGTTCAGGATCCTTAGAAAACAAAAAAATGCAAAAAAAAACTCTTATTTTGGTCACAGAACAAAAAAGACCCTAACAGAATATATATTACATTTTAGGTCATGTAGTAAGAAAATAGTAGTACCTACTCGCAGTTCGCAAAGAAGCTCGTCTCACTCAGCTCGTGATACTATATGGAACATTTTACAGTTCTTAAATAGGTAAGTAGAAATAATCGCAGGTTTATTATATTTATCTTTGACTTCGCTGTAAAACTAGGTTACATAGATTATTAGACTAGGTAAGATTAGGTTTCATAGAAAGAGGTTATACCTTCTCAGTGTGTTTAATCGTATTTTTGTAAATTTGTTTACCTATAACCTTTTTAAGTAATATGATCTCACTTATATATTTAATACATAAAAAGCAATATAAGCAAAGGTATATATTTTAAAGAGACTTTGGTAAACTTACTATCATTGTAAAACTAAAAAATGTCGTTTACTGATACTAATATTATAGTTATTTTATTACGAATTCATTTTGCAAGGGAAATGATTATGTAAAGTGGGTAACACATCAAAAAATTTGTAAACATTACTTGACCCGTGTACAATTTTGACAACGAAGATTTAATTCACTTGTAAATTGACATGTAAATATGGGAATGAAGCAACCCAAGTAACTTACAATCGTAATCAAATCATCGAAGTTTTCTACATATCTAGCATAATTATTACAATAGTTCCTAACTTAAGACACACTGAACACGACTTGATCTAATTAATTTCCAACTATCTACACATAGAACGCTAAGTATTACATGTGGGTACTTCCGTTATATAATGTTATGTCAAATCAAATCAAAATCATTTAGGTATTCTGTAAATACACTTATGCGCGTCATTCATTTGCTTTTACTACAGTTTCGAAAAGGTGATTTAACATTGAGAAGAAGAAACAGCGAAAGAAACTCATCAGCACATCTTTTAAAACAACACATGGCTATTACAAAGTAAGTTTAAAGCTGCTGGGAACTGGTTTCGATACTATTATTTCCAGACGTCCTTGTCATTAATATATTCATCTATAATATATTATTTACCTATATGCTGTACTTTAAAGTGTTGCTTAAAAGTTCCAACAGGTAACACGCGTGTCAACTTTGGATCCTTATTGTAAAAACAAACTCCAAGTCCCATAAAATAAAACTGAACCTATTAAAGACGATATGAAGACGTAACCAAATTAAGCATATTTCTTGTTTCATGACTGTGTATCACTTTTCTGCTTGTACAGATTGTTTTTTTAAAAATCACATATTGACTAGTCACGGTAGATGCCTGGCCACTGTAGATAAATATTTACATTAATTGACCCAGGTTTCCGAACCTAAGGGTAATTACCCCTACCACCTGCAGCTATTCTACAAAGGAATAAAGAGATTTTGAGAATGAATAGATAGCAAAAAGATAATATATTAAATAAAATTAAAAATTAGCGGTATGTATGAATGTATCGCTTGACTGTTTTAAAAAAAATTGTGGCCAAACAGCATTGCGTGAGTCTCAAAATAGATAGACCTAGAACCTGTCCAACTTTAATTTTTGTTCAACTTTAATGCCGATAAGTAGCAGGAACATGAAGTAATTGGCCAAACCCGAGTCACCACCGCCAGACAATGACACTATGAGTATCACTCAGCGGATTAAATTGAACCAGTAAATTTTCATCAACCTGGCAATGACTTAAGTAAAGAATAGGTTTTTGTTTGCCTTAATTAAATCAAAAAGCAAAAAAAAAGCTATTTCAGTCTCTTCAATATACAATAAGTTGGACGAAAGCAAGTTCTTATGTACTTATATGCAGGCAGTGGCGAGACACGTAGGGACCCATTCGTGTGAGCGGTAAAAACGTGATCCTCTGACTCAATATTTTACGAAGGTTTGATTTAGTTTTTTTATAAGTAAACAAGAATGACAGAGGACTTATACACATACTTTGACTATCATAAATCGTATCGTTATATTCACCTGAAAAAAAAATTTTTTGTTCGTGCCCACGAGTAGCATCAGATATGAAATAATAGGTATAATTAAAATAGTTTAGTAGTAATATCACCAGACCCCTCCATAGCAGTATAGCATAGCATACTCAATGTGCTGGCAGTATTTTCTCATTATAAAACAGTGCTTCCAAGCTGAACGAGGAAGTTTGCTCTCGATTTGCATGTCTTGTTTAAATTTAATCTTTGTCTTACTTAAAAGATAATGAGCATCGGTCTTATGGATTAAGAGTCTCAACTTCGAAAGCTTTAAAAGAATATATGGTTTCGAGACCCCCGAAAAAATAATGATATAGAATGTATTAAATTGTATTGTCATTAAAACTAAAGGTGTAACAAATATCAGATCAATCTATAAACAGGAAGGGAGTCAAATTTCAATGACTAAATGTTACCCAAACAGGGCAAGCTAAATAAAACCATTTAAAAAATAAGATAACCGAAAACATTAGTGAATTGCAGTAGGTTACGTATTTCGATACGGTTAATATATAAAAAAAATATAAAAAATAAATTTTGTTATAAAAATAGGTAAAAGTTATATAAAAAAATATGTGTTATCGTAAAACAAATGAACAACTTTTATGCACAAAATTATATACAAACGAGTATATCTTAGTAATTTGCCGAAAATAAATTACAAATCTGCATTTGATAATTTATAATTTTATAAAAAATATAGCTAGATTTCGTGGATTTTATTAAATCTTACTTAGGAACTTGGATTGGATTGGATAGATAACTTGTAACAAGCGGTTACCCCGCTTCCATCTTGGCTAGTAATGCACCAGGGATGCTTTTAGTATTAAGTACAATCACAGGCAGCGGTAACAATTTGTCATCAGGTAAATGATGGTAGCAGCAGGCCCGTCCGCTGGTTTCTGGGCAGTATATATAAAAAAATTGTTTTCATTTACAGTTCGTTAATTCGGAGTATTAAGTAAAAGCATCAAGTTTTATACGAAGACACTATTAAATTTAAATATCAATGTGCTCAAATGATTTTAATCGCTTAAGTTAAGTTTGGGGGGAGGTCACCGGAAGAGCTATAAGATGAAACACGTCTGTTCTTGATAACGTCTCGTTTAGTCCTTCAATACTTACTTACTAATGACATAGCGACAGTTACATTCTACATCATAACTTTACAGACATGCACAGTAATATACCAAAACTACTAAGTATTTATAATTATGTACTGTTGTAATAGGTACAAAAATGCACTACATAAATGCACCGACCGCAATTGAACGCCCTTCAAGCGAGTAGACATTAGTAATTATGCGTCCGTGTGTTAGCATGTTGGTCACAGTAAAACGTTATAGCGTGATGCAAGGCTTTTTTTATGCTTTTTTTTAAGGCTTTATGGCTTTATATCTTTTTTTTATTTTTATTACAATAAGGTTACGTGAAAATATCAAGTTATACTTTAGGTACAGTACTCTAAGTTAACCAATGGCTAACATACTAATATCACCAAATGTCTACGCTTTGTTTCATGGCATTGTTACATAATATATTAATATATATTATTGTATACAATAAAATTAAATTATAATATATAATAATAATAATATATATTATAATTAATTTATATTTAACATACTATACAAAAAAAACTTAAAGTGAATAAATATCAAAAGAAGTTCGATTATTTCAAAATTTTGAAACGAATTTAAATTGATCTTTATCAAAGTAGACAGTAATTTAATTCGTTTGAGGTCTTGTGATAGTAGAATACCTGAACCATTTTAGAAAAAGTTTTATAGCAGAGAGTTTTAATCTGAAAAAGAAAATAATATATTTTTACTTTTCGACTGAAATTTGTTATTTTTTTTTATTTATATTGATTCTTTAAAATAAATTATTGTATACACAGCATTTGATCATCGGCAACATCGTTTGTTTTAACTGAAATAAGTATATACAATAATATATAAAGTGGATTTTAGAAGCTCGACAAATGTTAATAAATTTTCATTCTACATAAATTTATAATTTCAAAGGATTGGACATTGGACGAAATAAATTTGGGAACCTGTTATTCAATGGCGAAATTCAATCAAAATTTAACCAAGCAGCTATAATATAACAATGTACAATTTTTTTGTCCAATATTTTGAACAAAAAAGTTGTCCCTTTTATTAAAGGAATTCATTAATATTCGTCAGAAAACTCAATTTTATTCGATCGTTAATAAAGGCTTACACCAGTTCTATAATACAAATGTATAAAATAGACACTTGAACGAAACACTTCCTATCTCTTTATGTTAATCGTTTTAAAAGTTAATAAAATAGTTACATAGTGACTAGTTAAATTAAATTAAACAGGCACACAAAACAGCTTACTCCGTTCGTCGTTGAATTAAAGCTACCAAGACGAGAGTCTTGAAGCATTACTTTTAACTTTTCCTTGTTCCATAAATATACCAGTTGTCAGACGATATTAGCGTTTTAGCCTTTAAACTGGAAATATTTGGAGCTTCTTCACGTAACCTGATTAACGTCTCAGTTTCTTTCAATTATGCAATGACTTTTACAATATTAAAATATATATTTTACTTTCTTATAAGATTATCGAATACTCTTTACACAATTTATTCCAAATCATATAATAAATACCTAAAGAAATGTGTATCTAAATGTGGCTTTACGTAAAACTCTATTGAGTGGATTGGTATTTTTGACAGAAATACGTACATTTACAGTATACTTACTTCTACAGCTAATAGAGCAGTCTTCGTATTTGATCAAGTAGGTTTTTAGCGATAGAAACGAGCACACAGACCACCTGATAGTAAGTGATCACCATCGCCCATACACGTTCGCAACATCTAAGATAATACCGACAGGTTTCTGACCGAGATGGGAGTGAGGAACCAGCTTATTACTAATAGCTCCACGACACTGCAAGTGGAACATATTATAACATTTCACAATTAATTTTAGAAAGAGCATGGTATCACCATATACGAATTTCGTTTGGTTTAACGTAGGTTGTACAGAACCCGGCGGTCTCCAACATGAGGGATCGCTTACCATGGTCTAGTGCGTTATTAGTGGGATGTACGACTAGAAAAGGCTAGTTTGTATTCGAGGATGGAAAAAGCCCCTTCCACCCCAAATATATACTAAAAATACTATAGTTATTATTATTTTAACTTATCTACAAGCCAATATGGCTACTGTCAATTCGCATCGATCGACGGAGTTAAGCAACGCTACCCTGGAGTCAGGAATTCATTGGGTGACCGATGACCACAGACGACAAAATTACAATAGCACTTCCCAGGTGTAAAGAAGATTTTATGCCGTCGTTACCATTGTTATACAGTGTTGTTTATTATACAGTAGCCGTTAAGTCTTCTTAGAGGCATAATCATTTCCGACACTCGAGGTGAAATTCTCCATAATATTTTCACGTTGTGATGTATTTTGCCAGGCCTCGTCAATTAGGTGGAGTGGCCCAACCAAGTGTCCTGCGGTGGACCGCTAATGGGTTGATGAAGCATCCACAATCTATATTTATACTAATATTATAAAGAGGAAAGTTTTGTATTTTTGTATGTTTATAACGAATAAACTCAAAAACTACTGATCCGATTTTAAAAATTTTTTCACCATTAGAATGCTACATTATCCCTTAGTAACATAGGCTATATTTATTATTAGAAAAAATATGTGATCCTTCGTAACGTTCATTTTTACACCTTGGTTCAGTAACGTGAACCAAGGTGTAAAAATGTAAATAAAAGACTCTAAAAAAATAAACCTATCTATACTAATAAAAAAAAATTGGAGCGTCTGTTTGTAATATTAAAATAACCGCTTTTAACTACATGCATATGAATGTATATACGGTACATATTCCAAAATAACATTTTTTACAATTTTTGTCTGTCTGTCTGTTTGTTCCGGCTAATCTCTGAAACGGCTGGACTGATTTTGACGGGACTTTCACTGACGGGTAACTGTTGTAATAAGGAGTAACTTAGGCTACTTTTATTTCTAATAAATAACTTTTTTGTTAAATTCCACGCAGACGAAGTCGCAGGCACAGCTAGTTACAAATAAATTATTTGAGTACATAAAACAAAAAAAATCAATTTTAATAAAAATGTATATGTTATAAAAATAATAAAAATAGGTTGGCAAGTACAAATTTAAAATTTTGTAGCATGACCTCTGCACGTTACAGAAATAAAACAATATCAATTAAACTTTTTGACTACAACGAACAACGAGAAAAATAAAATATTAAAAAAAAATAAAATATAGATGGATAGCCGTGCAGAAGGAATGCTACGTTTGCTCCAATCGCAGCCGCGAGCGGTACGGTCTTCCCTACGTCACCGGTCGCTCGCCAGCAAGTAGTGATCGGCTGTTATTGTGTTCGGGATTGGATGTACGTTCTGTGTTGAAGGAATACAGTGAAGTGAGTTAACTACTATAATTTAAAGAAAATAATACACACCTATGTCCTTTATAAAGATAAAATTATAAATATATTTCAAAATGTTTAAAAATAAAAGTACACCCGTGCGAAGCCGATGTGGGCCCCTAGTGGGTTATAAAGCTAGGCAATAATTTCAAAACACACAAAAATGTATGAGTCTGTATTGATTTTACATCTCTTACATTACTCACACACACATCTCTTTTGACATTTTACATGTCTTTTTATATCGTACCATCTTTTATGTATACAACAAATGTTTTGCTGAAAAACTTGAGTTCGTTGGAGACTAATTCACACACTTTGAAAGACCCAGTCACAAGGTTTTGCCCTCTCCAAAATGTTTACGTGACGAGAGAGCTGTGTGCATCTGCTAACAATGCCGCTTGGAAAATTTAACTCGGCAAACTAAGGCGGCATCACTTTCTGGAAACATATACATCATATACATCCAACAAAGTCGACTACAATATCTTAGTAGCTATTCTTTTTCTTTTAAAGTTCTTACCCATTGTTTTATTAGTTTTAGGAATACCCTCACGGCCACTAACAGTTTATTCACGACAAAACAGCTTCAAACACATTTCTTTCTTCCAATTGTAATTTCTATATATACATGTTGATTTCATTGTTATAATTTACTTAATTTTTATAGCAAACCCGATTTCTAATATTTCAACAAACATGAAAATTCTTCATCATAATTAAATATTGAACACTGCAGAAAATGTATACTAGAATTTCATCTTAAGTTTATACTGAAACATATGATTGTATTAAGCCGGCGACAGCGAATAGGTACATTATTAAAAACGCATTCTAATTTTTTAATGTAATTGATAATACCTAACAAGTTTTATGCCGATATTTCGACCGATGTATAAGCTACTCGTATCAACCTCCTTCTAAAGTTATCCATTTTAATGTACTCGTATATTGGTTGACTGCAGGCCACTAACCAGGCTACGCGTGGTTGACGACTTGGTGTAATGGATGTTTATGAGCAGCGGTGACTACTTACCATCAGAGCAATCTATAAATAATAAAGAAATAAATGGAAACACACTTGAGACGACTAAGTTACAACTGTACAGTTCAATTCAATAACAGCTATCTTAGGAGGCTTTAATCTTTAGAAGCGCGATTTTGGCTCTTTTTGGGAATTCTAATTTATAATCATCATCATTTCAACCCGTAAATTGTCTCACTGCTAGGCTCGGGTCTCCTCTCATAATGAGAGGGGTTAAGGTTATAGTTTGCCACGCTGGCCAAGTGCGGGTTGGCAGACTGCACACACCTTGAGAACATTATGAAGAACTCTCAGGTGTGCAATTATTCTCACGATACTTTCCTTCACCGACACAAGTTATAAATAATTTGAATAACACATACACATAATTTGAAAAATTAAAGGTGCGGGACGGATTCGTACTCGAGTTTCCCATGCGGGAGACCGACATTTAAACCATTAGTTTATCATAAGCTGTCACTAGATTTACATGTAATCATTAAGTATTAATAAAACGGCAAATTTTACATATTACACATTACACATGTGTCCAATAGGCCAATAAACCAGTACGGCAGCTGGCTTTAGAACATTACAATAAAGATAATAAAAATTAATGAACCCTTGTTTATTCACTAAAACTTATCTCGCGCGTATCATTCAATTCACACGCACAAGAATAAACAATGGGATACTGACTTACTAAAAATATTACGACATGAAATAATAGGAGGTACACATTTACACTAATATAAAGGTAGGTAGATCTACTACACCTCGTTAAAGTCAGCGACTTTAAGTATCATAATTTAACATACTTATCGAAGTATATACATAGCTTATTGCAATATTGTTTATGTTTTAACTGGTAGGTCTTGTACTAATTTTTAGGAAATCTCTATACACAATACGTTGATGTAAAGATAATGAATATTGCAAATTGTATATGATTTAACTTTTCCATTACTTTTCAGGCATAAACTTATCATTAACACTATGTACATTTCACTTAGAAGCTCTTAAAGTTAATCACATTTCACAATTAATTAACATGTAGGAAATGTATTCACTCGTAAAGTAAGAAGAAAAGTAAGTAAAGAGTAACGCTCACCTACATGTACTTTACTACTGAAATTCCAACGAATCTTTTAAATACAGAAATGGTCACACATTTACACCCCATACTAGGATTCCCGATGTTTCGGGTAGCATGGGCACATAAATATGAAATCAAAAACACCTTTGACAGTTAAATGTTTTCCCCGGCCGGGAATCTAACCGGGACTCTTGCTTTGTAAACAGGGGTCATTACCACTACGGGGTCGGGAGTTTTAAACTTATTAAACAGTTGGAAATCGTGATCAACCAAGAACCAGTCAATAATTTAAAAACCAAGTGAAAATAAATCAATGTACATTTCAAACCATAAGGAGGTTAACAGGAACCTTCGAAATAATTGAAAATAGACTAAAATCCCAAACTGATGAAATTTTGACACAGAATGACATTATTTCGTTACCTAATGACTTAACTTTCAATACGGCAATAATAATAAACATATGGCAGCTGTAGACACTCGTCGAGTAAAGACTGAACGTAAATATGTGACACGCTCAAGTCTGCTCTCTAGGTTACCAAACATGAATACTAAAGACTAAGCTAAAAAAACCAAGTGTATAGAGATTGCACTACCAAATGTGCAGAAAGTAGGCAAAATCCTTAAATTAAACAATGAATCATTGACTATGGAACAATCCACAGATTTTTTATGTGTCACCTTAGATAGTAAGCTACAGTGGGGCGCCCAGATATCGGTTCTCGCAGGTAAACTTAGTAGGTGTGTTTACGCTGTTAGGAAGTACGACTAATTACGGACGTAGAGATAGCTGGACTTGTTTATTTTGCCTATTTTCATAGTCTTTCGTCTTACAGTATCCTAATGTGGGGTAAATCAGCGGATATTGTATATAAATATATTGATATTGTATATATATATTTAATATTTGTATTACAGAAAATACCAATCAGAGCTACATACAAAATAAAGTCACGTGAGTCATCAAGGGAAAAATTTAAAGAAACAGGTGTACTCACCGCAGCCAGTAAATATATGTATAGTAATTAAGTATTTATTACAAAAATTAAATATGTACAAGCAGAAAAGTGATACACACAATTTTGAAACAAGAAATAGACATAATTAGGTTACGTCTTCATATCGTCTTCAAAAGGTTCAGCGTTCTTTTATGGGGCTTGGAGTTCATTTTTGCAATAAGGTTCCAAACTTGACACGTGAGTTACCCATTGGATCTTTTAAAATAAAACTCAAAGGATATTTTAGTACAGATGAATATATTAATGACAAGGACACCTAGAAACAATAGTGTCGAAACCAGGTCCGCACAAGTTTAAACTTTTGTAATTACCATGTGGTGTTTTAAAAGATGTGCTGAGGAGTTTCTTTTGTTGTATTTTCTCCTCAACGTTAAAACACCTTTTCGAAACGGTAGTAGAAGCAAAAATGACGTGCATAAGTGTTTACAAAATATCTACATGATCAAATGATTTTGAATTTGAACATTAACAATAATATTATATTTATTTGAATATTAACAATAATAATTCTTAATTATTAATAATAATTCTCTTGAATAATTTCTGAATAACGCAAAAAAAACCATAAAACTATAATAAACCAACTCATGCGATCTTTTTTTCTATCTGCCTACTTTAAGTACGACCTGTAATGGTAAAAAAGTTCCCGAGCTCTGTTATATACCTACGTCGTAGTACATACGTGAATGTTTAGAATTTTAGATTATTAGTGCGATGCAGCGTTTGCATTAAAAGGATTATATATTAAACCAAAAGTAATATATATTCAAGTAGGTATAACCAGTGGCAGACGTAAATAAGTAAATAAATTGTGTTCGTGTTCAACAACAGAAACGGCAAAAATGTGCAACCGCCACAAAGAAAGAGGAACCCGAAGCATGAACGAAATTTATCATTAAAATTGTTGTGGTTAAAAGTTTCCTGCAGCAACACATAAAATACCCATAAATCATACTGCTTTTCCAAAATTACAATTTTGGTAAAATTTAAAAACTGATTAAACTAAGTGAGGTTCTTTGTTACGCATTTTTCCTTCAGTTTTTAAAATTAAAAAATACAGTTATCCCCGTTTCAGAGAAACGGTTATATTTATAAGGAATTTTTTCGCTTTAACGCAACTACAAGAGCGTCTAATCTTGTCTAATTATAATCACTTTTCAAATATTTATAGATTAATACCTACATGAAAAGGCACAAAGTGTACTTTGATTCTATCGTTCTTGCAGGTCACATACTGCATCATGAGTCATTTTACGATACCATACACAGCTAATACTTCAATTTAATACGTTTCGGCTTACATGAGGCTTATACATCTAATCCTAGCTTGTAGACGTCACTGCACCTGAGTCACCCAAACTAATCAGAGGGTACTGCATGCAGGGTGATAAGGACTACTTGCCTTGGTGGTAGACCCTGTTTTCCGGATCAACCGTGACATATTTTTAATATTTCAACATCTTTTTTATATTGAAAATCAGTTAACATGTGATAAATTATCATAACTTTCGTTACTTAAAAAAAGCTACTATTAATTTATGGTTAGGTTCAAGTACAACATATTTTCATCACTCGTCAGATATAATAATGTTATTGTCGCCATTGCTTTTTCGATTCTATTGAAATCCGAATCACCACATTCAGAACTACATGATATTATTGCGCACACGTATGATAACAACACAAAATGTCCTGCTGAAAATTGTAACTGTCCTAAATTGGAACGTGTATTTGGGTAATCAATCTAAGTATTTGAGAATAATCTTATATTATAAAATCACATTATTGAAGAAGACATACAATTACAATCAGATGTAAATAACTTAATGCACTGTTCAGGAAAATTAGACATGTCGCTAACAAAAAGATTTGAAAGCGCATATCGTTCATTACTTAAAGTGAGCAATTTTCTACCTTTCAAGTACCCTACAAAATCATTGTGCGAGAATGTGGATCTGTGCGTAATTTTTTTATGTTAAAGCTCATTTTAAATTAACATAAACATTCTTCTACTGCAGTGTCCATTCCGATTAAGCGTTGGGCTGACAGTTTTCAAAATAAATAAATTTAAAAGTTTAAAAAAATAGAAAATTGATAATCTGAACTCATTTGCTCTAAAAAAGGTAATGACTTATATCCTATACAGTTTTACCTATGACGAGACTGAAGTCCTTCTTTCAATTCTTAAATAACGTCATATAATATCTCTAATCAATTATTTCCTACACGCCTTATTAAATAACTAAAATAAATAATAAAAATAAAACTATTAATATTATAAGCAGGTACATGCTCCAAAAATGTCAAACAAAGTCAAATTATGAGTAAAAGCAAATTACGAGTAAGCGCTCAAATTGTCTAGACCAATTAGCGTTTAATTAAATTTTTAATTTTAAACTTAGAAGGCTGTAGCTCAGTTCAAATGAAAACCTACAACTTAAACTAGATGATTTAATACTTCATGTTCGAGTAACAATATTATGTCTCTCATTTGAATTTATTCAAATATTTAAATGAAAAATATAATTAAAATGTGGAACGTACGTCACATGTGTCTAAATTTACCGCTTCTAGTTAAAACAAAATATAATAATAATTTAGGTATATAATTATTGTAAAAACCGTCAAGTATAAGAGGCGAATCCCCTTTGTCATCTTGACCATGCATCCCAGAAAAGACCCATTCTGTTTGGGAATTATAAACAATTTGGGTACTTGGAAATTAGAAAGGTAGCTTTATTTCCGCTTCTTACAATACCTCACTGAATATGTTACTTTTTGTTTTTATTCTTATTTTATATGTACCAACATTTGAGGCAATACTTTTTCTAGAACACGGATATTGCTCTGGACATCCGCCTTAAAAACGTAATGCTCGTCAATTTCTTTTTTTGATAAAGAATTAGGAGCGATGAAGGGAGCTTTTTAATTGTTTTCTTGACTTACCTTTCTTTCTTCTATTTTCTGTTTGTTGTTGTTGAATAAGTTTGGTTTACCTTAATCTACAGAGTACGGTAAGGTCTAAGGTACAACCTTATTCCGTAAATTGTAAGAAAAAAGGTGATTAATAATAATAGTAATGATGATAATTGGATGAAATAAGGAGCAGTGTTTGAAGACTGTAGCTAGTACATGCGGGCGTTTTATTTCTGGTATAATTTACTGAGAATCAAATAATGATGGAAAATCGATTTATGGACTGTAGATGCGGGTGGAAGAAGAAGTAAAGGGTTGTTTGGATTTTTGGCAAGCATACTAACCTGATCTGCAGGGTTGATACGATACTCGTATCAGCGCGTCGAAGGCTAGACGGCTGCTCCGTCTCTCCAATCTTCCTTTCTTCTAAGGTCTTATTAAATAATAGGCCATTGAGATTCACTAATACACTTCACAGTAATATCACTTTTATTTGCGAGACTTATTTAGCAGGAGGGGTAATGCGGTGATATTTACCTCAACTGGAACGCTTTGGGCGGTGCAATTTATAAATATTTGCGAAGTTATATAATTATTTGTTAATAGGCGCTTGTTACATTCCAGGATGGCGGGAAGACTACTTTTTTAATTTTTTCTTCTCATTTCAAACTCGCCGGTGTGCAAGTGAATACGCTAAATAAAAATGCGTTTGTCAGGAAGAGAGGGAATACGGGAGTTTAAAAAGCGAAGAATGATTTACCGCCCTTTAATAGAAAATCAAAAAATTAAATAGCGAGGTGCAATTGCAACTTGTATATGTTATAAAGTAAGGCCACTATTGGCGCGAACAATAATAATATATTTCGGATTGGGAAGTATGAATATTTAAAAAAGAAAAACAAACAGAACAAAAGCTATTTTTATAATCATAAGTTTTAATAAATCTCGTGTACCACTACTACAGAACGATCATATGTTACAAAAAGAAATCACCAATACAAAGTTATAAACCATTTACATAGAATCATATTTAACTATGCAAATCACAATGACGACGACGTTTTTATAATTTTCTTTGGTGGGGGTAGACTGGTATTCCTAACTCGGCCGTTCCTTACTTCCCGTCGTCCCCGACGGGATAGCCTCCTCTTCCGGGTGTAATACAGGGTCTTTGTGTCCTTGTGCCAGAGTCGCGGGGTCTTCAGCATCAGCGATTGGTGGTGTTGAAACTGAGACAGGATCAACTTAATCATCTAATAACATAACTTATAGCATTATATCCCCATTACATTACCATTATCATTTTATAGAGCTTTTTGGATATTTTCCTCTAAATATCATGATCATCTCGATGCCTGTAAGCGGTCCCTGTGAACATAACTTAAATAGACGAAGGCGTCCCTTACGTCACTTATATAGGAGAATAGCGTGTCGGTTGATAAGCATATACGGTAATACTAGGGTAGAGGCGTCGAGCTTAGAGCATCCAGTAGGCATACCCAGCGTATTTATCAATTAGCCTTCCTCGTCATTTGCGTTTGCGTTTTGCATCTCGGGGGTGATATAGTGTATGTCACACCCAAATTCAGAGAGGAGCGCAGTAAAATTATTGGATTCGAACATACGGCCTCAGTCGGTTAATATCTGTTGTTAATATTGAATATCTGTGGTGCATTACTTTTATACTTCCTTAAATTGAAACAACCTGCGTTTAGAGCTTTAGATAGACTTGATTGAATATACCGCAATTGTTGCTCGCTATCAGCTCCAGTGATGACGTCATCGACGTAGAAATCCCTTTGAAGAATGGTTTTGATAAGCTCATCATTTTGCTCCTCACCTAGCTGCCATAAACAACGTGTACTCAAGTAGCTCGCACTTGCAGTACCGTAAGTGAGAGTATTCAGTTTAAAAATTGTGAATGGCCTAGACTCGTCTTCTCGCCATAGGATACGCTGCAGATCACGATCACTTTTATGTACTAGGACTTGGCGATACATTTTCTCAATATCACCAGTCAGCAAGAATTTATATTGTCTCGCACGCAGAAGTATGGCAAAAAGTGAGTCTTGGAGGTTGGGACCTATCATCAAAATGTCATTTAACGAATAACCGGATGTAGAAGGAGCCGATCCGTCAAACACCACACGCAGTTTAGTAGATTCGCTGTCTTCCTTCAGAACAGCGTGATGACATAAATAATAGGTCTCATCCACTTCACTAGATGCTACTGAGAGATGTCCTAAGCGAGCATATTCATTAATAAAATTAGTATACTCAGCCTTTAACAATGAATTTTTATTAAATCTTTTTTCTAAACAATAAAAACGTTTTTTCGCTAATTTATAGCTATCTCCTAAACAATCTGGAGTATCCTTCAGAGGCAACTTAACACAAAACCTACCAGAATCATCCCTACGAGTGTGAGTAACAAAATGCCTTTCGCAAGCCTTAGCCTCATTACTCGTTATAATTTTGTTTGGAACTTCCTCCAAATTCCAAAATTTGGTTAGTAAATGATCCATGTGATTAGGTTCCTTCAAGGTAGAAACTGTAACATGATTAGAATATACCTTAATTTGGTTTGAAATATTAGAACTCATTGGACTAGATATAACCCAGCCTAATTGAGAATTTCTTAATCTTGGATTTTGTGGACCAAGTGAACGTTGCTCATTACCCAATATATCCCAAAATAAGTCAGCTCCAATTAAAACGTCTATAGGCGCTGGCTGATAAAAGCTTGGATCCGCTAAAAAAATATTCTTCGGCAATTTTAGAGAACTAATGTCGATTGGATACTTTGGTATGTATCCTGTAATTTCATTCAATACAAGACATGAGAAGCTAGCTGAGAATTTGCTATTTAGTGAATTAATTTGTACGTTGCAACTTTCAGTAACATTTGTATTATTATTATTACCTATCCCAATGACCTTTAGCGAGTCAATTGGATGTGTTTTAAGAGAAATTTTATGCTTTAGCGCCTTCGTTATAAATGATGATTGACTGCCACAATCTAATAGCGCACGAACCTTCTCCTTTTGCTGGGTCTGTGGATTCGAAACTTCGATCATGGCAGTTGATAATAATAATTGATTAGATGCTTGATTTGAAAAATTAACAATAGCTTGATTAGACTCATCGCCGGTGACGTGGTGATCATCCGACGTTGACGGACGATGGAGCAGACTGTTGTGCTTCTCATTACAGATGCGGCACGGCCCCATACGGCATTGATTGACTGGGTGTCCCTGTCTCAGACAGTTAATACACAATTTGTATTTGTTTACAATTTCTAGCCTCTCGTCTATCCCTTTCGACTTAAAAGCACCACAATCGTAAATTTTGTGGTTTTTATTGCAAATAATACATAAATAGGTAAATTTTGGTTTACTGTTAGTATTAGAGCCGGCGAATATTTTAGAATTGTTGGAGGGATGCGGTTGTGCTCGCCAAGACTGCTGTTTGTTGTGACTAGGGTAACCCCGCGCGTTAGTAGAAGGGGCCGTCGACACCGTAGGACTTTCGTGCTTCCTATTGCGGCTCAGCGAGTCCAAAACATCTGCACGGTCAGTCAAAAACTTAAAAAATCTGGTCTAAGTCTGGCGTGTCACCTTCTAAATTGTTTCGGTATTCTTCCCATTTAGTGAGAGTATTACTGTCTAATTTTGAAGAATTAAGAGTAGGTACTAAGTTAATTTGCAATACAAGGACTGTCCGCCAAATAGTATGTTGTGACAACCCTATTTATTATTTTGCGACAACCCTGTGATTAGGTTGCGGCAACCCAACAATAGCTACTATGCGATAACTCTATAAATAAATACGTAAACTGCCAAATCAAGTCACGTAGTTATCGTAATTTACGTTAAGTATAATACGTATAGTACTTATAGTAAATACCTTACGTACTTAACAGGAAATTCGTCAATTAATCAAACTACGTAATAATTGTTAAGATAATAGTTGGCTAATGAAGTAATTTTACAAGTTAAACAATTATAATCTTTTAGAGACCAAATTTAACGTAACGCAAGGAATATCGAAATATGTCGGTAGATTAAAAATTTTATTGAGATGATGAAACTTCTAGATTAGAATGTAAAATTACACTATAATACTTTATCTGCACAATTAGAAACAATATCTTAATGGAATTAATGTTATTTAGGAATTTCAAATGAAACCGGAATGATTTGGATGGTAAAGAACAAAGGTTTATAGGAAAGGGCACTCATCTTTCGTTGCTGCGCGATGTGATACTTTTGCTGCACCACTGCTCGCCGTCCCGAATCTTCTTATTTACGCGAATACTTTCCCCTCATGGGCCACCAATTATGTATTTGCTTACATAGGTGTACAAATAAAATCCAGAATGTGGCTTAGGACAACTATATTGTCTAATTATTAAATTGCTGTTTACAAGGCGAAGATCGGAAGTGGAATGAATAATGACGTTTCGTTTACGCATTTATGAAGATAGCTGCATCGGGCGCCGCGCGCGTGTTTAGTATGACGGTTATGACAGCCGCTCGAAGCTTGAACACAAAAGTTTAGATACACCAAACATCGAAATTGCATTTTTGAAAGTTCTTTTAAGCTCTAAAATATCTTGTATTTTAATAGGGCAAAATAAACAAAATTTTGTAAAGAAATCAACCATTATTAAAAATTTAAAGCCATTAGATTCGGGCAGAGGTCCGAGTGCATCAATATGCAAAATATCGAAGAGAATATGGGGTTTTACCAAGAAGTAATGGGCTGATGACTGGCTCTCGGTACTCACTTCATTGTAAAGGTAACTAAGCAATGATTAATATATTTGGACACAAATTTTCGCAGGCCCGGAAACCAAAAATACTTTAAGATTAAATCTAAAGTTTTCTTGGAACAAACGTGTCCATGCTTATCATGGAATATTCGCAATAAACTCAACCGATGCCCCTTTGGGATGTTACATAGAAGTCTGTATTCTTCTCCAATTGGGATAAAACAATAATAGAGAAGGTCATTTTGACAAACATAACGTTGGGAATCTAATTCTCCGTCTCTTAGCTTTTGGTTAAGGGCTTGCGCTTCGTTATCTGCACACTGAGCAATTTCTGCCCAATTGCATGTCTTAGTGATTTGATTTATTTCAACAAGAGGATTTCAACTTAGGTAGTCTGCATGCACCATCATATTATCTTTACCATACTCAATGGAAAAATCAAAGTCTTATAAGTAAACCCACCACCGAGCTACGCGCGGAAGCATGTCCTTTTTCTTTTCAGTATCCTTGAACGCATTGTAATCCGTAAATTTTTTAACACGCTTCGTACCATCAGCCGCTCTTTGCATCAAAACTACACCATACTGCTAGCATTGGTGTGCATTCTTGTCAACAGAGTAGGGTCAAAAATGAATAAAACAGGTGAAGTTGTCAAAATGGTAATTATGTCTTGTCGGATCTTTTCTTGCTCCTGACCTCAGTAAATAGTCACATGTTTTTTAGCAAATGAGATACAAGATGTTTTGATAGCATAGTCACGAATGTATTTTCTAAAATAGCCAGCCAGACCAAAAAATTTTCTGACTTGCCTGATATTAAGAGGGATTGGAGATTCAATCAACGCCTTTATATTGTGAGGGCTTAGTTTCACTTAATCTTGTAAAATTATGCGCCCTAAGTACTCAACTTCTGTCGAGAGAAATGAACATTTCCGATGATTTACCAAAAAACCCGCTACAATTAAAGTTTTCAATGCAGAGTCTAAAAGATGAGAACATCATCGATATAAACAATCACGTTACCAGCTTCAATATGCTCACGGAAGTTATTGTTTATGATTCGTTGGTAAGCTACAGGTGAATTAGTTGATAGTATCAGGCGTTACTTTGCGGTAATTCATTGTTATTAAATTAGTATTAATTTACTTTGCAACAATCCGCAAGCACAATGTATGATGGTATATACTTCTATACATCAATAGAACCGCCCTCCCACAAAGGAAAACGTGCATTTGTCCTTACAGTTTATTATAGTAGATATTCCACACGTATGTATATGTAGACAGATGCATAGGATAGATAGATATGTAGATAGTCCACACACATCCTACCGCTTCCATTCTTCTTTTTCACCAATATAACTGGGCTACCGTACTGTGAGTTAGTCTCACGAATGATTCTTTTGTCTTTCAAGTCATTATATCAATATCTCTGACCTTAAGTTTCTCACAGACCACCAATAATAAAATAATCAGCAAATCGATTTATTACTTGTGTTAATGATTCTAGTTCATCGCCGCGCAATGAAGTTCTGATCGGTTCTGAACTTTGAGTAGATACAGAGTGAACGGCTTTGCTAGGTGTGTGAGATAAATATTTATTTATTTATTAATAAGTTACACCAACAATATAAACCCCCAATAACAATCACTTAAAACATGCACTGATTCAAATATATTAGTGTTACCTTAGTTACAAGTGTAAACAACTTTGTTATAAAACACGTTACGGCATCAAATTAAACACAAGAAACAAAAACGTAATCTGAAACCTATTACATTTAAAAAGTAATCAAACAAAATGTTATAACTAATATATAATTTTACAGTGAAATTCGTCTTAAAATATTGCCTATCACTAATTTGTTCTAACATAAGTTGTACTGTCAGGGTTCAAGATATCAGTTCCTATTATAATAAAGATGTGCCTGGAACTACAATTAGGTCCGCTTCGACAGTGATCTCATCAAATTCTAAGGTTAGCGTGACAATAGCATTAGCCTCTATTATCTTATGACCTTTAATTCACAATACGTTGGCTTTCGTTCACAGGAAAAGTATTTTCATATATTGGAGTATATAAGAGAAACATTCAAAGCGCCTTTGTCGATGAGGACATCAACAGAGACACCTTGAATAATGGCCACTGCCAAATCAGTATTACATGGGTAGCGGGTTAATGTGGGTATTTTGCACAAGTTTATGTTACGCGTGTTACGGTGACCCGACTTCTCTTTTGCAATACAAGTATTTTCGCTATGCCCCGGCTTCCTACAAAAATCACAAATAATGTTCGCACCACCAGTACTAGTACTGGACACTGCTTGTGGGTTACTGTGGCCAGGTTTTCTCGCTTTACGACAATCGATGTTTTTATGCCCATTCTGTCCACTATTGTAGCATTTGAGTTTACCAGAATGATTAGGGTTAAATGGTCTATTTACCAATTGCTTTTGGGGATGGGGCTTCAGTGGACAGGTTTGATATATATTGAAAAGAACGATACTAAATCATCGTAGCTTAAAACAGCGTTGGTTGCGGCAGCTTTAACTGTCTGTAATCTGTAATCCCTCTTATAACGATTAAAGCTCGCAACTCATCACTAAGACCTTTAAAAATTTTGGGACGGAACAACGTTCTTCTGGCGCATTCTGCGTAAGTACTGAACTTTTCTGAATAAACCTGCATTGCCTCATATAAAATATTAGCATAATCAAGTCTACGGGGGCACAAGGACTTAAATTCTTTGCCGAAATTTGACCATGTACGATCAGACATCATGCGTCACCCATTCATTCAACCAGGTACGGGCGTCTCCTTTAAAACAACCAGATAATACACGAGAAAAACACTCTGGATCATTCCAGCGGTTGATCGACCTAGCCCTTTCAACTTCCTCACACCATACATCTATGTCATCAATTGCCGGATCAAAATTGGAAACGAAATAATTTTGGTTCTTTAACGCACCTAAAGATTTAATAGTCTCAGCCAATATTAAAGCAGAGTCGGTTACTACGGGCTCACATTTTGACGAATTGTACCGTGATCAAGACGTTATCACCGACCAAACTACTCTTAGCAACAGACCTGATATTACATTAACATTAACATCAACAAAAACCACTTAACTCATAGATATTGCCGTCTCCAACGTAAACAATTTAAAACAAAAACCAAATAAATACATACACCTAGCAGATGAGATCACATACATGCGGCACCAAGAAACTATTAAAATTGTTCCAATAATTATCTCCCCAACTGGAAATATAATAAAAACGCTAGACTTACACGCAAAAACGTACATTCGACTACAAAAATCGATGTTATTGATACTTGTTCAATAATCCATCGCTTCCTAAATCTAACCTTAAACACATTTAAAAATGCACCAGATATTACACCCATATTAACATTCACACAAAATCACCATTCAAACTCATTATATCGCATTAACGCGCTGGAACCAGAATACTTGGCTTAAGCATGTACTTACCTGGTTCTGAATATTCGACCTCAGGTGGTGAATAACGACTTTTCTTTATTCATATACTCAATATATTAAGTTGTCTGAAAGAGAAGGCTAGTAAGTGATAAGGCAGTCTGGAGTACTATAAGTTGTATATTTCCGTGATTCTGTATAATCTGTTCATGTACAATAAATGGTATTGGTATTGTATTGTACCTGTTGGATATTTAAATGCCAACGTCCATTGCGTTGTTGAAGCCCATCTTGCTTCAAAGTTAAGGAGCCTACAAAGAGGGAGTTAAAGATACTCGTAACAGACCCTACTTATTCTTATATGCATTCTTATTATATGCATTCACTGCAACCGTTGTCACTAGCTTCAATATTCAATATCTAAGCGAGGGTATTCGTAATTATGTAAACGAATGAAATTTTCGCTTCTTTCGCATGCCATTTTTCATATGACATCGCTTTCCTGCATAAAAGAGCAGTTTATACAGGAAAATTGTTAAATGTTAATAAAAAGAGTAGATGATGTTAGGTTAATGTCTTTTCACGTGACCGCATTTTGTAAGGTACTACACAATTCCTCTTTTGGCATAAGTAGGTAGGTACCTGTTGCGTGTGTTGTGGCAGCAAAAATTTTGCTAGTTTAAGATAGTCCCAGTTTCTAGGAGATCCAAACGTTTATATTCGTCATTAATACCAAGCTTTATGAATCCTAGCATACTTGAATTTTTTTTTTTGAGCATCATGAATAAAATGCCAAGCCAATTATAAAGTTCAAAACGTTGAAAATCTACTAAATAACTTCTAAAATACTTGTCATTAGACTTGATATAAAGCGGTTCTATAACTGCCTACTGTAGCATATCTTGAGATATTAAAAAAACCTTCTCAGAACTACTAGAAGGCAATAATAATAGTAATCATACCGATGGAAGGTTAAAAATATTTCCATCAATATGAACATCGTTATTATATGACAATTAATAATACAAATAACGTCACCAACGAAAGCAACAATAAAGCTAGACCGGAACACACCGAAAACGGAAGACAACTCATTATGCATCCAAATCAAACACGGAACAAATAACAAAATATTTGATCGAATCATAACAGAGCAACTGCAATGGAATTTTAATTTTAAGTATGCGCTATGTATTGTTAGTTAGTTTCAGATCTGCAACAAAATATAAGTTTTAGAAGCCCCAACGAAGTTCATTCGATTACGACAATAAAACACCAGAATCAAAATTTATTTAACGTTCATTGGTGTAGATTTATGTTTAAAGTTAATGTCTAAATTGATCTTCTCAGTACCTACTTAAAATTGTATAAACAAACCATAACCTCTATCATTGTCCCAGATTTTCCATTCTGCGATCGGGCATACTTTATTAAGTACTTATGCATGTCCTTTTGGGGCATAAACGCGTGCTTTACTTACAATGCGTGTATAAGTTAACGTTTGGATGTGTAAAAATACCTTAAGATTTAATGTTCATAAAGATGTGCCAAGTAGTTTCACTCGTCTTGTCGTCTCCATGACACATTTTTTCATTTTATTATTAGAATCAATCATTATTATTGACCTCTTCATTAATTGTTTGTATACAATTGATACAATAAGGACAAATTAAAAACTGCATGCAGATTTTGGTCGTTTATTTTTCAGGAAGCAAACGATTCACAGCATTGGTGGGATACAAAGGTCTTACAACTTTGGGCCAAATAAGTAAATCTCCTGAAATGCTGACTTTTTATTAGTAGACAATTACAACAGCGTAATACATAAGTACCCAAATATAAAACATGGGAAAACAATGTTATAAATACAAGTGCTGCAGAGCAGTAGTATAATTTATTTAGTAAAGCGAGTACTCTTGCATTTTTACCATTAACTACACACCTTACTAAATCACAATGTCTAATTATGTCAAAAATTATTTATCACATTTATAACATTTTGTACAAAGTAAAAAAATATTTTCATACTTTTACTAGTACAAAATTAAGCTGCATACGGTTGCAACAATTGTTAAAATATCCTAATTAATTATGCCTTTGCAGAGGAAACAAACGTTTTAACTAAATTAGGTGTGACATGTACTTTTCGCACGCTCTGATACTGAATTAACAAAAACTATTAACTATCAACATTACATGTAAGGAAATTGAAACGATATGCAGTTAGTAACGCCAGCGGGAACTGCGTCGTCGGCGCAGTCGCAAGGTAAAGGTACTTATACTGATACATATGTTAAGTTATACTCTCTATGTTTAAATCTATACGTCAAATTGTTTTAAATATCATAAAATAATTCATAAGATATAAATAACACAATGTTTACGTTATGTGGACTTACAACCTTCATAAGGAGTGATATTTTTTTATTTGTATATTACAGTAACAGTCCCTCGCAATTCGCCTATATTTGGTATCTTTGCTAGAATTACTTTCCAGGGCAAAGAGATGGTTTATATAATTTTACTAATGACTGCTGGACAGTTTTATAACACTAGCAACTTTAATATTAATCTATAAAATTATTCTATTTACATGACTCTTTTATTTTTGAGTCTATAAAACTGAAATGTGACGTCTATCGAAACGCGACTATGTAATTTATTAGCAAAAATCAGATACATGAATGCACAGTAAAATATAATAATCTAAGAAATATTGTTGTGATCAACTTATCCAATCGGCTCACAGACTACACCTAGCACCCACCTATGCGCGTGACTCATTTGTTTCAATTAAAAAAATATAATTTTGCAAAAAAAAAACAATCACTTCTAATTTGAACTGTTCTCAAAATACATACGGGGACTTTAAAAATGCAAAATTGTGATTTGTGACAGTGATCATACACAAATAAACGAATTACACTATATGGGACACTCAAATTATTACAAGTAATTTACAAATATACTTCAATCTCTAAATATCAACTAACTATATAAACTGCAGTATTTACAGAATATGATGCCGCTATAATGCGCGTCATCTCTCTAACATGTTTGTAAATATTTACAATGACTTGTATAAACACTAATTTCATTAATTTAAAGAGCATTGTATTTTTATGAGCTTGATCAAAGTAATCGCCTTGTTCAATACATACAAAATGATTTCTTGCACACATGCGCAGTTAGTTATGTGATCAGTCGTGTTGGGTGATAATTTATACATTACAACGTCAAATACTTACAACTTCTCAACCATTGAACAAACAGTGTTGATACAATTTGAGTAACCGACACGTGCTATTACGCAGTGTCATTGTATAACGTAAGTTCATCAGTCTTATTCGTACAAGAGAGAACGACTTTAGGACTAACAAAAATACTATTTACATATGCCGATTCACAGGGATTAAAAATGTTAAAGTTTAAAATGACTGGGCTAGTATTTCAATTCAATGTTAACAAATAATGAGGATAGCAGTCAGTCTTGTCTAGGGATACAAATCAACGCCCGTTTCTTTAGTCACGATCCGATTTTAAACTGTACATTGAATAGTTTAGAAGTCGAATGGCTCGGTACATAAAAGTGCGGTAATATTCACAAAATGTACGTACATTGATATGAGAATACACTTGAAGTACAAGTTTGAGAATTCCAAGAAAATTATATTAAGTTTGTGAAAGTAAGTTTCAAATCAGCAGCAGATATTGGAGACAAGTACCGTAAATTGTGGAAGTTCATTGATATAAGTTTAATTGATACAAGTAGTAAGGCCTTCACCACACTAACCGTGACCAGTTTTTATAATGCTAAATTTATATTTGTTAATTAATTTAAATTTATCATAACGCATAGCACGTCGGAAACCGAATTACGTTTTCTGTATTGATATTTACCATCAAAATTTGTACAGATTCTACTAATGTATCAGAAATACATACACAAATTTTGACTTTTCTATTTCAGGTACTAAAGGATTAAATGGTCAAAAATATCTCAAAATAATATTGTCCTAAATTCGTTAAGTTTAATGATACATTACGTGAAACTGTGCCTGGGCCTGGCAGAAATGAAAACGTCTGGACACAATGTCTGAGAGACCTCCTTTATAAGGATCTCTCAACTCAACACCTTTCTTAACTCCCCTAACCGAGTGTTTAAAAAAAAATTGTGGGATCCCATACCATCTATCATTTATAATTTAGAACATTCAAATTTTAAAGTTGAACAATATTTATTCTTAGTTTATGCTGGAAACATTACTTTTATCATCAAAAATGACATTGTATAATAAACTCAACAAACCAATATTTATTATTCATGATAGAATAGTATTGCTGAACTCCAAAACTGATATTTCATACAAATGTCATAGTTTTAAAGATAATAGAACATTTTATTAGTTTTACCACATTCCTAGGGAAGAAAAAGACGAATATTATCAAGGTCAATATCCGTGACATACTATACCAGAATACATCATCCTTTCACTTTCATATATAAATTATTTAACACTAAGTGACCATGACATTTGCAGCCTAATGAAATCTCAAGTCTCTTTACTAGCAGCCTAAACGTGACGTACCTATAAATATTCCCGCTTGATGTTATTAATATTAATGTTATCTCAAACCAAAACTGTATATCAATGTTAAATTTAATCAATACAATGAGATAAAGGTTTTATATTTATTCTTTGTCATAAAAAAATTAAATCTCGTCATAAAATTAGGAATGACTATAAAACCGACATGTATGGCGACAATATCTGCTGCTGTCCATCGACTAATTAAATTATTTTTGTATTGTAAACTATATATAAATCCATCGACATTATTTTAATAAAATAAAATAATCGCACTTTCAATACAAAGTTATTTCATCAAGTCTACGACATATATGACATATATGATAGATGAATAAATAATGAAAATAAAGCATATTCACGTTATGTCTTGTGATCAAAAATTAATAACGTTCTGTATAATGTTAGAATAGAATGAAGAAAATTAATTTTAAGATTCTGTTTTTATTCTGAAAGGTAAACTGGAATGTAACCTAAGCAACTCCTTCTACTGAAAGTGCAATTACTCTACCATTTTCTAGTTTCAAGACAAAAAGTTTCACATTGCGTACATTTATGAAAATCAAATGAATTGTTGCATAGTTCCAAATGAGCTGAGCACCGCACATCGAACTGGTTCTGACAGCTCGTAAGCCTCATACTTTGATACTACCGATCGAACAAGAATACGATGGCGTCCGGGGCGAGGGGGGATCGAACCAGACGCTCCGAGCGAACGTTCCCTCCGGATAATCGGCCGTAACCGTCCGGGTAGCGGTCCGAATCACCGGCCGCACGCAGCCGGGCCTACTTATCCGCGTCGGGTGGTGCGCCACCAAAATCGAGCTGGTATCCGCCTGCTCGGGTCATCTCCTCCATGCTGGGCTCTTTGCACTCGTGTCCGGCGTGGCCCGCCGCGCCGCAGTTCCAGCAGGAGAGCTTAGGAGGTGCGTACAATACGGG
>PDGT01000005.1:4279536-4322738 GCA_003671415.1 Megathymus violae | reverse complement strand
GGGCGTACCGGGCGGTGATGACGCCGCGCTCGATCCACTATCGGAGGAGGAACGCGCGGGCGGACAATACGCGCCCGCTCTCCTCCGCACACCGTTCAACTTCTCTAGTGAACGATACTGCTGGTGCACGGCGGTTATTTCGCGGAGTCTCTCTTCTCCAATATTATGTCGGATCTGCAAATGCAGACAATAAAAATTGTACGTCAAACGGTTGTTTACGTGGAGAAAAAGTAGGTCATGTCATAATTTAAACAGAATGTCTTTTTACGAGTACATTCACAGCTTTTAAATCACTAGTATTCGTGAAAAAGGTATGGAGTCTCTACAGATAGCTACACGCCAGTATGTGTGATATTTCAAAACATTCCTGTTACCAATCTTTCTCTTACGGCCAGTTCCTGTTACCTCCTTATTTTTACAATAATTCACTATAGATGCTGTAGCTACGTATTTGCGTTTTAATAAAGAAATTTATATATCATTTGTACCCATGAAATGTATCTTTACTTCGTAGATTTATTACACAAGACAAATAAGTTCATTTAAAAATAAACCGGACTGTTCACCATCAGTAAGGTTATAGGGGACAGCCGTTACACATGTCGACATAGTTCAAAAAAGTTTTTTACCATCTTTCGAAATGTACGTCTAACTAAAACATTGTCCATATAGAAATGAACACACAGAACTAATTCGACACAACACGTTAGTGTCATAAGTGATAATAACTACAGTTTTAACTGTTAACGAACTTAAGGACGAAGGTGTCGGTAATGACACCTAACTTGGGTATTAGCCCGGTAAAATATTGTCAAATTCTGTCAAAATACAAGTCAATTATTGACTACACAGACTTTTTTAATGCGTCGAATACTAGCGTAAACACAATTAACCTATGCAGAAGCTATGGTATCTACTTTGGTGCACAATTTGCATTAATCACACAAATTATTATAATAGTGTTTGTTATTATATTAACATCTGTCGGCAGACTTTGTATTTCTCCATAAACGACAAAAGCAAAGCACGAATATTACAAACGTTCAATAATGACGAAGATAGATTGCTAAGCTTAGTAAGTGACAAGTTGTACTTCGGCGACGGTGAGATTTTCGAAGTTGGTTGCGAGGTGTGGAAGCGGCGGGTCAGCGGCGGGCGGGGGCGAACGCTCACGCGACACGCGACGACGCGCTCGCGGCGATGCGGCGCGACTATCCCCCGGTGACGACACCAACGGCGACACCGCACCTGCGTTGCTCGGCTGGTAGTTTATAACCTGAAAAAAATCCGTTAACGTTGAACATGAGTACACATCGATCTATTATAACTTACATATTTCTTGTAGTTTCAATTGTTAATTGGTAGGAACACGTATTGTTCTTGGAGACCCGGCTGGCTATGCTGTGTGTATATATTTAAATAAATTAGCACCTCTATTGGTTGATTGAGCGGCGCGACGAGAATGTTTCCAGGCCACGCATGTTGTCCAATGTAATCTCCAATATTGTACTGTGGTATGGGCAAGCCAGGGGGTGGGTGAGGCACTTCACCTAAAATAGGTAACACTGGTGGAGAACTCAGTTCAGTTACTGTATCTGTGTTTGGAGGCTGAAACATTGAAAAATAATTATTGAAATAATTATCCCAGCTTGGCTGTTTAAGTAATACTTGTGGATCAAATACATATGTAAGTTATATTGTAAAATATTATATACCATCTGTTACGCTAGAATTATTTGTGTAATAATGCAAATTAAGTACAACCTAAAATATATTTTTAACATTTATGCTATGTTACTGAATTAAAAAATTATAATATTATATAAATATTTCTTCAAAGTCGAACAAATATATTTAAAGTTTCTAACCAATCGTCAGGTAACAATAAATCATGGTGTTCCAATATTGTTAACTGACAATGTTTGTAATATATGGTCTCAGTTGATCTTTGAACCATTGTGATAAGTGTACATCATACATACCTCAATATAATGTTTACAACAACTTTAAATAGGAATGTATTCAGGAAAATATTGTCTATGACAGATGAGAAGGGCTAAAATAAATTATAACATTTACTAGTAGTAAATAAACTACCAAGACGTAAAACACATTTCTCAACAGTATATAAATTCAAAAGATCTTTGAGATGCGAGTCAGCTTTGTTGATATGTAATAACAATAGAAAGACGGGCGGGGGTCAGATGACCCTTTTTGGAATGCAGGGTTAAATAATTCCAAAACTATTGGTTTCTTTGACATATCCTCTCGTGACTTTTATTAAAATGGTTCAAATTTACATTTAAAATGTTTACATTGTTTTAAGATCATTACATCATAAATAAATCATACATACATCTACCTACAAAGACGCACCAGTCATTTGACCCATGCGGCTTTGTTAGAGTAAACATGTCCAAAAACCAGTAGACCATACTATTTATATTAGCCGTAGTTGTGAAATATAATAAACATGATTATACTTCATTTCTTCCCTTGTTTTCGTCAAGTAAACAATGTTAATCAGATGTGTTACTGTGCCTCGACTTACTGTTAGTCAAATATTTGCATCACTACAATCTTTGTCTGAAGTTCAATCAGATGGTGAGAGTGAAGAGGTAGGCAGATGCCGAAATAATTCAGAACAAGAGATACATACGCCGGAATCGAGCTCTTTGAGTAGTGACGACTCAGGTTATAATATACCAATAAGTAATTACCTACTTCATTATTTTCATTATTAGATATGATTTGAAATATTGTAGTGGTAAATAGTTACAGTGGTACATGTTATATTTTTGTACAGCTACTATACAAAATCAACAACAACAACCCAGAGCAAGAGGGGTAAGAAAGCGAGTGTGTGGTGTTCGCGGAATACAAGCTCCACGCAATGATAATGGAAATAGTATGTTGTCATCTGGTGGAGTATTGTGGAAAAGCGCCTCTGGACAAGCGGATAGACAAGACAAGTTTTTTTATAATATATTAGACTTGGCTGCCATAAATACATGAGTTTTATATCATGACAAGACAGTGCGTAGAAGGAACTTTATACTCCAGCTAGCTCTGAACTCAATGACCTTTTCGACGATCCTGATGCCTCAGCGGCACCAATACCGATGGAGTCGTCTACTGTCGGTACGAGAAAAAGGCGCCACTGCTCCTCCTCTGGTTGCAAAAACAAATCAAACAAAGTTTGTGACATATGCAAAAAAACCGTTGTGTGTACAATGCGATCAGTCAGAAAATTATATTTCTCATATTTGTAAGTGAAAGTATAAGTTGTAGTTAATACAAACATGATTTATATGAGTTACATTAAAGTTTTAATGTTCTTTTCGCCTATTTGTTAATGGTTTTTAAGATAATTGAATTATATAAATATTTATAAAACAAGAAGTCAAATGACCCCTCGCCATTTTTCTTTATAAGTTGATTTTTCCGTCTTTCTAGTGTTAAGAAACTGACAGTTTTCTCACAACACTCCAAATAGCTACTAATCTCTTCACCAATCTAAATTGGATCAGCATGGTAAAGTATGCTCTCCAGTGTTCTTTGTGTAATATATCATGGCTTCCGAATGGGTTCTAGTCATTATTACATACCTACAGATTTATATGGAATAAACAAGACATTGTTAAGATTATTAGTATTCCCCAGGTCCACATCACCCAATCAAAACTCATTGTGCCCACCCACATTATAGAAATTTGGCAACTAAGATGAACTATCAACTATTTTTCAGTTCACACCCATAACATTAAAATCAAAATTGAAATATATAATACATGCAGTTTTAGCTTGCGATAACAAAATTTACTGATGTTTTTTGTCTGTCTCTCTGCCTCTGGCAGTGTTAGAAGTTTCTTTTAAATTACAAAGAAAATTGAAACCAACTCTGTGCATTAAAACAAGGATATCAATCAAGTATAAAGAATATTTAAGCAAACATAACATAATACAGTAGAGTATAATCATGAGTGAATTAATAATAGATGTATTATTTGTTTCATTTTGAATTTTGTTACTGGCTCAAAATCAGCGCTTCCTGGGACCTCAGCCCCGAGTAAGCAAACAGCTGAGCCAGCTCCCATTGCCTCAGATGTTTCTATTGTTTATTTTTTATCTACATTTTATGTTTGTAAATCAGTAACTATCTTTAGTGGCAATAAACTAATTTTATTATTATGTTTGTTTTAAGAACCTAGATACATGCAAACAATTAACAAAAATAGATTAATGCAGATAATAATATAATAAATTGCAGTGCCCATTACTGTGTTGCTCCTTTATAATGGATCCTGTTTATATATTCAATATCTGTTGACATATTACAACACTAAAGTAAAAACAATTACAGAAATGATACATGCATTGTAATATATATAAAAATACTTATATAAAAATACTTGACACAATAAAAATGTAGATTCATATAAGTAGAAGAAGTAAATTATCATTAATATAGACAAAAAATTAGGAACATATATGGATTTTTATAATCAGATAAGAATAATTTTAAAGTAAATATTTGTATTTTAATAACCTTATATGGATATAAATGATATTTCTGAACAGAAAAGCACATAAACACTTGCATAAATTACTTAGTAAAAGAAACATTGTGATGTATGTGATGAATATGAGACTGACCTGTACCCCTGCAGTCTTTACAAACACAATACCAGGCGGAGGGCCCAAGCTTGGCATATTAGGGGGTGGAACGGACATATTTGGGGTGATACTAGACTGAGTGTGACATCCACTCACTGGCACTAAATTCATATGCTCTTGCTGTTCTTGATACTGTATCCTCTGGTCTTCTATTTTTAATTTCTCTAATATTTCTCCAAAATGTGACTTCTGGTCAAACGTAAAAGCTGGATGGTGTAAAGCCATTGTATACAGTAAGAGTATCTCTTCTAGAAGGTCACCATACAAACCCTTAAGTAATCCGCTCTGTTCCAAACTGACCATAGCGTTGTACAATGTGGTAGCACAAGCAAAGTTACACGAACGCAATAGGGACACATATAAAGCCATTTTTCGCCGCGTTCTAGGATCTGTGTTCGCTCCTCCAATATCTGCAGCCAGGTCTGTGGGGTTATTAGCTCTAAGTTCGGCACCACGCAACTCCTGGAAGTCCCGCTTACCGAGTTCCTCCAGGTACGTGCCAATAAAACGTAGTTCAAATGGCAAGCACATGTTTAATAAGGTACACATTGCATCAATGCGTTTATAGCTTTCCAATTCCTTAAACCATGATACCACGTCCTCTTTGCAAACCATTTCCAGAACACATTGAAATTTTATGAAAAGAATCAACCGGTCCCCCTGCTATCGCAGCGCCTCCGTAGCTTACGATTTTTGGCACACACTACTTTTGTGATTCCTAGATGGTGGTGATCTAAATATTTTCGATAGTAACATTAGTAATTAAACTTTATAATGCTTTTATCTCTGTTTCCCTGTACAGTTTAATGGTTAGGCAACTATGAGCAATGCTAGTAGCACAGACTAGTTAGAGATACTAAGCAAGTACGACTATGAAGTGGATAGGTAGTGACAAAAAATTCTAACCAGAAACATTTTTAATAGAAGACAGTAGTTTGAGTAATACACAATTTTATACCCAAATAGTTATTATTGCTGTTATAAAAAACGGTGTTTTTACAGCTCGTTAAATCGCAAATATCCGTATATAAAAGATATATCAATATTTTAAAAATATTTACCGGTACCGGTTACATAAAGAAGAAATATATTTTTCATTGTAGTTTGTTAAATGGGTATTGATAAAATTTAATAACTACTTCAAAAGACGTAAAGTCCTAATTTTCAATCACTGTAATTTGATTTGATTCAAATATCCTTAAAATTTTCTCGTAATAATTAGCGGTGGCAGATATTATAATAAATTATATAGTGTTAAAAATATCAGTTAAATGTATACAACAAATAACATAATTATTTTTAAGCAGATTTCTAATTTATAACGTTTTAGTGTACAAACGTAATTATACATTCAATTATCGTATTCTAGCCAAAATAGTGCTTTATTATTTATCAGATTACAACCATCAACCAAAAATTTATTACATTTACAATTTTATGGCCTTAAGAGACTCAACTTTCGTACACTTCTAAGCATTTTCAACATACACACCTTCTAGTTTAACGCTTCGTTAAGTCTAAGTACGTAATTCAAAATCATTTTTTTACAATATCGTTGTAAAAATCACCCTATTTGAGGTCTTATACTACAATTATAATATCCACTTTAAAATCCAAGCTGGTGTATTTTTTTCACTTTAGAACGTGTCTACGCCAACTTTAATTGAATAAATCATTTAACAAAGCTGATCCTTTTATCATTGTACAACATAAATGATACGTTATACTAAAACAACTCCAGTAAAATTTTCCATGCATTAAATTTTTAAAATAGTAACAAAATTGTGCAAACTTATTTATTAAACTGCTATTTACTGGGTGCTGTGCTCATTCAATGTATGTGGAAGTGAAATTTATTCAGTTCAAACTTTCGTGCATTCTTATTACTAACAAATGTATTTATATCTTTCTTAAACTTTTTAGTATGTTTAATTTTTTGAAATAAATATTATAATTCGTTTTTTTTGGTTCGGTTATAAAACTTTTAAGGTACTCTATGATTACCAAGCGTACTATGACAGTGATACAGACTAACATCCGTGCTGACACGGTGAAACACTATTATTAGTGGCAGTCTGTATAAATCTCCTTAGATTTATATTCTTTTTCATATAATAACACAGTGAGTGTTACTCGGCATTTTTTTGACAGTTCTGCATTTTCGAGTCCCATAATTCTTGTATAACATAGAGAGGAGTATCTTGAATTGAAATAGTGTTATTGCCGCAACAACTTGTGGAAAATGACGCAGACAGTGCAAGATGTTGAAATGAAAAGTATAGATAGCCCAGCCGCTGCCAGTGATGTAGAACCAACTGAAGTAAAAAAGGACGCTGATGTGGTAACTGTCCAAGATCTAAGGGAGCATGTCAGACAAATTGACAAAGCTGTCTCTTCAAAGGAGCCAAGGTTTGCTATGCGAGTTTTACGATCGCTTCCGAATACACGAAGGAAACTAAATGGTAACGTTTTACGTGCTATTATAAACCAACTCTATCCTGCTAATGCGGACAAAGAAACTATACTGGCCCTTGTAGAAAGTCCCCTCCCTGGTGCTGTTGAAATCGAACCACCTAGATCCCGAAGCGCCCCTAAGACTCCAGTACCTGAAGTTGATGTATATATACACCTTCTGGTTTTGTTACGCTTACTTGACACAAACAAATTAGAAGAGGCCACTGAATGTTCACAGCAACTCATGAATAAAATAACGGCACAGAACCGAAGGACATTGGATTTGATTGCTTCTAAATGCTATTTCTATCACTCTAGAGTATTTGAACTGACCAACAAGTTAGACCTGATAAGAGGACTATTGCATGCCCGTTTGCGCACTTCTACTCTTCGCAATGATTTTGAGGGACAAGCAGTTTTAATCAATTGTTTGTTGCGTAACTACTTACATTATTCTTTATATGATCAAGCAGATAAATTGGTCAGTAAATCAGTCTTCCCAGAAAATGCAAGTAACAATGAGTGGGCGAGATTTTTATACTACCTCGGCAGAATCAAGGCTGCTAGACTGGAGTACAGTGATGCTCATAAACACTTGGTTCAGGCTCTCAGGAAAGCACCACAGACAGCTGCAGTTGGATTCCGCCAGACGGTACAAAAATTAGCAATTGTTGTAGAACTTCTTCTCGGTGACATACCTGAACGTGCTATATTTAGACAACCTCAGCTACGTAAGGCTTTGGCCCCCTATTTTCAGCTTACTCAAGCAGTAAGGCTGGGTAATTTGCTAAGATTTGGAGTTGTGTTGGAGAATTTTGGCCCTCAGTTTCGCAATGACCATACTTTCACACTAATTCTACGCCTTCGACAGAATGTGATTAAAACAGCAATCCGATCTATTGGCTTGTCATATTCCCGTATATCTCCTAAGGACATTGCAAGAAAACTGGGTTTAGATTCATCTGTAGATGCTGAATTTATAGTAGCAAAAGCTATAAGAGATGGTGTTATTGAAGCTACTATTGATCCAGTGAAAGGTTATATGAGCAACAAGGAAAGTTCAGACATATATTGTACCAGAGAACCTCAGTTAGCTTTTCATCAGCGTATATCTTTTTGCCTGGAGTTACATAACCAAAGTGTGAAGGCAATGAGATACCCTCCCAAATCATATGGGAAGGAACTTGAAAGTGCTGAAGAACGTAGAGAGAGAGAGCAACAGGACCTTGAACTTGCTAAGGAAATGGCTGAAGAGGATGATGATGGCTTCCCTTAAAATTCATTGTATCTCTACTAACAATTATCTTATTAATGTGTGTCACATAGAACACTATTTACTTTGAAATAAAGCTAAAACTAATGCCCTACATGTTTTATTTTAATGGACATATTTATATATGAATTTATCATGTTCCTTAGTATTTAATTGTCATGTATTTGTATTGCAGGATGCTATTAAAAGCTGTATGCATAAAAAGAATATTATATCACATCAAATTGTTTAATAATGTACACTATTAAGGAATTATTACCAAACTCAACTGGAGATGATTAATCAGTGCGCATGAACAAGTAATATTACAAAAGTAACTCATTTTTATAGTATATAGTATCAGACATTACTTTGCGGAAATTCATTGTTATTAAATTAGTATTAATTTACTCTGCAACAATGAGCAAGCACAATGTATGATGGTATATACTTCTATACATGCATAGAACCTCCCTCCCTGCCACGAAGTAAAACATGTATTTATGATGAATAAAAGTATATACCAACATACATACCGTCACCAACATATGTTTGCTCTGAAACGGAGCATCCTAAATGTGAGTGGACTACGAGTGTTACCCGCAAAGATTTTAAAATCAACTCACTCATTTTTAAGAGTGATTGCTCACAAGAGTAATCTGAAATTTTAAGTGTTACTGTTATGAAATTATTAAAAGGTCATAATAAATAATAACCTACTTACTAATTATGACATAACACTAATAATTTATGCATGTAATGAGAAATGTATAGACCTGGAATATTGTTAAAAAACGGTAGTCCTATACATAAATACAAAGTCGTGCGGGCGTCAATATTGATTTTAGAGAAAAAAGCCTACAAAATTGAAAATCAGAAATAAATAATTTAAAAACAAATAATATGGATAAATAATTTTTTACAGAAAATAATGTTTCTAGGGGGTTTTTTGCAGTATCTAAAAATGCGTTTTAAGAAAATTAAACCTACAGACTTGAAATTTAAATTAAATAGAATAGTTTTTTTTATATATATTTAAATGATGGTAATCCTCCGAAAACACAGCACTAATTTAGAAAATGAAACGGTTGTGTGCACGATGTACGCATATTTAAAGTGAAGCTTTACAACGTTTGGATAGTTAAATTTATATTCTATTCACTTATTTTGATAACGATTAAAATAAATTGTATCAAAAACTCCACTTTCATCAAATTTTTAACAAACACGCGGACTGATTCTATGTAGGAGGTTCCCTCTAAACTAAAACAACACAAATACGCATTTATAAGTAAACAAAGTAATTATATGAGCATTTTTTTTTCCCTTAAAAAATTAAAAATAATTATTTTTCTTCATAGGAGTGCAATGTCATCTGTGCATCGATATTGGTATTAGAAAAACGTTACAGGTTCATCGTTTTGTGTGTCACGGATTTTTACACTCAGCGGGACTAAAGAAGTATCACTTCAAAATTATTTTAAAGTTTGAAATGTACGTTATTCCGGATGGATATAGACGGTAAGAAAAATTCTCTGTCTGAATGCGATAATATCAAATACTAAAATAAAATAACAATAACTATTTGATTATGCGTTCGTTGATTTATTGAATGTGAACGTAAAAATCAAGTTTCCCGAAGCGACGCAAGGGCGGGTTACTAGTCTTAGATAAATAAATCGGTAGCATAGCAACAAACAAACAATGCAGTTTGCATAGAGTACATTAGTATATACTGGCAGTTTGTTTAGTAGCTACTGTTCAGACTTTGTAGAGCGTGTAGTAATTAATTAAATTAAAAATAAAATAATCGATCATACTACCTAACTTGTGAAAGGTATTGAGACGACAATCTATCAAAATGGAGTTTTCGGTTGAAACTATGGGAAAATTAGTGGAGTTATTAAAACAACCGGATCCAGAAGTGCTACAAGGAGATGATCTACCTACTACAGGTACATAAATATTTTTTCCAATAAGGATTGGTGGTACATCATTTATTCGTCTTTGATAGGCGTCAAAGATTTTATGTTTGTAATAATTTTGTTTAGGCATATGGAACGCTAAGCACCTAGTGATAGTCTATTTAAAAAGCTGGTTGCTAGATTATGGGACCTGGATTTGAAACGAACACTTCTAATTTTGGAAGGCAGTAGTTAAATTATTGATCAGAAAAATTTGTCCGATGAAGGTATCTATTATGTACCCAAAGGTGTATGAATTCTGTCAACCTGCAATTAGTTAACGGGGTGAACCATAGAGTTACGTAATGAAGGAACATTCATCTCAAAATCGCGCCATTAAAACATAAATGTGCATGTGTGTGAAAAATAGACTGATGTGCGTGACTTTTAGCGATGTCAAATTCACGTCCATGTATTATCGACATGAATGTCGACTATTCCATCACAAGTTTCTTTGCTATATTCAATTCGTTCTCATAATTAATTATTACATGTTAAATTAATAACACCATGCTAATCCTAGTAACTTCTCTTTACTTCGCTTTTTTAAAGTTAACCTTATTTGAGAGGATAAAACAAAACGTGATTAAACTGTACTGAAGAAAATAATAATAATAATGCTTATTGGTTTTAATTAATTATTTAATGTAAATCGATATAACTCATTGCCGTCAGAAAGGAAATAACCAACAAATTTTGGAGGTATAGATTGTTCATTAACATGTCAGTGATTTCGATGAACAAAATAGTTGCCCTTAAAATGTCTACTGTAAACTTTGTGAGGAACCCTACCTATCTGGTTTAACATTCGAATCCATTTTTCTTTTTGAACTGCATTTGCCTTGAAGAAGAAAATTTTGTCAATAAATATGAAATCACATTCGCCGTTTATTGTCATATCATAATAATAACAAATATAAAATTCGCCAAATTTTATCAATTTAAGAAGCTAATACTATTCTAAAGCCAAAGATGCATCTTTATATCAGTCTATCTACTTTCTGTTTAATGTGTTTACAAGCTGTAACCGAAACTAAAAAGGTAAAATATGAACAAATCTAGGTAAAACAAAAAATATTTATTTATACCTATTTAAAAATTATCCACTTATCGATAGATTTTGTGTAATTCCTTCACGAAACGGTATCATTTTTACGTACACAATATCTTTTTATCTTACACATAATTATGAAAAATAAGTTATTATTCATAAAATGAAGTATTTACTGCATATTATTAATCTTAATTTACATAATTTTAAGATCAACTTCTATGGAAATAAGCATCATGAAAGTAGTATTGCTCTATCACTGCTTACCTGTGTATTGACTCTTTGTTTGGGTTATTGTTATAAGTAATCCTACAATTTAATACTGAAAACGACACCATTATATTTACTATTTTTAGTCTGATAAGATATAAAAAGATTAAAGTGAAACTAATAAAATAACAAGTAGCAATTTTTTGACAGCAGAGTAATGGAGAGTAAATAGTTTGAAAACAGTCCTAAGGTAAATTTTCTTGCATCTCTTTCTCGCAAGTAGGATTTTCCGTAAAGCTCGAAATATCACTCGCACACTGTGTTCCTCTATTACTAGTATATTAACTCAATGGGGTGAACACGATAGAGACTTAAAGACTAATTCTGAGATGAGTCTCGATCTACATCGATCACATCTATCAGTTGCGGGTTGGGATAAGTATTAGGTAGATTGTACTAAGTAATAATTCGTTTATTTAGCCAGTTGAATAAATCTCATTGATAAATTTTCGATACAGCACGAGATTAAGCTTTGTATAGGTTTTATAATTTCTAATTGGTAACAGATAACTTTATGGCTATAGTCGTCTTCAATTAAATTAAACTTTTGCCGGCTTTTATTACAAACCTACCCTATCATCGCTTCGGGAAACTTGATTTTTACGTTCACAAATAGTAATCGAACGCTTAGTTTAATCAGGCGTTTTATACATTTTTTTCACTGTCATAACCTAAATCTTTCTCCAGAGTGTTTTGGTTAAAAACTGCATGAAAAGCCGTGTCGTAGTTTTAAGATTATCAAATTCAGAAGGAGCGATAGACAATTTGTTTTACACTGCTTATGACCATCTGAAATAATGTACCTTCAAACCTTTTAAAAGATTTTTTAAAATAGGTGGCGTGGTTCGGCAGATTACTTTCCGCATATTCACGAACTCTCAAAAATCGCTCTTTCATTATAAAGATAATATTAGTATAGACTTCTAAATACGAAACAGTATAGTACCTATTCAAATATGAAATGATTTAATCGTAGGATACGATATTACATCGACAAGGGATAAACTTAAGACTCCGGAATTAAGTTCTAAGGATACACCGAAGACTATCGAGGAATATGAGCAAAGAGAGGCGGAAGAGGCGGAAACATTAGGGCAAGTTGGTGCTGGTGTTCAAGATCGGAAAACTCCTCAATATACAATAAATTATCAACAAGCTGTAACTGCAGAAGATGTTTTTCTTCAAGTAAGTTGCAATAAATGTAACAAATACTTTCGTTCTATTATAATTAGGTATTATAATCTTCTCCTAAGGCTGCAATACACTAACGCGCTAGCAACAAATCAGTTTCATATATTTACTATTTAGTAGTTACAGTATTACACTTATACACGTCAAGGTAATGTACCTTCTGACTTATTATGCTTAGCATATGAAGGAATTTAAAGGCACAGGGAACAAAAACCCTTAGCTCTGGTCTTACAAGGCCACAACTTTCTGCTTCTCAATTTAAATAAAATATGTAAGAAAAATTAAATGGAAAACAAAAAAATTTCCTATTTACAGCACGGTAACTTATCCCACTCGAGTCCGGTAGGTAGTTAACAATATCTGATCAATCTAAAATAATATCGTTTACACGTTATTTCAGATTGGCCCGAAAACTCCTTCTTCAGCGAGTTGCGAAAACTTGATTGTCAGGATAAAAATGCCAGGGGACAAGAAGGAAAACGTTGATCTCTCAGTTGACTTTAACGTTATTACTGTAAATTCATCTCAGTACTATTTGAAACTACCACTTCCTCATGGGATTAAACCTGACTCGTCGAAAGCCAACTGGGATTCTGTAGAAGAAACACTGGTATTAAGTCTGAAGTTAGACCGAGAGTTTGATTTTGTTAATTTTTAAACCTTATTTCTATAATAAATACATGATTGATAAAATATTATTATACTTTCGTATCTTTAATATCACTATCTCTCTCTTTATCCCTTTACTGTGCTTGTGTCTTCTCTCATATTTAATTAATTGATTGAAGTTTAAACTCAAAGAGCATCATTCGCCAAGTGCGTATTGGCACTAGTGGCAGACTTCGAGAACTCTCAAGTATGCAGATTTCCTTACGACTGCCGCTTACTGTCGCCGAAGTACGTGATAATTAATTTCTGATACGCACATGGCTTTAAAAATTGAAAATACATACAGGACGATTCTATATCACTATTTATTACATATTTTTAAGCCACCTCCACTAAATTGCTGTCCTAGTTACAATACACGACAGACATTGGATATATTCGAAGTTCACGTTCATTAATCTGCGTCTGCCCTTTTAAGACTATTGATATTTGAAACTCACTCATTCGTTGCTTTTAACAGTGAACCTAATAAGTAAACGTCCTAGTTATTAAGAACAATCACTGCTCAAGCAGGACAGGCGCCAACACGTCAATTTATAACGAACGTTAAATCAATGCGTTTTAATTTATATGACTAGCGTGAGAACGTTACAAGGTTGACTATTTGTTAATGTGAAATGCTTATTAGACATTTCGAAATAAATAAATAGTGCTAATTTCTACAAGCTTTTATTGTACAAACTGAATTGATTGAAAATTAAATAAATGTCGCTTTCATTTCTAAATGCATTACTTATATGACATATTACATATTCCCCGCGATTTGACTAGTGTCCTTTAAGTTACGACATTTTTTATGAATGTAACATGTAATGTAACATAACTCAATTGAAACAATAAAAACTGAAAACCTATGTATAGTCATTCCAAGATCAGTATGCTTGTTTGAAAAAATCTTTCATGTGCATTTACGACTTTATTATTTTTTATTATATTTATAGAAGCGATCAGTAAATGAGGCGGTTCTCTAACATCACACTAATTTCCACATCATCCTCGAGGAACTGTGTGAGGAATGTTTTCCATAATTTTACATGGTGGGTTTCCAGTAAGCCTAAACCATAAAACTTTCTGTGCAAAGAATATTGTTCTCAGAATTCTCGTATTTTTTTTTCAATTATATTGAGAATGATTATTTATTTTTTACACGGCAATCGCCACTATATATCATTCAGAACATTTTTTTAAATATATGTATTACATTATTTCTTCTTAATCATTAAATATTATTAAAATTTCTTTATGAGTTTATTCATAAATTAAGGTCGTTAAAATTATAATGTTCTAAATGTTACTTATGTAGCAATTTATCAGTACATATAACAAAGCAGTGACGATAAAAAAATCTGTGGATGTAATACGTACATACACATACATAATAACTTTTTACATTTTATGCGCATAACAGTTATAAAGCACGTTGAAGTTTCTTCGACCCTCAACTTTGGGCGGTTCATCGAGTACAAGGTGAACATGGCTGCAAGGAAACTTGGGATCCTTGCGAACGTGCGGCGGTACTTCACAACGAATCAGCATTTAACCCAGTACAAATCTCAGGTAAAACGATGTATGGAGGCCTTTTGTTACATTTGGGCTGGTCCTTCCAAATCTCATTTATCAGCCTTGGATTCGATGGAGAATCGTGCAAAGAGGCTTATTGGTGATCCAAATCTGGTCAAAACCAATCGAAAAAGCTTTGAGCACAGGTTTGATAGCCTTTCGGTTTTCTACATGGTACATTTTTGAGTGTGCCTAGAAATTGTTTTAAATAATTCCTTCATCGAACAACCCGCCGTAGGGCGAGTATCCATCCTTACAAATTGAATGCCCCGCGTGTACGGAGGACGTGGGTTTCATCGTCATTCATTATACGTATTGCAAAGGACTGGAGGTGGAGAAGCATGCCCGCATCGGTGTTCCCTGTTACTTATGATGTGGGAGTCTTCAAGAGGAGAGTGAATAGGCTTTTATGAATTAATGGGTTCAACTTGTTAGATTTCATCACCACTTACTATCAAGTGGGATTGTTGTTAAGTTAAATAAATATTCAATGAACAGATTCCACCCGTAGACGATAAATATTATGGTATTTTTACGTAACATTAAGTATGAAAATTGATTAATTTTGTAATTAATAAAATGTTTTATTGTTGTTCGCATTATAATTAATTTAAATTCTTTCTAAAATAATGAGTGAAATCGTATGTTCTTATTATCCTGAATTTACGATTTTGATTGTGGTATTTTGAGCGTAATAAATGTGTTGAGCACTTTGTTTACTTGACAGTACATACACACAGAATGATTTAACCCTCCATGATCATTTTGCAGCCAGTCGTCCGATGCGTGGTCATATTGGTCAGGCGTTTTTATTTCTATTCGTACGCTCGTCAACGTGGGATGTTTTCTTCTAGCGGCTTACTTAAAATTTGAACACAGATTCATGTTTTAAATTATTATTATAGTGTATTGGAAAATAATTTTATAACGGTTGAAAAGTGTTACTAAAAATAACCAACTGCTACTCTAATTTTAATGTGTCGGCTATTTTTGCATAGGTAAGTGTGTTTAAAAGTTATTTTCCTAATCGTAATTTAATTAAAGATACATTTATAATGTGTTCGTCAATATATGTCAAATTAGCTGAGTGGTCATTGTGTCGTTTTGTCGACTAGGTTAACATAAAATATAAATATGAATATCATTTTTCGGTTTAACAGTATATCATTTGGCTAAAGTGATACTTATTAAATTTTAACATAGCTATGAACAAATTAATGGTGTGAATATGACACAACTACTAAGTGTATATGAAGAATATTTAATTAGGTAAACTAAAGTATTGATAGCGATATTTTGGATATGTTTGCGAAGTAATAGAGTGAGGTTTAACAAAATTAACATTAATTTAAATGCGAAGAATTATCAAATAATTTAGAACTCTAATATGCGAAATCATATTCGAAGATTTATATTTGGAATTTTGTGGAAAAACTAAACTTAAGACAATGATTACCTGGAAGAAATTGCTGTGTTAATGAAAATAAGGCTACATATTGTAGCTCATTCTCATCGACCTTTTAATTGCTGACATGCTATTGTGTTCCTACATTAAATATTATTGTGTTGTATTATATAGATAGATAGGACAGTCAGAATTTAATCCTATTTGAAATTGGGTCACACTCAATGGCTTCTCCTGAGAACTGACATAGAAAAGTGAAATATTTTGTTATGGTACCTGGCACAAACAACAACAAACGGGAAAAAGTGTTCAGTCGGTTTATAATAGTCGTGGTGGTCATAGACTTGTAGTAGTAAGTCCTTTTATTTATTTTAAAATGAATGTTTTCTAGCTAACAAACGTTATCCAATTTATACGCGAACATGTATTAATGAAATTAAACTTGATAATGGCATGAAATATCAGAATGATTATGACACGATTAAGTTAATTTTTTCAGTTCATAAAATTCAATTGTGATTTACAATTCTACTATACTTTGAATTCGTATTATTATCGCGAAACGGAATTAACTGTCGCAATTGGTTCAATTTGACCAAGCTTTTCCTGTGGTACAACATTGGAATTCGTACACAGTATTTTACAAAGACCCTGATATTTCCAATTTTCCGTATTTATAATGCACTACAAGAATATTGAATAGATTAAATGCACTCAATGTTACTGAGAGAAATTACTGATTGCATAGATCCTTACAAATATTTACGTGTTTTGGAAGGTAAGCCGTCGATCCCGGTTGTAAGTAATGGTTAAATAGAACGACATTGGAATTTACGACGGTCGATGTACTGCGAAGCACTGCTAATGGGTTAAAGCCATTAAGATAAGTCAGGTCCATTAATTAATTAAAAAAAGTTAATGATAATTAGATTAATTCAATGTTTAATTCAACCTACAGGTTTAATTAATCAAAATAAATAAATAAATGTTGGATTTGAAATATGTCTTTTTTTTGATAAGATACGCATCTTTGATGTTATCATCATAAATCAACTTAGAGAAGTTGTTTAATAATTAAATAGTTTTTACAGAGTTATTTTATTCTCACAAAAATAGAAACGTCCACTGAAGCATTAGACAAACATACCCACGCTATAAAATTTTAGAAGTAATGACGGTACACATATCTTACCACCACGTTCGTGATGTTAAATTTTGATCAAGCCAGATTTTTCACCACACGATACGATTCTTCCTGAACAATTGTAGCAGCTCGTATTAATATTTCAGTGGCATCGTAACCTTCTCTTCTTAGCGTGTCGATGGCGTCGTGATAAAAGATTAGCCAGTTAGCGTTGGGGACTCGCTAAACTGTTTCCAGGGTGCGCCCGATGTACAGGAGCTGTGGTACATCTGCGGGGAGGCTTCTTTCTTGCACCCAATCGTATCGCACTTATATTGTAGTAAATTCACAAACGATGTACGAAACTACATTTATTCTGACTATGTACTACCTCGTCGATGGCGCCGTTCGACAGCTCGAACTAGGGATTTATGGAGCTCCGTAAATGTAACCGAAACTATCGTTTATCCGAAATAAAAATATAACCGAAACAGTAACCGAATCCGTTAAAAAAGTTTCGGATAATTTCGGATAAAGGCAGGGTCTAAATGAAACTCGTTATGCCAGGGCTTCGTCGGCCGAGCTGATAAATTAGCCGCATCGTCCTCATTTTAGACAGTTCTTATTGTTTCATTTTTAAGGCTATTGTTTTATTCTGTGATTTTAATGTCACATAATACCTAGTAATATAGTCAAACCTTGTAAATACATTATATTATTTTTCCAAGTTGTAAATCATCTAATATCTATAAGCGAAATTATCCGAAGCAATCGGATAATCCGAAATGATTTATTATCCGTAACCGTAACCGAAACCGGTAAAATGTTATTTATATATCCGTATCCATATCTAGATCCAAAATGTCATGTTCATAACAGCCCTATTTCGAACCAATAACAAAAATACAAATTTTTGATTTGTTGGCCATTGTTTGCATTGATTACATATCTAATTGTTTTAAGATACAAAAGTTTAAGAAAGTAATCTTGACCTTGAGGTACTTATTAATTTGTTTTATTTTTTCAGAATGAATGCTGTACAACCGTTATGGGTTCAGGTTATTATTATTGTGAATGCCATAGTAATTCTACAATGCGCGAAATCATGGACAGATCGACGTAAGTATTTAATCAATTGCCCTATTCTTATTAATGAATTGTATTGAGCATTTAAAAAAGGTTGAAGCGGTCACTTCAGATGCCTTCACAAGACGGTTTATTCGTCCCCCATTCAAGCAGAGTCGATGCGAAGCGAAGAAATAACCCAAAATATGATATGAGACACATTAACCTCTTATTTTGTTAATGTATAAATTCAGATTTGAACGCATGTCTTTTTTATATGTATATTAATTTTAAATTGCCACTGAACTTTGATTATGTATCAGAAAAGTTTGAGTCCAAATCTATGATATAAATAGAACTAGATTTAAAGCTCGCAACAATACTAATAAATCCGTAATATTACGATAAGGCCAAACCTAGTCATTGGAAAGTTACGATCGCGATAGAAACACTTATCCTTACAGTGCTGAGGACTAAGTAGGAAATTCATTTTCATTAAGCAGTAGTGCTATTTTAGTGTACATATTATGTATTCACATATAATAATGTAATTACAGAACTGTATCCGTCAAGCAAAATTCCAGAAGATGCTTTGAGCCCACGACGTGCAGTTGTGAGACGCAAAATCGTGCTCTATCACAATTTCTTTCGCACGAAAGTTCGACCTACTGCGTCTAACATGTTATTAATGGTAAGTGCTTTATAGGTCCAACTAATTAACAGATAACTGTAGTGTACAGGTCACTTCCCATAACGGAAAAGATCTGAAACGTATCATAAAATGCTACTCCTGTGCGACGTGGTGGAGTCAGTTTTTATGTACAGTCCGAAAGCCTCCTAGATAGCTTAACGACAGCTATCTACAGATAACAACCGGAACCGACTGTTTAACATGCCCTCGGAAAATTAGAATTACTTACAGATTTGAATGACATTTGCTTTTTATTTCTTCCTCTGCTTCTTTTCTCGTGACTGTCTAATGTACATAAATATAGTTTGTTGCAAACCGGCTTGTAGACAACTTATTGACAGGTACCCCCTAGACGTTTGTAATTAATAGCACATGGAAACCATTTCTGTTTTTGAAGTCAGTTAAAGGTATCTTTCTTGTCCTGATGAAGGAAATGGTACGCCTCGTTACTCAGTTTATGTGATCCCAACAATCCTGCTTAAAGAATCACGCTTTAGAGCATAATTTGTTGGTAGGAAAATTGAAAAAAATGTAATATTCTCGGCGTAAATTATATGTGTACATGATAAATAGGAATAAATGTAATCAGTCATTTGTTTTAAAAACCGTGATAGCACAATGAGAAAATGGGCTCCTCCGTAATTTACTGACTTGTGAATATGTGTGAATTTACAATTAATATCGTTTTCTGCAGTGAATGAGTTTTAGAAACATGTGTACATGAAAGATCCTCATTATATGCTTGAAGGTGTGTGAAGTCTGCCTTTTACTTGAATACCGTAGTTGCAAATAGCTCAATGATCATTCATCAGCTGGAGTTTGTACCTAGCAGTGGTACAGTTATTGATAGTTATGTGAAAATTCAATACGTTATAACATGATTGTTATGTTTCAGTCATGGCACCCGGTCGCAGCTCGCCAGGCTCAAAATTATGCAGAACGCTGTGTATTCCTCCGTCACAATGATCCCCAAGAAAATACGATACCGCTTCTCGGAGCATGCGGGCAAAACCTATTCGTTGCATCTCAAAAGACTCCATGGTATTGAAGCAAACTATTTTTTATATACAAATATTATTTGATTTACTTTGTTGTTAGTCATATTTGCTATGAGCAATTTGTAATGGTATACCATCCCTAATGTGAAATCATTGTCACAGAGGTAATGTTTACCCAATCTCAAATAAAATTAATAACTCATGGGAGGTAGGATATAGGTATATTGCTACTCTTGAGGATGGAAATAGAACGCCTTCTTTCGTTTGATTTTGTTCTACACCGTTGTACCAAAATACTGCGTTACTTAAAGTAATATTTACATTTTGAGCCGGTGTAGTCCATAGTGACTGGCTAACCACACAAAAAATTTGCCCCTTATAAAACAAAATTAGCAACGATCTTGTAACATTATTAAAAATAATTATAAAAAAATTACTATAACCTTATAGTGCACATATAAACAGCTTAAGGATTCCTTCCGTCAAGGCCTGACTGTTCATACTCTTGAACTGGATAATGAATTAAATGAGTTGGTTATAATGAGGATGTACGTTTTTTGTGAGTATTCGCGTATTTCCGTATTCAACTGTTGTATCGCCTCGTACCTTCACATCACGATCTAACATCATTACGGACATAATAACAAGTTCGTGAACAACTTAATTATAGATTTCACAGTCTGAGACATTCAAAAACAATCGTGTAAAAAACATTACCGTAGACAATACTTAAGTAGAAATTATGAGTATGGCTCCAAAATTTAAATAACAATATGATCAACGAGAGAGTAAATTATATATAAATTAACAAATTATACAAAAATAATACAAACACATAAATCGATAAATTAGAAATTAGATTATGATATTCACGGGTGATTCCTACTATTATTATATTATGACAAATCAATTATTTGCGTTGAGTAAAAATATAACTCAGTTCTGTATATTAAATGAAACGAAATTCTATTACTAATATATGAATGGAATATAATAAAACTACAACTGTTCCGAACTAATAAAATTTTAAAATTGGTAGATTTTAATCAATTCAGAAGCCAAAAACTGTTTATTATTTATATTTTGCTTGGTTTGTCTATTCACATACTAAAGTGGCAACCATTGAATAAATTTATATGACATTTCTAATATTTCTAACTTAATCTAAAATACTTTTTTAGGGATAAGCAATATTTATAGGAAATAAAGTAATTGTGGCAGCTTTGTTAAAGAGTAGTAAACAAAGTTTGACTGTTTGATTAAGCTACTTATAAAATAGGGTAAACATGAACTTTATTAAATGACTGATAAAAATAATATAATTTTATATTATTAATGATGTAGGGATTCAGCTATGCGTGCCACTTGTGAACTAAAGGCGTATTTTTTCTGTCTTGTATAAAAATACACACTTCTTGAATATCCTTAACTAAAAATATTCTTACTACCGTTCATCGGTGAGCCATGCTTTGTGAAATTATATAGATTAAAGGAAATCACAAGTCCGTACGGTTATCACATTAGGCATACAAACATTGTACAACAAAGTGTGTGCACGAGCGTGAGAACAGCATAGTAATCTGTGTGTATCCGGACATCTCAGTAATGGGCAGATTGATTTAATTAAGCAATTACCTCTTCGTAAGTTACATCAAAGATTTTTGTTTCAGATTAATTGATCTATTTACTTACAACCTAGATTAAATTATTATGAATTGAAAAATTTTCATACACATAATTTGGTCTAGATATGAGCGTGGTTTAGATGTTAATAAATAAGTAAAATTAAAGATTTTCAACGAAAGATAATTTTCAACTAATTGTTTTTTTATTCTTCATGCATTTCTTGTTTCATCTAGTTAGGACTAAATTAAATAACCAATTTTGGCACATATCTAAAAATTTTTTTTTCTAGTAAGGCTTATAAATAGGTACGGCATAGAAAAAGTGATATGAAATGTGTTTTTACCCTTATATTTTTTGGAATTTTATTATATTCACACATAAATGTTGATCATTATTCGACACAAGCTTTACGGCGACGGGCGCTTCGTTTCTATTGTTATCTATATAAGCCTATTCTTACACAATTTTACACCAACCTTATCATCTTAATATTTACTGTCTTTATTGTTCCCACATACCATTATAAGTAAGTAATGTTACATAATATTTAAGCAAGTTTGTTAATCATTAAATATATATCATTATTTAAGATATTAATTTCAATTCTAAGATCAATATAATGTTCTATAGCCATTATGTATACGTAGGAAATATTCAAATGATTATTGTAATTATATCTAAGTCATGCACAGTCTTTATTAAATTTTACTAACATACTACGGTTACGGTTTTTTATACTACCTATTATCGTTTATCATGTAGTATTCTGTGTTTTAGATCAAAATTAATTTCAGGTTTTTCGCACTTAAAACGTGGTTTCTCGAGTATCAGAATTTCACGTATGGGGCGCCAGTTCGGAACTTGAAGGCTGTGGGGCATTATACACAAATGGTTTGGGCCACGAGCCACAAGGTTGGATGTGGAGTAGCCCATTGCCCAGGCGGACCGTGGGGCCATTTCTATAATTATGTGTGCCATTATTGTCCAGGGTAAGATTTAAGTTACAATAGGCTTATTACCTTTTTAATTATCTTCTGAGTTAACCAAGACTACTTTGGAAATTACTTTTGACGCAAAGTAAATAAATAGAAAAAAATGTTATCCTGATAAAGTATTTTTTATCTACTTATCCACGCGGAAGTGAAAGTCAACTTGTTACATTACTTATTACATACAGATTCTGTAATAGAATATAATTATTAATAGGGAGCAGAGATTATTTATATCGTGAGATTGTGTTTTTACAGTATCATTACTTATTAGCGAATTAAACTAAATGTTCGTTTTTAACCATACACTTCTGGACAGTAAAAGTCAAATATCTGTACTATAAATTCAACAGGCAATTAGAGTGATAAAAAAAATTGTCCCAATTTTTAATTGTAATGTATTTCATAAGCTTATATTGAGCATGACAGCATTGACACCTTATACAGTTCTGTCACCTAATGATGATAGTAAGCCATGAAAAAAATTTTGATTTCGAAGGTTTACCAAAGTAAGTAAGATAAGTTAGATACTACACAGTACTTTCTATCTTTCTTCTTATTTACATTAACCACTTACCATCAAGTGACTCGTCTGCTCATTTGTCGGTTATTTACATAAAAAAAAATTAAGAAACTATTTAGAATTTAAAATCCATGTAACAGTTTCCTTGCTGATCTATTTATCGACAACGAGATAATGATGCTTTTGGTATTACGGACGTAATTACCTTAAAGGGCTTAGCACACCAAACGTAAGAAGCTTAAGCAAATGTACAAGGTTCTATAGTATTAAAAGTTTGTTTGTTTGTTCAACCTTTATTGAAAATTCAAAAATGAATATTACACTGGTATTACAAGTATGTCACATATACATCCTGCATTTTAATATTTGTATTTTATAAGGTGGATAATTGGACTGTGTATTTCAGTGGTAACTACGACACCATCACCCAGTTTCCGTATAAACCCGGTCCAAAATGCGGTGATTGTCCGGACGACTGCATCTCTGGCTCTCTTTGCTCCAACTCTTGTCCTCGAAAAGACTTCTATTCCAACTGCGATACTCTAGTGAAACTGACCGATGTTTGCATTCAAGGGACATGTAATGCCACATGTACTTGTGGCAATAAGAAGATATACAAAAACCATCCATGGTAGTGGATAAGATTCTGTTATATTTTAAGTATTAACTATGATATTGGTTGTAATAAAAGTATTTAATTTTTTTAATTATTTATACCTTCGTAACCGTTGATATAAACAACTAAAACTAATTTTTATTCAAAAATTAAATTTTTGTAACAATTGGAAATGCTGCAATTCGCACACAGACGTAACAGTTTACGTAATCCATTCATACGAGTGTAAGTCCCTCAACGCAGCAGGTGAGTCAGCAGGTGGGGTGGTTGTTGGTGCGGAACCAAGTATAACGTTCGACGCTCCTTTGTCCTATTTTATTTATAACAAAAGTAACTGCCTTGTATTTATTTAAAGTACTTTTAATTTTGACTCGATGGTAGATTAACTACTAAGATCTTTAAAGAAGGCATTTTTTCATAGTTCAAAAATGAGTCTTATCGCATCATAAGGATATATAAATTGAATTAGTATTCCGTATTCCCGAGTGACCAAGCGACATGTTTCCCACCCCCACCATGGCTCCGACCCAATTGTAATGCAACGGCGAATACGGAGTCCGGCGCGCGGGCATTGTGGCGTCGGCTACCGCAACTCGCGTCCATCTGCGCCGCCATGGTCTGCGACGATGGCTTGCACGCCTCATCGCTTCCCGACCGCCGCAAGTCTCTACGCCGGCTCGCATCCACCCGAGGATTCAAACCTTCCGTGAATTATGGATGGATCCGGGTCTTTGATGGCCTGGAACCGTACACTTTTGACGCAACAAGCAAATTAGTAAAGATATCCTCGGATACGACGGTCGAAGATGTAAACAAGAAACTTGGCTTCATCGATGAGCTTACACTCTGGATACAGATAGGGGAAGAAAATACTCGTCGATTAGAATTGGATGACTATCCACTACAAATTCAAGACCAGATAATGAAAAAGATCGGTTGGAGATCAGAAGCTCGGAGATTGCGCCTGGCGGTCGATCCGGAGATGAGACACTCTCTGCGCTGGTGCACGGGGCCTGCCGCACATTCTGGAGGAGTGCTACAGTCCGGTACATTGTATGTATTGAAAGGTCATGTCTTTCCTCAATGGAAACCGAAACTTGCTCATATTGTTGGATCGCGACTTTACACTCTGGGTAAGGAAATATAAGATTTAAGAGTCATTTTGCATATTTATGTCTTATTCAGATGGCCTTCTAAATTTTCAGGTGTAACATGGGAGGCCTTTGAGCTCAGTGGAGGAAGTATTGAGTTATGTTCACCCAAAGCTCAAAAGCTGGTGTTATGCATAAAACCACGTTGTCAAGGGAACAGTTTCCGTGATGCAGGAGTAAATCACCTGTTCGTTGGATTCAACACAATTTGGGAAAGAAATATTTGGAGCACTTGGTTAAGACAGGTATGTTTTTATAATTTTTACAAACTATAATATACTTGGCTGTCGTAAATTATACTCTTCCATTTGCTAGTGAAATATTTGATTTAGTAAAATTTTGATCGAAGAAAATCACACACATAATTATATAAAGTACGTCATATAATATAAGTATATAAAGTACGTCATATAAGTATATAAAGTACGTCATATAAGTATATAAAGTACGGCAAATAAGTAATTTAATTTTAAAGGCACAATTATATTTTTCTTTAAGTAGGTAACTCGTTCGATTTCTTCAGTCGTCTTTAAAATAAAAACCAATATGCCGAAATATGTTTGTCACTTACATAACTAAGAAGAAACCCCTGTATCGATTGAGCTCTTGACACATGAATGAAAAGGTTTAGAAAGTAATTTCAGTATATTTATTCACCAAAGTAGCCACTGCGTAGCGTGGTAGGGTTCAGCTAGGACTTATTAGAACTGAACGAATTGTTGCAATCTTGTGTAATTCAATACAACTCCATTGACTCGCATAAGCGAAGAACAAGCAGCGAATGATTCGGCATTCCATTCCGGTATACTTCGTGAATTAACGAACCGAAATCATAACTGCTGAAAATTGCTAGAAATCTTACCGGTCAATCATCTTTTGGACATGGTAATGGACAACTTTTTTTTCAGGGCTGTGTTTTTAAAACATAATTATTCTTGAATTATATTAATATTTCCCTGAGATACGTCACCTCCAAAGACAAATGACAAATTAACAAAACTAAAACTTCGGAAATATAATCAAATCAAATGGGATATGAGGCAGATATAAATTCATTGTCAATTTATTATTTATTCTGATATTTGATTAATTGAGTAATGAAATTGACATGCATATATGCATTGAAAACATATTTTTTTTCAATATGATTAAAAAAGCATTGTAATATAAGGTATTTTTAAACTTTTTTAAGACAGAAAATCTTTTAGATTTAATTTTATTTAATTTGACTGTAGAATTAAATTATTATTATTATTTAAGTACCGAATGTAAAGTACAAACCGATTTTTAAAGTAGTCCAATTTACATTTTAATAAATTCCTTGTTGGTCCTGAATGGGACGCACTCGAGCTCCTATACATATTCATTGATATCACAACTTAATTACAGTCCACACGGTATGTTTCCTTAGGACCCGTTCAGGGCCTTTTTTCATTTTCGATGGGGGAAACCTTCAAAAGGTACCCAATGCCGTGGGACCATTGAAATAAAACGAATATTAAATATTAAGTGACACTTACTGCAATACATTAGTTAAAACCATAACAAAATCGGTTAAGCCGTTTTTGCGACAGCTTAACCGTCCTTTCGCTCGAACAAACAGACAAACTGATGCTAATTCTACCCTCCGTCCGCACAGATAAACTGACACAAATTCTAACAACTATTGTTTTGAGTTATGTTGTGTTAATATAAGCGTCTATTAATCGTTTTTTTTTATATATCCTTCATGTACAAAAAACGATCACTTAAAATTTTATTATGTGTTTAGACACCAGCTGATTTAAAAAAAACACTTTTTAAAAAAATTGTTAAAAATGGCAATGAGTATCATGAAAAAATTGTAAAATTGGGCGATAATTATTTTTCCATGATTTAAAGTGTGTTAATTAGAACTGTGTGCAACGCCCTGGTGAATGAAGAGTCACGGTCGAGATGTCCAGAATGTGAGCTTGGTAGCGGGTACGAATAGGGTTTACAAAATGTTTGATAAGAAACACTAATGAATACTCTTAAGATTCGTTGTAAATTGCGGTATTTTTTTGTTAGTAAATATCATGATACACGATTTTCTATACATACATAATAAAATTAGTGAGGTTTGTTATTGATATCTGGGCTTTGAGCTTCTTATGTTTGGTTTCTACTGGCAATTGAGTTATTCTATATTCGATTGATAGACAGACTTTAATTAGTTTACTGACTGTTTTAAATAATACTCCTTAAATTTATTTTCTAAACGAGACAACCCTACTGAATGTGCGTCGCTTCAGCCGCTCAAGTAAATTCACCTAAAACGGTCGCAGTGATTCAGTAACCATTTACTTTGCTGTGCCGGTTCGTACAGCGGCTCAGTCTGTGACGAGTGTTTGATAGTGAGTGACAAAACTACTTGTGACCTGCCTTTACTGACCAAAATAGACCATATGACATAGATCAGACCGGTAAAAGCTAATTCTAGTAGAAGACAGAGAAAGAGAATAAATATTATGAAGTATATGAACTAAACAGCGAGAGAAAGATATTATCAAGCACGTTCCGTCTTTAAAGCTACGAGAAATTCACTAACAAGAAAAACACAATTTACGTACGTTACAGCTGAACCAAGGCCATCTAAATGTCATTTATCAGGCAAACATGGTCGTGATTGGAATAATCAAAGCGCGGACAGGAGTTATTTTGTAGGCTTTAGGAATAACAATGGTTCTAAGAGTTCGACGGCCTCATTGCGGTTACGCTTCGAAGCGAACTTGCATCTGGTTATATTCGAAGAAACTACATTTAAGTACAAAAGCTACCTAAGTTAGCTTTGTTAAGTGCAAATGAAATATTTTTGATTTCATAATTACATCAAACATGATTGTTACGATAGGAAAAAACACAATGGAGCAAGAGATTGACAGCTTAGATGTGTTCATTCAAAATAATGAGGATGTATTCTTGGATAGCCTCGAACCATCAACGATGAAGGATAAATGCGAAATATCGGTAAGTTTGTAGCAGATCATCTAATATTCACCAATACGATTTACGGAAATATAATTCGTTCGATGAACAGCAGCATTGAAATGTTAAGGTCACTCTTTGTTTTTTAGCTATGAATCTACTATCCTTTATTAACTTTTTTGAAGGATGTTTGTTAATTCATCTTTATACTATTCAAAGTGAATTTACTACCTAACAGTCTTTAGTATTAAATAATAATGGTAAACTATTTAGAGTGTAGATTTTTAAATTAAGTAAAGGTAATAAATAGGACGATAGAACATTTCTGAAATGGTAATAGTAAAAAAATTTGTTTAAGATAATTAATAATATCTTGTATACTACTATAATACTGTTTAAGTTATTGTCTACAAATCTTCAATAAATGGTTGATCTTTATTAGATCTTGAAATAAGAGAAATAATATTAAAATAAATACCTAATTGAAACTGTCGGAGATCCAGTAATAATGCGAGCTCCCGTTTCTTTTTCGCTCGGCAAGTGATTTGGTATTACTGATGCCGATTGGCGACGATGACCACTTACCATCAGGTGGCTAGTCCGTTCATTTGCCGACTAGTAACATAAAAACGTGAAATAAGTAAATATATGAATGATCTTAAATATTGCGGCTGTAAGAACCTATACGATAATTAGTTTGAAACTATTTGACGGCTAGGCATAAAAGTATTGAGGTAATAATATGTACGAGAATTTTACTTTTTACTCTAGCATACAGAGTCATGTGTCAAGGCGTACAACACTTGTAGAGTACAACATTATAATGGAACCAATGCAATGGCTGGGACTAAGTATAATATACTATATAGGTAAAATAATTTAAGATTGTAAAGATAGTATAGTAAATAGGAAATATACATAGTTTTGTTAACATAAGTTTAGTTCAGAAGTTATATTCAGCATTAAGTAAAGTATATATACCATAAAGGATATTTACCAATTTTATGATTAATGTCGTATTTTAAAGTTTAATGGATAGATTATATTATTTAATTTTCATATCATATCATGCATGTTATAGATCATTTTGAATGTTGAAATAATGATCATTCTCATTAACGTGATTCGAAATCAATTTCACTGTGTAAAATGACCTGTGGAGGATTGTGTTTCACGTAATATAACTTCGAAATTACGATCTTTCGCGCAAACGTGATATGCAAAAATAAAATTCGATGTAGCGTTATTCAACCAAGTGTATTTCGCGCAAAACTTTCACACCCACTTTATTCATAATTTGAATATTTTAAATTCAAAAAACTCATTGATTTCAGGGCACTCAGAGCACACAACCACCGAATGTTCTTGACCTCAGCGGCGGTGGTAGAACTGCTTTGTCAGCTGCCCTGTCGCAAAATGATCCCAGTGGCTTCGCTGTTCGGGTGCTTCGAATGAGAGGGAATACGCTTCCTGCGTTACCACTACAGACCTGCTCCTTACATTCGCTAACACACCTTGACATCAGTAATAATAGAATCGTTGAACTGCCAGAAGAAATTTCTTATCTCATACAGTAAGCACATATTTCTGTTTTAATTTAGATATATAATTTTATAATACATTTGCATACATTTACTTATAGTGAAAAATATACATAAAGATACATAAGCGTTGATAGTCAGACGTTCAATTCTGTCAATGGTAACTGATCGATCGAGTTGATCAAAGCGCTGTCAGATTTTAATTTAACGGTTGGCGGACTAGCAAGTATCGAAAAACACGTTTAGCAGTCAGCTACAGTATTAAATCGTTATACAGCAGTCGTTAGGCTCCATTAGTGGTTTTCGACAATATTAGTAGTTTCAACACTTGGTTTAGCTACTAATCCCTACATTAATCCTAACTGAAGCAGCGTAATGCTGCATGCTCCAGAATCGTGAAGGCCTTTCTAGGACAGATAGATGCCCTTTGCTAGGCTTTCAATAAGTTTTGTCTTATTAATCTACACCAATAAAATCTCTTTGGTGTTCACATAATACTAGTAACATCGCTATGTCAGTAGAACGTATAATAACAGACGTGAAAAAGATCTAGGTTAATATTTTATTTCAAATGGTTAGATAACAGACACTTATACAGCGGTGTATATAGTCGTGGGCCATGCTGCGAGCATCTCGCACAGATCCATTACTGGTAATTCTTTAACGCTCCGTCGGTGAAGCGTGGCGTTGCCTCTCAAACTGTCAGCCTTCAGGCACCACACTTCCACGTGTGTGTGAAACATTCATGCATGTGTTACATTGTGAACTATGGATGAATACAAGAGTAATACCACTTCCTTATTCAACTTGTTTATTCTACCGGCTTCTTTTTTTTAATATGGTCTTTATAAGAGTTTTTGCAAGCTTGCAAATAATGAACTCAGTATTTATGTATATTGTATCAGGTAGGTAGGCCTTCGAAGTATTTATTTCTTTTTTCTTGGCCGACAACGCATCCGTGATTCCTTTGGTTTTACTGATGTTTATGGGCGATGGTAACCACTTATCACTAAGTGGCTCGTCTGCTTTCTGTCACCTATTTAAATGTAATAAATACTTATATAGGCTTATACTCCTATAGCATGGTACGGTGTATTTGAAGAAAATAAATTTAGGATTAATTCAAATTTATCCTATTTTAGTTATGCGTTTGAACTGTGTATATAAAAATAAAGTATATTAAATTCTGGATCGTTACTGTAAATTATGATCAAGTTGCAATTACTGAAGACTGCGTTTAGTTTATTCGTTAAGTTATTCCAGAGATATCGGGGAAGTTTTTACTATTAATTATATTTATCGCAAGCTTTTTGCTTAAATATTCGAGGGGAAAATCTCAACAAACTACAAAATATTCTTATTATGAATAAAATGTACATATATTATTACATTCCAAAATCTCCACCAGTGATTACCTAGTCTACGTAATGTCCCCATTGTCTGTTATTAAATCCTTTGTTTCTACGATTCATTATATTATCCAATATTTGCGAATACGTAGGATGTAGACGATCCTGTAGCGCAGTCGGCAGTAATCCTGTCTGCTGGGTGAACTTTTCCACGTCTGATTCTTTCAAGGTCAACACGCGACATAGATATTTGTATTGGAATCTTAAAAATATGTGCTCGTGTAATCTACTATAAAGGGAATCCTATTGCGAGAGTATGTCAGTGTTTATTTATAAGCTTCACTAGGCTGAATAAATTATTGCGTAGTGGTTCGAACATCAATTTCCAGGTCGAGTTCGAATCGGCAAGCACCACTAATTGTTCAAATTATGTATGTATTTGGATTTTTTATAATAGGAAAATAAAAAAGTAAAGACTAATAAAACCTGTATTCATGGTAGTTCGTCCATAATGTTTTTAAGCCTGCATTTGGATTATGGTCTTACCGTTCTCACATAAGGAGACCCGACCTCAGTAGTAGGTCAATTTTGATTTGTATTGAGAGACCTTATTTTTTTTACGTCAAGATAACGTCATAACATATGGTGTAATGTTGGCTGCTAATAGCGTTGAGTTTCCGTTGTGTGCTAATTTATAAATGAGTGCTGCGTTGATTCTTACTGTTGGATACCCGTATCTACATCGACTCGACGGAGCGTACCTTTACGTTCACTTCGAGTTACCCCCGGTGCAGTGTAGGTTCTTACGAACGTAACATCATATTAGTAATATTATTTATATGATTTCAAACTTAAGTCATCGTAGTTCACATTTGACTGAGTTTAGCCGTGACCAAAATCCTTGCAACTATGTCGATTTATCGGCGTATAATAAAACTTATCGTAAGTACCCGAACCGTAGTAAAATATTGTTGTTTAATTTATAAAGATGAGCTATTCAGTAGGAAACATAATTTGTAATAAAATTATTTATGAAAAATATTAATATCGCAGCGGGGGTCGTTTTTTGGATTAGAAAAAATCGTGTATAATAAAATACGAAATGTATGTCATTGTAATGTCTCATAATAATAAAAGTAGGTACACTGTGTTTGCATCAATAATATGTTATCAACTGTAAAAATCCTTATCAATATGAAGTTAATTCAACTGACTTATAGATAGCTTTCATATAAAAATTAACAATAATAATAAACGTTCACATATAGGTAAATACCCCCGCGTTCGAACTCCCCGTGTTGCGGCTGGCATGGACGTATACAAATGGGACATCACAAATACCCATGACCGGAGAACAAACATTTATCTGCCGCATAAATGTCTGTTTCTGCAGGTATTCGAATCCGAGATCCTTCGCTTGGCAGGGAAAGTCAATGCCGATGGCGCTACGAGATCGTGAAAATGTTTACGCACATACTGATTTTTCATATTTCAAGGCTCAAATATCAATCATAATACCAATAAGTATATACACATGAATGCTCTCCTTTCTCTCACACTCTCACACATATAAATACACACACTGACTGCTTTTTACGCTTTCGCAATATCCCAATACAAATTCGTCTAAATATCTACGCTTCTTACGTACTAATAAACACAAGTTAATTAACCACAAGAACATTTTTAAATCTTCAAAAGCTAGCTTCTACTGAAGAAACAATTAGCCAGATTAAATCAGACAGTAACCATGAATTGTGGATCTTTAGTGAGAAGCATAAAAGAATTACTTCCACTTCCGCTGGAATAACAGATTTTATTATGTGTGTTGTTCATATTTCTATTTTAATCTTATAAGCGTATGAGTGTCCTCGAATCGGCATCTGTAACCCCATAATGTTATAATATTTAATAAATATTGATTACCTCCATTTAGTTTAGAAACGATTCGTTCGTTAAACAAAATTTGGACTAAAATACTCTATAATCAATTAGTATATGACTGAAATATATGTATATGCTCTCTTTACTTGCCTCAAGTTTCTATGTAATACATATTTAAAAACCCTGTAAGATACACAGCAGTGACACGATTAGGTAAATATACTTAATATTATACTCGGTCATAAAGATTTAACTATCATTTATTTACACACATAACTTATCACATACAAATTAATGGCACATCTTAACGAAATAATTATTTGGTTGCATTAAAGTAGTGAGGGTGTCTAGATTAATTAATGAATGATATTTACGAATTATACATCATTTTGTTAGCGACGAAGTAATTAGTAAGCGTCGAAAGGTGGAATGAATGTTATCATGTAAACTAAGCGCTATAAGTCATCCATTTGGAAGTATTACTCATCAAAATATCACATTATCTATAAACCTCTGGTCTGAGTTTGATTCTGCAATCCCATGCTCAAAACCACGACTTGCAACCTACTTTAAAATATTTCCATCATTTTATTATAAGAGTTTACTTCAACATCTTATTCTATAAATGTATACTCAAAGTACAATAAACGGTATGTATCGACCACACTTGCGTGATATGACGAAAGCGATAACAATGAAAGTCCAATTTATCGCTGAGATTTGTTCGATAGGACAACAATGTGTATGTCTGTAATAATAACCACATTGAGTATAACATGCATCCACATGAACTATGATTAATTATAAATATCATGTTAAGGATTGAGTTTAAGAAAATCAGTTTTTGTCCAACGTGACCCGGTTATATATTTGCATTTTATAGGCCAACTAATCCGCTAACTTAGTAGGTATAATTATTTATATTCTCTGTAATTTTCCTATTTCGACAAGCCTAAATACAGTGTGTTTCTTTTTTTTTTGACATGCCGTTGAGTTTGTAAATACGGAAAAAAGAAAATTTCAGAAATGCCTTAACGCAAACATTGCGCCAGTATAAATAAGCCAGGGTATCTCGGGGGCATTGCGGCTCGTTGCTAAACGCGTGGTTATTCGGCCGTTGAAGACGCATCGCCCATTGCCCGTGTGCGGTCAGTTCTACCACAGACTCTAGTAGTGCAGCGTTGTTCCTTGCAATCTTGAATTTTTTTTTATAATCAATCAACTTTATCGGTGTTGACTATGTGCATGTAACATCACGTTTCTCTATTAGTCCTGTGTTGTTATGAAAGTGAGTTATGCGGAAAGAAAGTTAGTTGGCTGATTATTATTTCGTTAGTTAAATTTATGGTTTTTTGGTAATAATTAGGTAAGTTTTTAGTGTTAAGCCTTTTATAAACATAAAATTAATAATTAAAATTACTTTACGAAATATATTGAAGTCTTTGCATCTTACCAATTCGGCTGATTTAATTGCATCGCTTATTTATATTGAAGATCTTATTTTTTACTTAGGTATATATATTTTTTAATTCTATAGCGAAAAGGATATGTATCCTTAATATATGAAAAATATATAATAAGACTTTTATTTACTTACTTAAACATGTTATTTACTTACCTAATTTACAATGATGTTATTTACTTAACAATGATTTAAAATGTTTCCTAATCAAACATAATTAATTTTTTAATTTGAAGTTTGCATAAATCTCAATTATTAAGCAGTAAACCGAAAAATGTGATATATATATATTTTTTCATCATGATAACCCATAATTATCCCACAACTTGGAAAAGATGCGAGTGTGCGAAGTTCAAAGCACAGGCCATCATTGTTTTAATATGATGGCTATATGCGTTGAATACATTTTCAACTTATAAATAAAATCATTTTTTCCGTCACGGTCTACGCACTTGTAGGTCAAGTGTTTTACATAGTTTACGCAGCCAATCTCCACCTAAGAAATAGCCAAACGATATTTTTGTTATAAGTCATACGTGCTGCTTTAACGGAAATAATCGTACAAAGTGTCTTTACCTTGAACGCTTAGAAAATATAATGAAACGAAATACATACTCATAATAATTTTTTAATATGATTATGCTTTTGTCATATTTTGTACATTACATTCAAGAAATGTAGTATTATGACGTAAAATTATGCAGCGGTTAGTATTTTTACTGCCAGGTATATAAATTTAAATACATAAAGACTAATTCACAGTAATATTTGATGGGAATGACCAAATTGTTCGTTGAAATATTTTACTATTAAATTAAAACTACAACCAATAGACGTCAGACCATGTCACGGTTATTTCTAGAAGTAGGGCGGTACACAAGAGTATGCACGGGATTGAACTGGGTGATACAGAGTCTAGCGAGTTTAAACGTTAGAATCCTAGCACCATAGTCGTTGCCGAGCAGGGGAGGCTTGGGCTAGAGAACGTATGGGTCCTCTTACATGTCTAATTATAAATCTAGCATAGACAAATTGTTAGTCAAGCAGATGCTTTTAACGATAAAAGTGATTTCTGGTTCCAGGTTAGAAGAGCTGCAAATAAGTGACAACGAGCTGAAGTCTTTGGAGTGCGTATTGCGCCTGCCCCGTCTAAGAATCATCGGAGCGGCTCGCAATATGATCGCCAATTTCGGAGTGGGTTGATTTAAATTTACTGACTGAATAAATAAATAAAAAAAATTACTCAGTATGAAACTAAAACTAGTTCAACTAAGCTGAAACTTACCATGCCATTCAAAGAGAAAAAAATATCTTTTAACCTAAATATTTAATAGAATTTAATAATTTAATAAGCAAATCTGTTTAGTAAATAAAATAACAATGATATCACTAAATAACAATTCACTTGTCACTGAATAACAATTAATGCAATGTTAATTAACATGTCTTAATACTTATGTACACTATTAATTAACATGTCACTTAATAACAATTAACTCAATATTAATAAACATGTCTTAATACTTATGTACACGTATGTATTACTATCTGTACCTCAGAAATTTAATGTCATTACAATCTATGTCAAAACTTATCTTCAAATCGTCAGTAATTTTTCCTAATAATGTGGTAGAGATTGATACTAAAGGGAAGCAATTCACTGTTATGGTCGAATAAAGTCGCAAAAACTCATTTTTAGGCTTGAATACATTATTACAATTTTTTTTCCTCTATATAATAACTTCGCATATAATATAATATATAAGAACAAATAATTAAATATCTGTATCGTGCAAGAAAACAAATTCGCGTGCAACTGGTTATTTACTCACTGGTTATGATTTTTTAAATGCAAAATCTAACAATTTAAAGTAATTAGAAATGAATTACGTAGCATTACAAAGACATATAATTATTTTAATAATCTAGTTGTTTTTAACATAGTGTGATTAGTTATCACGATATCGATTTACTTCTTAGTCTTTTCTATCATCAAATTTCAAAGTAAAATAACAATATTCTGTTATTGATTTACTGCTGTAATTCGTTCGTGAGATAGAGGTGTCGTTCATATGAAAGTTTAAATAATTTAAAACGATATAACATCACCATAGCGCAAGGGGGAAAATATTTTTCCAGCTCTAAATAAATAAAATGAAAATTTAGGACAAATATTTTATTATTTTACAGTCAACGCACACAAAACATTTAGTGTCTGGCGAAGAAAAGCCGGAACACAGGGCACCCCTCACGACTGTAGACCTTCGGAATAACAAGTTGAAAGGAAGCATAATTCTCGGAAACTACGAAGTAAGCTAACAGCTAATACACGATATGATTTTTGTTAAATACTATAATAGTTAAATTTTTCGTGTAAAGGCTATTTATTGAACGTCCTTCCTTTCCAGTCATGTTCCTTATCAAGTAACATTACATTTTAACATTTTGACCGCAAAATGCAATTTAATCAAATCAATATAATTTGTTCTATTATAGCTGCCTTATCATAACTTATCTTAGAATTTGCTTCAAGAACACACGCAAAGCATATTATTGTATCCGTTTCAAACGTTCCGTTTGTTATAAAATTTATATTGATACAGCTCCATAGGGATCCAATCAAAAGAATGAGTGTTTTTATGTGATATGTGAACATCATTGAAAGTAACATGAAAGTACAAATTTAATATTGATTTACAAAAGATAAATTCAGATAAATAGTTGATGTCAATTGGCTAAGTTTAGCAAATCGGCCCTTCATAACTTCTTAGACCAGAACAGTTCCAAAAGGAGTACACGTTTGTGAATATCTTCAAAACTTTGCTTCTGATGCTTTAAATTTTCAAATATTAATTATTAAATAAACAGTTTTCTTTCTGTTGGCAATTTTGTTTCGTCTTATATTATTCACCTTTTTGTTTAATTTTTTTTCTTTCCATTTTTGATTCCAGCATTTAGTATCATTGGATATATCCTACAATGCCGTGGAAGTGCTGGTGTTGTCAGCTCTACGTAGTTTGCGAGAGCTGAACGCGTCTCACAACGTTATACAGCATCTCGCTCTACACGGCGCTTCCTTGCGTACTTTACGCGTCGCTTATAACCGTAAGTTTGTATCATTAGCTTTTAACCCAAGTTAAACTCAAGTTATTGAGTTAAACTAACAGGAAATATTACATGTCGTTTTAAAACATCAATCCATAAAATAGTTTTTTGTTGCACTTCGTATATTAGTATGTTATGTATGAAGTATGTTATAGCTCAAATAAATTATCTTTGAGTGTTATTTAATTTAAAAAAGATTTGAACGTCTCAACATTAAGTAATATGTGCACAAAATGATTTACAAGTTTTAGTGATGGTTTGCTTTTTTGTGTTACTACTATTAACCAATGTCGAGCTTATGCTATATGTTGAGCTAAATAACAACCATGGCTACATTTGAATTGACTTTTCTACGTAATTTCAAACATTTTGCTACTCATTGCAAACAATACAAATCACTGCATCGTTTGTAATAATCACTAGATCTTTCCGAGTCATAATATAATTCTTGAAGCAATTTCCTTCATATCTGCATTAGTGGTAGCAATTATTAGTAGCTTTAAACCGTACTATAAAGTACATGATTATCGTACAAAATATACCTTAAACTCTTTTCAGAAATGGAAAGCTTAACGACAACGGTACCACCGATAAATTTAGTAGAAATCGACGTATCGCACAACCAGCTAAGAGGGTTACCGCAATGGCTCAGCGGTTGCTCAGACCTTACTACGCTTTACGCAAGCAACAACCAGCTGACGTCGCTACCAGAACATTTATTCTGCAGTGAACTTTCCAGCCTCAGCAATTTACAATTGGCACACAATAAAATATCCAACATCCCATCAATGCCCCGCCTGAGGTCTCCCTTGAAAGAGTTACTTTTACACGATAACTGTATCCAGTCACTTCCAGATAATTTCTTTTCAGTATGCGATAGATTATGTGTTCTAAATCTATCAAACAATAGATTAAGTCGTCTGCCTCGTGTAAGAGGAGCTCCCCATAGCCTCGAACGTCTTTACCTAACTGCCAATTGTTTAACAGATGATGCAGTTGACGTGATAATTACATTCCGAGGATTAAAAATATTACATATTGCATATAACTGCTTAACTAATTTACCAGAAGGTTGCTTCAACTTTTGGCCAAGCATCGAAGAACTTGTTATATCAGGAAATTCGCTTGCGAAATTACCAGAAAATTTACCTCAAATAAATAATATAAGAATTGTTCGAGCTCACTCAAATAAATTACGCGCAGTTCCGATGTTTGCTTGTAGTGCTTCAATCAAAATATTGGACTTTGCACATAACGAATTAGATAGCGTAGATTTACGACTTCTGGCTCCGAAACAGTTGAAATTTTTAGACATATCGTGCAATAAGAAATTACAAGTTGATCCGTCACAGTTCAATGCTTACAAGTGCCAAAGGCCTTTGAGTTTAGTTGACGTCACAGGCCGAAATGCTTTACCCTTTCCACATAATAGTGGATATCATGAAGAACTTAATGGTGTTACACCATGGAATACAGGTTTTTCTGAGTGCCCAAATAACATACTGCAGCTTTGTTGTTCCCAGATTCGTTTGCCGTCTTTTTGTAATAAGGAAGGACTATTTGCCATCATTGACGGAGAGAATGACACTGAAGTTCCAAAAATACTTCAGTCTGTTTTACCTGGTCTTCTTTTGGAAGAAAAATCAATCAAAGAAACTGTTAACGAATATATGAAATACGTTGTTCTTTCAGCTCATAGAGAACTAAAAGAAAAGGGACAAAGAAAAGGCGCTTCCTTGATATTATGTCACTTATCTCCTATGATGACACCTGAAAATGGATTTGGTCATTCTACTAAAAGATATAGTTTAAAATTAGCGAATGTTGGTAACACTAGGGCAGTCCTAAGTAGACGAAATGGTCCTCTTACTTTAGGACTTGAAAATAACAAACGTTTAGGGTTTTCCACTAGATATCCTACCACAGTTCCAGATCCTGACGTGATACAGACTGTTATTAAAGAAGATGATGAATTTTTGATATTGGCAAATGGTAATTTTTGGAATGTTATCAAAGTAGATGACGCAATATCGGAAGTTAGGTCTGAGCGTAATTCCGTACTAGCTGCTAAAAGACTACAAGATCTGGCTCAAAGTTATGGTGTCGATGATTGTATCTCGATCATAATTGTTCGTTTCGATACATGTCGAGGTGATGTAGATTTATTAATGCGGGAATTACGGCAAACGATAAACACAACCAAATCTGGCTGTAGACCTGATTGTTGTTGCTCCCGATTAGAACCGTGCTGTCATTCGGTAACGCCTCCTAAGCCTAGCAGTGATCGTTCATCTCCGAGTGGACAAAGCGATCGCCCGCCAAGTGAAACAACAAGTCATCAACAACATTACGCCAGCGTTCGTTCCCACAATAGAGCTTCCGAGAGAAGACCTCGTGGAGGAGTAGCCCGAGCCATTAGAGTCCGTGTTGAAGAGGACAAAGACGAAGACACAACAACCGAAGATGTTCCTTCATCGGAGGAACAATTCAAATGTTGGGAATATATGTTAGAACAAAACACGCAAATGTTGTTCGATAAAGAATTAGATAACTTGTCGAAAGGCATAAGATCAAGCGTCGGGAGTTTAAAAAACGTCAAGGGTTTATCAGGAAGCACTCCACAGCTCCAAGCTACTGGAAAACAGTCGAAGGGTGTACCATTCCTGTCAAAGCACTTCGGGAGTGCAAGGTCTTTTGGTACAAATTTAAAACCAGAATTTAGATTCGGATCTGGACGAATACCCAACGGAGGCCCAAATGCTGCCTACTTTGGTTCTCTTCAGAGGCTAATGCCGTACCATTTAGAATATGATTTTGCTGTGATACAAGAAAAAACTGCACATTCTCAAGATTCCTTAGACCTCGAAGGTCGCATGCAACATTACTGGGGAGTGGCCACAACGGAACTGTAAATAGATATTAAAAACCTTGTAAATAAAACTTTCACCAAATTATCATTGTGTGTATCATTTATTACTCATATATAATTTATCTCTCGACTAGATTTTTTGCACAAGTACTTAGAATATCACTATGGACTTACGTGAAGTACTACTGACAACTTAAAGTTAGTTACATTCATTTTATTTACAATAGTGATACTGATTATGTTACATAGCTTTATATAATCGTAAGGTAAATAACAAAATATTATGTAAACTTCTTAACTAAGTATTTATTTAATAAACATGTACAGTCGTACCTATGGATCTAAGTACATTTTATTTATTGAATAAAATAGTAAATGCAAACGACAAGGGAATAGAAATGTAGAATATTGGAAATACTAATATGATTTTACACTTATCTCCGGCCTTTTTTTTAAATGTAACGCATATCAGCAGCTTTATTTTCATCTCAGTTACATAGATTGACCGAAATAATGTTTTGACAGGTGTCATTGACACGAATGGCAGATAACTCAGCGGATTATCATCCTCAATCATAAGAACATAGAAAAATATGTTAAAGATTTCATAACAACGGTCATAAATAATTCTAAAATAAATAAATATACCTATATGATTCTTAAAGTAAAATTAAGTTCAATTGAAGTAGATTTTATAAAATCTCTGGCACTTAGAATATTTTAGTAATTTCAACCGTTATGGCATTGTAGGTTTAAAAGCGACAACTGAGTGCAGAACATATATGGAGCTTGGCCGAATAAACAGATTCGGTGACGTCCAAATTATACATAAATAATTTAAATTAGAATTTGATAAGGATGTTTGACTTATTTTTATTAAAGGTATAATTAAAAAATAATAGAAAAACTTTTACAAAAAAAATTTAAGACAAATAATGTTAAAAAAAGCAGAGAACTGAATTTTGAAAAAAATAAACAACATGTATACGTTTTTTCTGTGTCATTCATTTGTACTCAGTATTTTATTTTTTATATTCTTTATAGTTTTCATAACCTTTACACATAAGATTAGTTAAAATCATATTTGATCTATTTCATTCCTTCGCTCGATTTGTCTTTTTCATCGACGACCATGTCGATCACGGAGTGTGAAACAGAGAAGATCAGTAAAGAGCATTTTAATACTGCCCAATGTGTTTAATACCCAGCCGACGTAGCTAAATATCGAAAAAATCTTGTTCATCAAAATTATACATCCTTGTACATCAGATCACTAATTCAAATATCATTAGCTTGAAAAAAGCGATATTTTTATTTTCATATTTTTAATAGTCCAGATGTAAACATTGACTCATTTTTTATATCTCTGAAACATTTGTCTTAATTTTATATGGAGGATATACTCACTTTTAATTTGCTGCGTTAAAAACTTTTTTTAAACAATCGGTTAAGTAGTTTTAAAATTATTATAGAATTTCTAAATTGAAATAAATATAAAATAAGCAATGACCGTGTTAATATCTCCAAATCAATAAATCTCAATCTCTTTTTGCTCTTTTAGCATCTGTAATTCCTTAATAGAAGCAAAATTTTTCCTAAAATCTTCCGTCTGTTATTGAGATTCTAACTGTATGAACTGTATGTATCTTATTATTGACAATGTAACATTTCTGAAAATTGCACACATGAAAAATACATAATAATTATTATTTTATAACAATAATTATAAACAAATTTACTAAAAAGTATATTTGTAACAATATATTAAAAAATAAGTAAATATATTTTGTTTTTGATCTCACGTGATCAACTTTGGAAACCAAACAATCGGTATAGATACACAAATATAAAAAAAATACGTAATTTTTACTATTGAATTTTTACGTAAAAAAAATTAATAACATAACTAATTTACTTTAGAAAAACAACCAATTAAAAAGAACAACATCTTCAATTTTTATTGGCGGGCATTAAATATTTATGAAAATAAAAAAACATGGTATATAAATACATATTTGTATAGAATACAAAAATCATGACTACCCGTTACATGTTATAGATATATTGAGATTAATTTAATCATTGAAACAATTATGTTACAACGTCAGACATACATGTATACATGTCGTCACCGAGCAAACCGTTACAACTGAAGATAACCACTATATACAATTATCCATTTACAATTTCCGTCGATACGTCAAAAGTATGCCCAGGTTCTACCATCCGTAATGATGAAGCATTTAATCGATTAAAAATACTCACTGCTGCTTAAAATGGTAACAGTCAATCACGTATTATTTGCCTAGTACAAGTACTTTTTTACACTCTCACTTAATTATAAAATACAGTGTTATGTTTGTTTAATGATATCTAATATTTACAATGTACCTTATTATTTGCAGCTCACAAATTGCAAGGCATTAAGACATTTCTTATTTGTGCTCTATTTATTTCATCACACATCGCCACTTACTGATGTCAGTTTTATACATATATTAACATCGGTCAAATAAAAGAAACTGGTACTGCATTATATCACTAGATATTATACATAGTTATTTGATCTGCATTTCAACTTACGAGTAATAATTGTTTTTTTTAAGTCTCACATGATAGTACCCACATTGTATCTATTGTTTAAATTGATTGAATGTCTGATAACTCGTGTTCTAAGTGGTACGGAACGGCAGTCACATTTCACGCTTGACCACTAGCTCGAGAGGTTGCAGGCCTAGCACTTGGGGGGGACAAGGAGGCAGCGGCGGGGG